>JASJOG010000072.1:960000-1362500 GCA_030142905.1 Heliopora coerulea | reverse complement strand
TGGTTAGGGTTAGGGTTAGGGTAAGGGTTGCGGTTAGGGTTAGGGTTAGGGTTAGTGTTAGGATTAGGGTTAAGGTTAGGGTTAAGGTTAGGGTAAGGATTAGGGTTATTGTTAGGGTGATGGTTAGGGTTAGGGTTAGGGTTTGGGTTAGGGTTAGGGATTGGAGGCGAGTTTTTATCCAATTTAAGTGCACGAGATAATCTCGCGACAACTTTACGCTATCCATGAAGATGGATGTGAAGTGTTTCAATTCTATTTCAAAATCTTCCTCAGTTTATTATGGAACGATAACTTCACAATTAACCTACACTGCCGAAGTCAACTGAAAAATGTTGACTCGAGGGGGATTTGAACTCCCACCTTCGGGATACAGGTCGGTAGCTCTACCTTTAGGTTAGGTTAGGATTAGGGTTAGGGTTAGATTTAGGGTTAGGGTAAGGGTTAGGGTTAGGGTTAGGGTTAGTGTTAGTTTATGGTTAGGGTTAGGGTTAGGGTAAATGTTAGGGTTAAGGTTAGGTTTAGGGTTAGGGTTAGGGTTAGGGTTAGGGTTAGGGTTAGGGTTAGGGTTAGGGTTAGTGTTAGGGTTACGGTTAGGGTTAGGGTTAGGGTTAGGGTTAGGGTTAGGGTTAGGGTTAAGGTTAGGTTAGGGTTAGGGTTAGGGTTAGGGTTAGGGTTAGGGTTAGGGATTGGAGGCGAGTTTTTATTCAATTTAAGTGCACGGGATATTCTCGGGACAACTTAACGCTATCCATGAGGATGGATGTGCAGTGTTTCAATTCTATTTCAGAATCATATTCAGGGTATTATGAAAGGATAACTTCACAATTAACGTACATTGCCGAAGTCAACTGAAAAATGTTGACTCGAGCGGGATTTGAACTCGCACCTTCGGGATACAGGTCCGCAGCTCTACCTTTAGGTTAGGTTAGGGTTAGGGTTAGGGTTAGAATTAGGGTTAGGGTTAGGGTTAGGGTTAGAGTTAGTGTTAGTTTATGGTTAGGGTTAGGGTTAGGGTAAAGGTTAGGGTTAAGGTTAGGGTTAGGGTTAGGGTTAGGGTTAGGATTAGAGTTAGGGTTAGGGTTAGGGTTAGGGTTAGGGTTAGGGTTAGGTTACGGTTAGGGTTAGGGTTAGGGTTAGGGTTAGAGTTAGGGATTAGAGGCGAGTTTTTATTCAATTTAAGTGCACGAGATATTCTCGCGACAACTTAACGCTATCCATGAGGATGGATGTGCAGTGTTTCAATTCTATTTCAGAATCACCTTCAGGGGATTATGAAACGATAACTTCACAATTAACCTACACTGCCGAAGTCAACTTAAAAATGTTGACTCGAGCGGGATTTGAAATCGCACCTTCGTGATACCGGTCAGCCGCTCAACCCGTTGAGCTATCGAGTCCACAGGGATTGGAGGCGAGTTTTTATCCAATTTAAGTGCACGAGATATTCTCGCGACTACTTAACGCTATCCATGAGGATGGATGTGCAGTGTTTCAATTCTATTTCAGAATCTTCCTCAGGGTATTATGAAACGATAATTTCACAATTAACCTACACTGCCGAAGTCAACTGAAAAATGTTGACTCGAGCGGGATTTGAACTCGCACCTTCGGGATACCGTTCCGCCGCTCTACCTTTAGGTTAGGTGAGGGTTAAAGTTAGGGTTAGGGGTAGGGTTAAGGTTAGGGTTAGGGTTAGGGTTAGGGTTAGGGTTAGGATTAGGGTTAGGATTAGGGTTAGGGTTAGGGTTAGGGTTAGGTTAGGGTTAGGGTTAGGGTTAGGGTTAGGGTTAGGGATTGGAGGCGAGTTTTTATTCAATTTAAGTGCACGAGATATTCTCTCGACAACTTAACGCTATCCATGAGGATGGATGTGCAGTGTTTCAATTCTATTTCAGAATCATATTCAGGGTATTATGAAACGATAACTTCACAATTAACCTACACTGCCGAAGTCAACTGAAAAATGTTGACTCGAGCGGGATTTGAACTCGCACCTTCGGGATACAGGTCCGCAGCTCTACCTTTAGGTTAGGTTAGGGTTAGGGTTAGGGTTAGATTTAGGGTTAGGGTTAGGGTTAGGGTTAGGGTTAGGGTTAAGGTTAGTGTTAGTTTATGGTTAGGGTTAGGGTTAGGGTAAGGGTTACGGTTAGGGTTAGGGTTAGGGTTAGTGTTAGGATTAGGGTTAAGGTTAGGGTTAAGGTTAGGGTAAGGATTAGGGTTATTGTTAGGGTGATGGTTAGGGTTAGGGTTAGGGTTAGGGTTAGGGTTAGGGATTGGAGGCGAGTTTTTATCCAATTTAAGTGCACGAGATAATCTCGCGACAACTTTACGCTATCCATGAAGATGGATGTGAAGTGTTTCAATTCTATTTCAAAATCTTCCTCAGTTTATTATGGAACGATAACTTCACAATTAACCTACACTGCCGAAGTCAACTGAAAAATGTTGACTCGAGCGGGATTTGAACTCCCACCTTCGGGATACCGGTCCGCAGCTCTACCTTTAGGTTAGGTTACGGTTAAAGTTAAGGTTAGGGTAAGGGTTAGGGTTAGGGTTAGGGTTAGAGTAAGGGTTAGGGTTAGGGTTAGGGTTAGGGTTAGGGTTAGGGTTAGGGTTAGGGTTAGGGTTAGGGTTAGGGTTAGGGTTAGGGTTAGGTTAGGTTAGGGTTAGGGTTAGGGTTAGAGTTAGAGTTAGGGTTAGGGATTGGAGGCGAGTTTTTATTCAATTTAAGTGCAAGAGATATTCTCGCGACAACTTAACGCTATCCATGAGGATGGATGTGCAGTGTTTCAATTCTATTTCAGAATCTTCCTCAGGGTATTATGAAACGATAATTTCACAATTAACCTACACTGCCGAAGTCAACTGAAAAATGTTGACTCGATCGAAATTTGAACTCGCACCTTCGGGATACCGTTCCGCCGCTCTACCTTTAGGTTAGGTTAGGGTTAAACTTAGGGTTAAGGTTAGGGTTAGGGTTAGGGTTAGGGTTAAGGATTAGAGGCGAGTTTTTATTCAATTTAAGTGCACGAGATATTCTCGCGACAACTTAACGCTATCCATGAGGATGGATGTGCAGAGTTTGAATTCTATTTCAGAATCTTCCTCAGGGTATTATGAAACGATAATTTCACAATTAACCTACACTGCCGAAGTCAACTGAAAAATGTTGACTCGAGCGGGATTTGAACTCGCACCTTCGGGATACCGGTCAGCCGCTCAACCCGTTGAGCTATCGTGTCCACAGGGATTTGGAGGCGAGTTTTTATCCAATTTAAGTGCACGAGATATTCTCGCGACAACTTAACGCTATCCATGATGATAGATGTGCAATGTTTCAATTCTATTTTAGAATCTTCCTCAGGGTATTATGAAACGATAATTTCTCAATTAACCTTCACTGCCGAAGTCAACTGAAAAATGTTGTCTCGAGCGGGATTTGAACTCGCACCTTCGCGATACCGTTCCGCTGCTCTACCTTTAGGTTAGGTGAGGGTTAAAGTTAGGGTTAGGGGGTAGGGTTAGGGTTAGGGTTAGGGTTAGGGTTAGGATTAGGGTTAGGGTTAGGATTAGGGTTACGGTTAGGATTAGGGTTAGGGTTGGGTTAGGGTTAGGTTAGGGTTAGGGTTAGGGTTAGGGTTAGGGTTAGGGTTAGGGATTGGAGGCGAGTTTTTATTCAATTTAAGTGCACGAGATATTCTCGCGACAACTTAACGCTATCCATGATGATAGATGTGCAATGTTTCAATTCTATTTCAGAATCATATTCAGGGTATTATGAAACGATAATTTCACAATTAACCTACACTGCCGAAGTCAACTGAAAAATGTTGACTCGAGCGGGATTTGAACTCGCACCTTCGGGATACCGGTCAGCCGCTCAACCCGTTGAGCTATCGAGTCCATAGGGATTGGAGGCGAGTTTTTATCCAATTTAAGTGCACGAGATATTCTCGCGACAACTTAACGCTATCCATGATGATAGATGTGCAATGTTTCAATTCTATTTTAGAATCTTCCTCAGGGTATTATGAAACGATAATTTCTCAATTAACCTTCACTGCCGAAGTCAACTGAAAAATGTTGTCTCGAGCGGGATTTGAACTCGCACCTTCGGGATACCGTTCCGCTGCTCTACCTTTAGGTTAGGTGAGGGTTAAAGTTAGGGTTAGGGGTAGGGTTAGGGTTAGGGTTAGGGTTAGGGTTAGGGTTAGGATTAGGGTTAGGGTTAGGATTAGGGTTACGGTTAGGATTAGGGTTAGGGTTAGGGTTAGGGTTAGGTTAGTGTTAGGGTTAGGGTTAGGGTTAGCGTTATTGTTAGGGTGATGGTTAGGGTTAGGGTTAGGGTTAGGGTTAGGGTTAGGGTTAGGGTTAGAGTTAGGGATTAGAGGCGAGTTTTTATTCAATTTAAGTGCACGAGATATTCTCGCGACAACTTAACGCTATCCATGAGGATGGATGTGCAGTGTTTCAATTCTATTTCAGAATCACCTTCAGGGGATTATGAAACGATAACTTCACAATTAACCTACACTGCCGAAGTCAACTTAAAAATGTTGACTCGACCGGGATTTGAAATCGCACCTTCGTGATACCGGTCAGCCGCTCAACCCGTTGAGCTATCGAGTCCACAGGGATTGGAGGCGAGTTTTTATCCAATTTAAGTGCACGAGATATTCTCGCGACATCTTAACGCTATCCATGAGGATGGATGTGCAGTGTTTCAATTCTATTTCAGAATCTTCCTCAGGGTATTATGAAACGATAATTTCACAATTAACCTACACTGCCGAAGTCAACTGAAAAATGTTGACTCGAGCGGGATTTGAACTCGCACCTTCGGGATACAGGTCCGCCGCTCTACCTTTAGGTTAGGTGAGGGTTAAAGTTAGGGTTAGGGGTAGGGTTAAGGTTAGGGTTAGGGTTAGGGTTAAGGTTAGGGTTAGGATTAGGGTTAGGATTAGGGTTAGGGTTAGGGTTAGGGTTAGGTTAGGGTTAGGGTTAGGGTTAGGGTTAGGGTTAGGGATTGGAGGCGAGTTTTTATTCAATTTAAGTGCACGAGATATTCTCTCGACAACTTAACGCTATCCATGAGGATGGATGTGCAGTGTTTCAATTCTATTTCAGAATCATATTCAGGGTATTATGAAACGATAACTTCACAATTAACCTACACTGCCGAAGTCAACTGAAAAATGTTGACTCGAGCGGGATTTGAACTCGCACCTTCGGGATACAGGTCCGCAGCTCTACCTTTAGGTTAGGTTAGGGTTAGGGTTAGGGTTAGATTTAGGGTTAGGGTTAGGGTTAGGTCTAGGGTTAGGGTTAAGGTTAGTGTTAGTTTATGGTTAGGGTTAGGGTTAGAGTAAGGGTTACGGTTAGGGTTAGGGTTAGGGTTAGTGTTAGGATTAGGGTTAAGGTTAGGGTTAAGGTTAGGGTAAGGATTAGGGTTATTGTTAGGGTGATGGTTAGGGTTAGGGTTAGGGTTTGGGTTAGGGTTAGGGATTGGAGGCGAGTTTTTATCCAATTTAAGTGCACGAGATAATCTCGCGACAACTTTACGCTATCCATGAAGATGGATGTGAAGTGTTTCAATTCTATTTCAAAATCTTCCTCAGTTTATTATGGAACGATAACTTCACAATTAACCTACACTGCCGAAGTCAACTGAAAAATGTTGACTCGAGCGGGATTTGAACTCCCACCTTCGGGATACCGGTCCGCAGCTCTACCTTTAGGTTAGGTTACGGTTAAAGTTAAGGTTAGGGTAAGGGTTAGGGTTAGGGTTAGGGTTAGGGTTAGGGTTAGGGTTAGGGTTAGGGTTAGGGTTAGGGTTAGGGTTAGGGTTAGGGTTAGGGTTAGGGTTAGGGTTAGGTTAGGGTTAGGGTTAGGGTTAGGGTTAGAGTTAGAGTTAGGGTTAGGGATTGGAGGCGAGTTTTTATTCAATTTAAGTGCACGAGATATTCTCGCGACAACTTAACGCTATCCATGAGGATGGATGTGCAGTGTTTCAATTCTATTTCAGAATCTTCCTCAGGGTATTATGAAACGATAATTTCACAATTAACCTACACTGCCGAAGTCAACTGAAAAATGTTGACTCGATCGAAATTTGAACTCGCACCTTCGGGATACCGTTCCGCCGCTCTACCTTTAGGTTAGGTTAGGGTTAAACTTAGGGTTAGGGTTAGGGTTAGGGTTAGGCTTAGGGTTAAGGATTAGAGGCGAGTTTTTATTCAATTTAAGTGCACGAGATATTCTCGCGACAACTTAACGCTATCCATGAGGATGGATGTGCAGAGTTTGAATTCTATTTCAGAATCTTCCTCAGGGTATTATGAAACGATAATTTCACAATTAACCTACACTGCCGAAGTCAACTGAAAAATGTTGACTCGAGCGGGATTTGAACTCGCACCTTCGGGATACCGGTCAGCCGCTCAACCCGTTGAGCTATCGAGTCCACAGGGATTGGAGGCGAGTTTTTATCCAATTTAAGTGCACGAGATATTCTCGCGACAACTTAACGCTATCCATGATGATAGATGTGCAATGTTTCAATTCTATTTTAGAATCTTCCTCAGGGTATTATGAAACGATAATTTCTCAATTAACCTTCACTGCCGAAGTCAACTGAAAAATGTTGTCTCGAGCGGGATTTGAACTCGCACCTTCGGGATACCGTTCCGCTGCTCTACCTTTAGGTTAGGTGAGGGTTAAAGTTAGGGTTAGGGGTAGGGTTAGGGTTAGGGTTAGGGTTAGGGTTAGGGTTAGGATTAGGGTTAGGGTTAGGATTAGGGTTACGGTTAGGATTAGGGTTAGGGTTGGGTTAGGGTTAGGTTAGGGTTAGGGTTAGGGTTAGGGTTAGGGTTAGGGTTAGGGATTGGAGGCGAGTTTTTATTCAATTTAAGTGCACGAGATATTCTCGCGACAACTTAACGCTATCCATGATGATAGATGTGCAATGTTTCAATTCTATTTTAGAATCTTCCTCAGGGTATTATGAAACGATAATTTCACAATTAACCTACACTGCCGAAGTCAACTGAAAAATGTTGACTCGAGCGGGATTTGAACTCGCACCTTCGGGATACCGGTCAGCCGCTCAACCCGTTGAGCTATCGAGTCCACAGGGTTTGGAGGCGACTTTTTATCCAATTTAAGTGCACGAGATATTCTCGCGACAACTTAACGCTATCCATGATGATAGATGTGCAATGTTTCAATTCTATTTTAGAATCTTCCTCAGGGTATTATGAAACGATAATTTCTCAATTAACCTTCACTGCCGAAGTCAACTGAAAAATGTTGTCTCGAGCGGGATTTGAACTCGCACCTTCGGGATACCGTTCCGCTGCTCTACCTTTAGGTTAGGTGAGGGTTAAAGTTAGGGTTAGGGGTAGTGTTAGGGTTAGGGTTAGGGTTAGGGTTAGGGTTAGGATTAGGGTTAGGGTTAGGATTAGGGTTACGGTTAGGATTAGGGTTAGGGTTGGGTTAGGGTTAGGTTAGGGTTAGGGTTAGGGTTAGGGTTAGGGATTGGAGGCGAGTTTTTATTCAATTTAAGTGCACGAGATATTCTCGCGACAACTTTACGCTATCCATGAGGATGGATGTGCAGTGTTTCAATTCTATTTCAGAATCATATTCAGGGTATTATGAAACGATAACTTCACAATTAACCTACACTGCCGAAGTCAACTGAAAAATGTTGACTCGAGCGGGATTTGAACTCGCACCTTCGGGATACAGGTCCGCAGCTCTACCTTTAGGTTAGGTTAGGGTTAGGGTTAGGGTTAGATTTTGGGTTAGGGTTAGGGTTAGGGTTAGGGTTAGGGTTAGGGTTAGGGTTAGGTTAGGGTTAGGGTTAGTGTGAGTGTTAGTTTATGGTTAGGGTTAGGGTTAGGGTAAGGGTTACGGTTAGGGTTAGGATTAGGGTTATTGTTAGGGTGATGGTTAGGGTTAGGGTTAGGGTTAGGGTTAGGGTTAGGGTTAGGGTTAGGGTTAGGGTTAGGGATTGGAGGCGAGTTTTTATCCAATTTAAGTGCACGAGATATTCTCGCGACAACTTAACGCTATCCATGAGAATGGATGTGAAGTGTTTCAATTCTATTTCAAAATCTTCCTCAGTTTATTATGAAACGATAACTTCACAATTAACCTAAACTGCCGAAGTCAACTGAAAAATGTTGACTCGAGCGGGATTTGAACTCGCACCTTCGGGATACCGGTCCGCCGCTCTACCTTTAGGTTAGGTTAGGGTTAAAGTTAGGGTTAGGGTTAGGGTTAGGGTTAGGGTTAGGGTTAGTGTTAGGGTTAGGGTTAGGGTTAGGGTTAAGGTTAGGGTTAGTGTTAGGGTTAGGGTTAGGGTTAGGGTTAGGGTTAGGGTAAGGGTTAGGGTTAGGGTTAGGGTTAGGGTTAGGGTTAGGGTTAGGTTAGGGTTAGGGTTAAGGTTAGGGTTGAGTTAGGGTTAGGGATTTAAGGGGAGTTTTTATTCAATTTAAGTGCACGAGATATTCTCGCGACAACTTAACGCTATCCATGAGGATGGATGTGCTAAGTTTGAATTCTATTTCAGAATCTTCCTCAGGGTATTATGAAACGATAATTTCACAATTAACCTACACTGCCGAAGTCAACTGAAAAATGTTGACTCGATCGAAATTTGAACTCGCACCTTCGGGATACCGTTCCGCCGCTCTACCTTTAGGTTAGGTTAGGGTTAAACTTAGGGTTAGGGTTAGGGTTAGGGTTAGGCTTAGGGTTAAGGATTAGAGGCGAGTTTTTATTCAATTTAAGTGCACGAGATATTCTCGCGACAACTTAACGCTATCCATGAGGATGGATGTGCAGAGTTTGAATTCTATTTCAGAATCTTCCTCAGGGTATTATGAAACGATAATTTCACAATTAACCTACACTGCCGAAGTCAACTGAAAAATGTTGACTCGAGCGGGATTTGAACTCGCACCTTCGGGATACCGGTCAGCCGCTCAACCCGTTGAGCTATCGAGTCCACAGGGATTGGAGGCGAGTTTTTATCCAATTTAAGTGCACGAGATATTCTCGCGACAACTTAACGCTATCCATGATGATAGATGTGCAATGTTTCAATTCTATTTTAGAATCTTCCTCAGGGTATTATGAAACGATAATTTCTCAATTAACCTTCACTGCCGAAGTCAACTGAAAAATGTTGTCTCGAGCGGGATTTGAACTCGCACCTTCGGGATACCGTTCCGCTGCTCTACCTTTAGGTTAGGTGAGGGTTAAAGTTAGGGTTAGGGGTAGGGTTAGGGTTAGGGTTAGGGTTAGGGTTAGGGTTAGGATTAGGGTTAGGGTTAGGATTAGGGTTACGGTTAGGATTAGGGTTAGGGTTGGGTTAGGGTTAGGTTAGGGTTAGGGTTAGGGTTAGGGTTAGGGTTAGGGTTAGGGATTGGAGGCGAGTTTTTATTCAATTTAAGTGCACGAGATATTCTCGCGACAACTTAACGCTATCCATGATGATAGATGTGCAATGTTTCAATTCTATTTTAGAATCTTCCTCAGGGTATTATGAAACGATAATTTCACAATTAACCTACACTGCCGAAGTCAACTGAAAAATGTTGACTCGAGCGGGATTTGAACTCGCACCTTCGGGATACCGGTCAGCCGCTCAACCCGTTGAGCTATCGAGTCCACAGGGTTTGGAGGCGACTTTTTATCCAATTTAAGTGCACGAGATATTCTCGCGACAACTTAACGCTATCCATGATGATAGATGTGCAATGTTTCAATTCTATTTTAGAATCTTCCTCAGGGTATTATGAAACGATAATTTCTCAATTAACCTTCACTGCCGAAGTCAACTGAAAAATGTTGTCTCGAGCGGGATTTGAACTCGCACCTTCGGGATACCGTTCCGCTGCTCTACCTTTAGGTTAGGTGAGGGTTAAAGTTAGGGTTAGGGGTAGTGTTAGGGTTAGGGTTAGGGTTAGGGTTAGGGTTAGGATTAGGGTTAGGGTTAGGATTAGGGTTACGGTTAGGATTAGGGTTAGGGTTGGGTTAGGGTTAGGTTAGGGTTAGGGTTAGGGTTAGGGTTAGGGATTGGAGGCGAGTTTTTATTCAATTTAAGTGCACGAGATATTCTCGCGACAACTTTACGCTATCCATGAGGATGGATGTGCAGTGTTTCAATTCTATTTCAGAATCATATTCAGGGTATTATGAAACGATAACTTCACAATTAACCTACACTGCCGAAGTCAACTGAAAAATGTTGACTCGAGCGGGATTTGAACTCGCACCTTCGGGATACAGGTCCGCAGCTCTACCTTTAGGTTAGGTTAGGGTTAGGGTTAGGGTTAGATTTTGGGTTAGGGTTAGGGTTAGGGTTAGGGTTAGGGTTAGGGTTAGGGTTAGGGTTAGGGTTAGTGTGAGTGTTAGTTTATGGTTAGGGTTAGGGTTAGGGTAAGGGTTACGGTTAGGGTTAGGATTAGGGTTATTGTTAGGGTGATGGTTAGGGTTAGGGTTAGGGTTAGGGTTAGGGTTAGGGTTAGGGTTAGGGTTAGGGTTAGGGATTGGAGGCGAGTTTTTATCCAATTTAAGTGCACGAGATATTCTCGCGACAACTTAACGCTATCCATGAGAATGGATGTGAAGTGTTTCAATTCTATTTCAAAATCTTCCTCAGTTTATTATGAAACGATAACTTCACAATTAACCTAAACTGCCGAAGTCAACTGAAAAATGTTGACTCGAGCGGGATTTGAACTCGCACCTTCGGGATACCGGTCCGCCGCTCTACCTTTAGGTTAGGTTAGGGTTAAAGTTAGGGTTAGGGTTAGGGTTAGGGTTAGGGTTAGGGTTAGTGTTAGGGTTAG
The DNA here is from genome assembly GCA_030142905.1 of Heliopora coerulea. Lineage (NCBI taxonomy): Eukaryota > Metazoa > Cnidaria > Anthozoa > Scleralcyonacea > Helioporidae > Heliopora > Heliopora coerulea. Next base: position 1,351,638 of record JASJOG010000072.1, on the reverse strand, counting down.
GGTTAGGGTTAGGGTTAAGGTTAGGGTTAGTGTTAGGGTTAGGGTTAGGGTTAGGGTTAGGGTTAGGGTAAGGGTTAGGGTTAGGGTTAGGGTTAGGGTTAGGGTTAGGGTTAGGTTAGGGTTAGGGTTAAGGTTAGGGTTGAGTTAGGGTTAGGGATTTAAGGGGAGTTTTTATTCAATTTAAGTGCACGAGATATTCTCGCGACAACTTAACGCTATCCATGAGGATGGATGTGCTAAGTTTGAATTCTATTTCAGAATCTTCCTCAGGGTATTATGAAACGATAATTTCACAATTAACCTACACTGCCGAAGTCAACTGAAAAATGTTGACTCGAGCGGGATTTGAAATCGCACCTTCGGGATACCGGTCAGCCGCTCAACCCGTTGAGCTATCGAGTCCATAGGGATTGGAGGCGAGTTTTTATCCAATTTAAGTGCAGGAGATATTCTCGCGACAACTTAACGCTATCCATGAGGATGGATGTGCAGTGTTTCAATTCTATTTCAGAATCATCGTCAGGGGATTATGAAACGATAACTTCACAATTAACCTACACTGCCGAAGTCAACTGAAAAATGTTGACTCGAGCGGGATTTGAGCTCGCACCTTCGGGATACCGGTCAGCCGCTCAACCCGTTGAGCTATCGAGTCCATAGGGATTGGAGGCGAGTTTTTATCCAATTTAAGTGCACGAGATATTCTCGCGACAACTTAACGCTATCCATGAGGATGGATGTGCAGTGTTTCAATTCTATTTCAGAATCATCCTCATGGTATTATGATACAATAACTTAACAATTAACCTACACTGCCGAAGTCAACTGAAAAATGTTGACTCGAGCGGGATTTGAACTCGCATATTCGGGATACAGGTATGCAGCTCTATTTTTAGGTTAGGTTAGGATTAGGGTTAGGGTTAGATTTAGGATTAGGGTTAGGGTTAGGGTTAGGGTTAGGGTTAGGGTTAGGGTTAGGGTTAAGGTTAGGGTTAGAGTTATGGTTAGGGTTGGAGTTAAGGTTAGGGTTAGGGTTAGGGTTAGGGTTAGGGTTAGGGTTAGGGTTATCGTTAGGGTTAGGGTTAGGGTTAGGGTTAGGGTTAGGGTTAGGGTTAGGGATTGGAGGCGAGTTTTTATTCAATTTAAGTGCACGAGATATTCTCTCGACAACTTAACGCTATCCATGAGGATGGATGTGCAGTGTTTCAATTCTATTTCAGAATCATATTCAGGGTATTATGAAACGATAACTTCACAATTAACCTACACTGCCGAAGTCAACTGAAAAATGTTGACTCGAGCGGGATTTGAACTCGCACCTTCGGGATACAGGTATGCAGCTCTATTTTTAGGTTAGGTTAGGATTAGGGTTAGGGTTAGATTTAGGATTAGGGTTAGGGTTAGGGTTAGGGTTAGGGTTAGAGTTAGTGTTAGTTTATGGTTAGGGTTAGGGTTAGGGTAAAGGTTAGGGTTAAGGTTAGGGTTAGGGTTAGGGTTAGGGTTAGGGTTAGGGTTAGGGTTAGGGTTAGGGTTAGCCTTAGGGTTAGGGTTAGGGTTGGGATTAGGGTTAGGGTTAGGGTTAGGGTTAGGGTTAGGTTAGGGTTAGGGTTAGGGTTAGGGTTAGGGTTAGGAATTGGAGGCGGGTTTTTATTCAATTTAAGTGCACGAGATATTCTCGGGACAACTTAACGCTTTCCATGAGGATGGATGTGCAGTGTTTCAATTCAATTTCAGAATCATATTCAGGGTATTATGAAACGATAACTTCACAATTAACCTACACTGCAAAAGTCAACTGAAAAATGTTGACTCGAGCGGGATTTGAACTCGATCCTTCAAGATACAGGTCCGCAGCTCTACCTTTCAGTTAGGTTACGGTTAGGGTTAGGGTTAGATTTAGGATTAGGGTTGGGGTTAGGGTTTGGGTTAGGGTTAGTGTTAGTTTATGGTTAGGGTTAGGGTTAGGGTAAAGGTTAGGGTTAAGGTTAGGGTTAGGGTTAGGGTTAGGGTTATTGTTAGGGTGATGGTTAGGGTTAGGGTTTGGGTTAGGGTTAGGGTTAGGGTTAGCGTTAGGGTTAGGGATTGGAGGCGAGTTTTTATCCAATTTAAGTGCACGAGATATTCTCGCGACAACTTAACGCTATCCATGAGGATGGATGTGAAGTGTTTCAATTCTATTTCAAAATCTTCCTCAGTTTATTATGAAACGATAACTTCACAATTAACCTACACTGCCGAAGTCAACTGAAAAATGTTGACTCGAGCGGGATTTGAACTCCCACCTTCGGGATACCGGTCCGCCGCTCTACCTTTAGGTTAGGTTAGGGTTAAAGTTAGGCTTAGGGTTAGGGTTAGGGTTAGGGTTAGGGTTAGAGTTAGGGTTAGGGTTAGGGTTAGGGTTAAGGTTAGGGTTAGTGTTAGGGTTAGGGTTAGGGTTAGAGTTAGGGTTAGAATTAGGGTTAGGGATTGGAGGCGAGTTTTTATTCAATTTAAGTGCACGAGATATTCTCGCGACAACTTAACGCTATCCATGAGGATGGATGTGCAGTGTTTCAATTCTATTTCAGAATCTTCCTCAGGGTATTATGAAACGATAATTTCACAATTAACCTACACTGCCGAAGTCAACTGAAAAATGTTGACTCGAGCGGGATTTGAACTCGCACCTTCGGGATACCGTTCCGCCGCTCTACCTTTAGGTTAGGTTAGGGTTAAAGTTAGGGTTAGGGTTAGGGTTAGGGTTAGGGTTAAGGTTAGGGTTAGGGTTAGGGTTAGGGTTAGGGTTAGGGTTAGGGTAGGGTTAGGGTTAGGGTTAGGGTTAGGGTTAGGGTTAGGGTTAGGGTTAGTGTTAGGGTTAGGGTTAGGGTTAGGGTTAGGGATTGGAGGCGAGTTTTTATTCAATTTAAGTGAACGAGATATTCTCGGGACAACTTAACGCTATCCATGAGGATGGATGTGCAGTGTTTCAATTCTATTTCAGAATCATATTCAGGGTATTATGAAACGATAACTTCACAATTAACCTACACTGCCGAAGTCAACTGAAAAATGTTGACTCGAGCGGGATTTGAACTCGCACCTTCGGGATACAGGTATGCAGCTCTATTTTTAGGTAAGGTTAGGATTAGGGTTAGGGTTAGATTTAGGATTAGGGTTAGAGTTAGGGTTAGGGTTAGGGTTAGGGTTAGAGTTAGTGTTAGTTTATGGTTAGGGTTAGGGTTAGGGTAAAGGTTAGGGTTAAGGTTAGGGTTAGGGTTAGGGTTAGGGTTAGGGTTAGGGTTAGGTTAGGTTTAGGGTTAGGGTTAGGGTTAGGGTTAGGGATTGGAGGCGGGTTTTTATTCAATTTAAGTGCACGAGATATTCTCGGGACAACTTAACGCTTTCCATGAGGATGGATGTGCAGTGTTTCAATTCAATTTCAGAATCATATTCAGGGTATTATGAAACGATAACTTCACAATTAACCTACACTGCAAAAGTCAACTGAAAAATGTTGACTCGAGTGGGATTTGAACTCGATCCTTCGGGATACAGGTCCGCAGCTCTACCTTTAAGTTAGGTTAGGGTTAGGGTTAGGGTTAGATTTAGGATTAGGGTTGGGGTTAGGGTTTGGGTTAGGGTTAGTGTTAGTTTATGGTTAGGGTTAGGGTTAGGGTAAAGGTTAGGGTTAAGGTTAGGGTTAGGGTTAGGGTTAGGGTTAGGATTAGGGTTAGGGTTAGGGTTAGGGTTAGGGTTAGGGTTAGGGTTAGGGTTAGGGTTAGGGTTAGGGTTAGGGTTAGGGTTAGGGTTAGTGTTACGTTAGAGTTAGGGTTAGGGTTAGGGTAAGGGTTAGGGTTAGGGTTAGGATTAGGGTTACTGTTAAGGTTAGGGTTAGGGTTAGGGTTAGGGTTAGGGTTAGGTTTAGGGATAGGGTTAGGGTTAGGGTTAGGGTTAGGGTTAGGGTTAGGGTTAGGGTTAGGGTTAAGGTTAGGGTTAGGGTTAGGGTTAGGGTTAGGGTTAGGGTTAGGGTTAGGATTAGGGTTAGGGTTTGGGTTAGGTTAGGGTTAGGGTTAGGGTTAGGGTTAGAGTTAGGGTTAGGGATTGGAGGCGAGTTTTTATTCAATTTAAGTGCACGAGATATTCTCGCGACAACTTAACGCTATCCATGAGGATGGATGTGCAGTGTTTCAATTCTATTTCAAAATCTTCCTCAGGGTATTATGAAACGATAACTTCACAATTAACCTACACTGCAAAAGTCAACTGAAAAATGTTGACTCGAGCGGGATTTGAACTCGATCCTTCGGGATACAGGTCCGCAGCTCTACCTTTAAGTTAGGTTAGGGTTAGAGTTAGGGTTAGATTTAGGATTAGGGTTGGGGTTAGGGTTTGGGTTAGGGTTAGTGTTAGTTTATGGTTAGGGTTAGGGTTAGGGTAAAGGTTAGGGTTAAGGTTAGGGTTAGGGTTAGGGTTAGGGTTAGGATTAGGGTTAGAGTTAGGGTTAGGGTTAGGGTTAGGGTTAGGGTTAGGGTTAGGGTTAGGGTTAGGGTTAGGGTTAGGGTTAGGGTTAGGGTTAGGGTTAGTGTTACGTTAGAGTTAGGGTTAGGGTTAGGGTAAGGGTTAGGGTTAGGGTTAGGATTAGGGTTACTGTTAGGGTTAGGGTTAGGGTTAGGGTTAGGGTTAGGGTTAGGGTTAGGTTTAGGGATAGGGTTAGGGTTAGGGTTAGGGTTAGGGTTAGGGTTAGGGTTAGGGTTAGGGTTAGGGTTAGGGTTAGGGTTAGGGTTAGGGTTAGGGTTAGGGTTAGGGTTAGGGTTTGGGTTAGGTTAGGGTTAGGGTTAGGGTTAGGGTTAGAGTTAGGGTTAGGTATTGGAGGCGAGTTTTTATTCAATTTAATTGCACGAGATATTCTCGCGACAACTTAACGCTATCCATGAGGATGGATGTGCAGTGTTTCAATTCTATTTCAAAATCTTCCTCAGGGTATTATGAAACGATAAATTCACAATTAACCTCCACTGCCGAAGTCAACTGAAAATTTTGATTCGAGCGGGATTTGAACTCGAACCTTCGGGATACCGATCGGCCGCTCTACCTGTTGAGCTATCTAGTAAACACGGATTGGAGGCGAGTTTTTATCGAATTTAAGTGCACGAGATATTCTCGCGAAAACTTAACGCTATCCATGAGGATGGATGTGGAGTGTTTCAATTCTATTTCAGAATCATCCTCAGGGTATTATGAAACGATAACTTCACAATTAACCTACACTGCCGAAGTCAACTGTAAAATGTTGACTCGAACGGGATTTCAACTCGCACCTTCGGGATACCGGTCCGCCGCTCTACCTGTTAAGCTATCGAGTCCACAGGGATTGGAGGCGAGTTTTTATCCAATTTAAGTGCACGAGATATCCTCGAGAGAACTTAACGCTATCCATGAGGATGGATGTGCAGTGTTTCAATTCTATTTCAGAATCATATTCAGGGTATTATGAAACGATAACTTCACAATTAACCTACACTGCCGAAGTCAACTGAAAAATGTTGACTCGAGCGGGATTTGAACACGCACTTTCGGGATACCGGTCCGCCGCTCTACCTGTTAAGCTATCGAGTCCACAGGGATTGGAGGCGAGTTTTTATCCAATTTAAGTGCACGAGATATCCTCGAGAGAACTTAACGACATCCATGAGGATGGATGTGCAGTGTTTCAATTCTATTTCAGAATCATATTCAGGATATTATGAAACGATAACTTCACAATTAACCTACACTGCCGAAGTCAACTGAAAAATGTTGACTCGAGCGGGATTTGAGCTCGCACCTTCGGGATACCGGTCAGCCGCTCAACCCGTTGAGCTATCGAGTCCACAGGGATTGGAGGCGACTTTTTATCCAATTTAAGTGCACGAGATATTCTCGCGACAACTTAACGCTATCCATGAGGATAGTTGTGCAATGTTTCAATTCTATTTTAGAATCTTCCTCAGGGTATTATGAAACGATAATTTCTCAATTAACCTTCACTGCCGAAGTCAACTGAAAAATGTTGTCTCGAGCGGGATTTGAACTCGCACCTTCGGGATACCGTTCCGCTGCTCTACCTTTAGGTTAGGTGAGGGTTAAAGTTAGGGTTAGGGGTAGGGTTAGGGTTAGGGTTAGGGTTAGGGTTAGGGTTAGGATTAGGGTTAGGGTTAGGATTAGGGTTACGGTTAGGATTAGGGTTAGGGTTAGGGTTAGGGTTAGGTTAGGGTTAGGGTTAGGGTTAGGGTTAGGGTTAGGGTTAGGGATTGGAGGCGAGTTTTTATTCAATTTAAGTGCACGAGATATTCTCGCGACAACTTAACGCTATCCATGAGGATGGATGTGCAGTGTTTCAATTCTATTTCAGAATCATATTCAGGGTATTATGAAACGATAACTTCACAATTAACCTACACTGCCGAAGTCAACTGAAAAATGTTGACTCGAGCGGGATTTGAACTCGCACCTTCGGGATACAGGTCCGCAGCTCTACCTTTAGGTTAGGTTACGGTTAGGGTTAGGGTTAGATTTAGGGTTAGGGTTAGGGTTAGGGTTAGGGTTAGGGTTAGGGTTAGGGTTAGTGTGAGTGTTAGTTTATGGTTAGGGTTAGGGTTAGGGTAAGGATTACGGTTAGGGTTAGGATTAGGGTTATTGTTAGGGTGATGGTTAGGGTTAGGGTTAGGGTTAGGGTTAGGGTTAGGGTTAGGGTTAGGGTTAGGGATTGGAGGCGAGTTTTTATCCAATTTAAGTGCACGAGATATTCTAGCGACAACTTAACGCTATCCATGAGGATGGATGTGAAGTGTTTCAATTCTATTTCAAAATCTTCCTCAGTTTATTATGAAACGATAACTTCACAATTAACCTAAACTGCCGAAGTCAACTGAAAAATGTTGACTCGAGCGGGATTTGAACTCGCACCTTCGGGATACCGGTCCGCCGCTCTACCTTTAGGTTAGGTTAGGGTTAAAGTTAGGGTTAGGGTTAGGGTTAGGGTTAGGGTTAGGGTTAGTGTTAGGGTTAGGGTTAGGGTTAGGGTTAAGGTTAGGGTTAGTGTTAGGGTTAGGGTTAGGGTTAGGGTTAGGGTTAGGGTTTGGGTTAGGGTTAGGGTTAGGTTAGGGTTAGGGTTAAGGTTAGGGTTGAGTTAGGGTTAGGAATTTAAGGGGAGTTTTTATTCAATTTAAGTGCACGAGATATTCTCGCGACAACTTAACGCTATCCATGAGGATGGATGTGCAGTGTTTCAATTCTATTTCAGAATCATCCTCAGGGTATTATGAAACGATAACTTCACAAGTAACCTACACTGCCGAAGTCAACTGATAAATGTTGACTCGAGCGGGATTTGAACTCCCACCTTCGGGATACAGGTCCGCAGCTCTACCTTTAGGTTAGGTTAGGGTTTGGGTTAGGGTTAGATTTAGGGTTAGGGTTAGGGTTAGGGTTAGGGTTAGGGTTAGGGTTAGGGTTACGGTTAGGGTTAGGGTTAGGTTTAGTGTTAGGATTAGAGTTAGGGTTAGGGTTAGGGTTAATGTTAGGGTTAGGATTAGGGTTATTGTTAGGGTGATGGTTAGGTTTAGGGTTTGGGTTAGGGTTAGGGTTAGGGTTAGGGTTAGGGTTAGGGATTGGAGGCGAGTTTTTATCCAATTTAAGTGCACGAGATATTCTCGCGACAACTTAACGCTATCCATGAGGATGGATGTGAAGTGTTTCAATTCTATTTCAAAATCTTCCTCAGTTTATTATGAAACGATAACTTCACAATTAACCTACACTGCCGAAGTCAACTGAAAAATGTTGACTCGAGCGGGATTTGAACTCCCACCTTCGGGATACGGTCCGCCGCTCTACCTTTAGGTTAGGTTAGGGTTAAAGTTAGGGTTAGGGTTAGGGTTAGGGTTAGGGTTAGGGTTAGTGTTAGGGTTAGGGTTAGGGTTAGGGTTAAGGTTAGGGTTAGTGTTAGGGTTAGGGTTAGGGTTAGAGTTAGGGTTAGAGTTAGGGTTAGGGATTGGAGGCGAGTTTTTATTCAATTTAAGTGCACGAGATATTCTCGCGACAACTTAACGCTATCCATGAGGATGGATGTGCAGTGTTTCAATTCTATTTCAGAATCTTCCTCAGGGTATTATGAAACGATAATTTCACAATTAACCTACACTGCCGAAGTCAACTGAAAAATGTTGACTCGAGCGGGATTTGAACTCGCACCTTCGGGATACCGTTCCGCCGCTCTACCTTTAGGTTAGGTTAGGGTTAAAGTTAGGGTTAGGGTTAGGGTTAGGGTTAGGGTTAAGGTTAGAGTTAGGGTTAGGGTTAGGGTTAGGGTTAGGGTTAGGGTTAGGGTTAGGGTTAGGGTTAGGATTAGGGTTAGGGTTAGGGTTAGTGTTAGCGTTAGAGTTAGGGTTAGGGTTAGGGATTAGAGGCGAGTTTTTATTCAATTTAAGTGCACGAGATATTCTCGGGACAACTTAATGCTATCCATGAGGATGGATGTGCAGTGTTTCAATTCTATTTCAGAGTCATATTCAGGGTATTATGAAACGATAACTTCACAATTAACCTACACTGCCGAAGTCAACTGAAAAATGTTGACTCGAGCGGGATTTGAACTCGCACCTTCGGGATACAGGTATGCAGCTCTATTTTTAGGTTAGGTTAGGATTAGGGTTAGGGTTAGATTTAGGATTAGGGTTAGGGTTAGGGTTAGGGTTAGGGTTAGAGTTAGTGTTAGTTTATGGTTAGGGTTAGGGTTAGGGTAAAGGTTAGGGTTAAGGTTAGGGTTAGGGTTAGGGTTAGGGTTAGGGTTAGGGTTAGGGTTAGGGTTAGGGTTAGGGTTAGGGTTAGGGTTAGGGTTAGGGTTAGGGTTAGGGTTAGGGTTAGGGTTAGGTTAGGGCTAGGGTTAGGGTTAGGGTTAGGGTTAGGGATTGGAGGCGGGTTTTTATTCAATTTAAGTGCACGAGATATTCTCGGGACAACTTAACGCTTTCCATGAGGATGGATGTGCAGTGTTTCAATTCAATTTCAGAATCATATTCAGGGTATTATGAAACGATAACTTCACAATTAACCTACACTGCAAAAGTCAACTGAAAAATGTTGACTCGAGCGGGATTTGAACTCGATCCTTCGGGATACAGGTCCGCAGCTCTACCTTTAAGTTAGGTTAGGGTTAGGGTTAGGGTTAGATTTAGGATTAGGGTTGGGGTTAGGGTTTGGGTTAGGGTTAGTGTTAGTTTATGGTTAGGGTTAGGGTTAGGGTAAAGGTTAGGGTTAAGGTTAGGGTTAGGGTTAGGGTTAGGGTTATTGTTAGGGTGATGGTTAGGGTTAGGGTTTGGGTTAGGGTTAGGGTTAGGGTTAGGGTTAGGGTTAGGGATTGGAGGCGAGTTTTTATTCAATTTAAGTGCACGAGATATTCTCGGGACAACTTAACGCTATCCATGAGGATGGATGTGCAGTGTTTCAATTCTATTTCAGAGTCATATTCAGGGTATTATGAAACGATAACTTCACAATTAACCTACACTGCCGAAGTCAACTGAAAAATGTTGACTCGAGCGGGATTTGAACTCGCACCTTCGGGATACAGGTATGCAGCTCTATTTTTAGGTTAGGTTAGGATTAGGGTTAGGGTTAGATTTAGGATTAGGGTTAGGGTTAGGGTTAGGGTTAGGGTTAGGGTTAGAGTTAGTGTTAGTTTATGGTTAGGGTTAGGGTTAGGGTAAAGGTTAGGGTTAAGGTTAGGGTTAGGGTTAGGGTTAGGGTTAGGGTTAGGGTTAGGGTTAGGGTTAGGGTTAGGGTTAGGGTTAGGGTTAGGGTTAGGGTTAGGGTTAGGGTTAGGGTTAGGTTAGGGTTAGGGTTAGGGTTAGGGTTAGGGTTAGGGATTGGAGGCGGGTTTTTATTCAATTTAAGTGCACGAGATATTCTCGGGACAACTTAACGCTTTCCATGAGGATGGATGTGCAGTGTTTCAATTCAATTTCAGAATCATATTCAGGGTATTATGAAACGATAACTTCACAATTAACCTACACTGCAAAAGTCAACTGAAAAATGTTGACTCGAGCGGGATTTGAACTCGATCCTTCGGGATACAGGTCCGCAGCTCTACCTTTAAGTTAGGTTAGGGTTAGGGTTAGGGTTAGATTTAGGATTAGGGTTGGGGTTAGGGTTTGGGTTAGGGTTAGTGTTAGTTTATGGTTAGGGTTAGGGTTAGGGTAAAGGTTAGGGTTAAGGTTAGGGTTAGGGTTAGGGTTAGGGTTATTGTTAGGGTGATGGTTAGGGTTAGGGTTTGGGTTAGGGTTAGGGTTAGGGTTAGGGTTAGGGTTAGGGATTGGAGGCGAGTCTTTATTCAATTTAAGTGCACGAGATATTCTCGGGACAACTTAACGCTATCCATGAGGATGGATGTGCAGTGTTTCAATTCTATTTCAGAGTCATATTCAGGGTATTATGAAACGATAACTTCACAATTAACCTACACTGCCGAAGTCAACTGAAAAATGTTGACTCGAGCGGGATTTGAACTCGCACCTTCGGGATACAGGTATGCAGCTCTATTTTTAGGTAAGGTTAGGATTAGGGTTAGGGTTAGATTTAGGATTAGGGTTAGGGTTAGGGTTAGGGTTAGGGTTAGGGTTAGAGTTAGTGTTAGTTTATGGTTAGGGTTAGGGTTAGGGTAAAGGTTAGGGTTAAGGTTAGGGTTAGGGTTAGGGTTAGGGTTAGGGTAAGGGTTAGGGTTAGGGTTAGGGTTAGGGTTAGGGTTAGGGTTAGGGTTAGGGTTAGGGTTAGGTTAGGGTTAGGGTTAGGGTTAGGGTTAGGGTTAGGGATTGGAGGCGGGTTTTTATTCAATTTAAGTGCACGAGATATTCTCGGGACAACTTAACGCTTTCCATGAGGATGGATGTGCAGTGTTTCAATTCAATTTCAGAATCATATTCAGGGTATTATGAAACGATAACTTCACAATTAACCTACACTGCAAAAGTCAACTGAAAAATGTTGACTCGAGCGGGATTTGAACTCGATCCTTCGGGATACAGGTCCGCAGCTCTACCTTTAAGCTAGGTTAGGGTTAGGGTGAGGGTTAGATTTAGGATTAGGGTTGGGGTTAGGGTTTGGGTTAGGGTTAGTGTTAGTTTATGGTTAGGGTTAGGGTTAGGGTAAAGGTTAGGGTTAAGGTTAGGGTTAGGGTTAGGGTTAGGGTTATTGTTAGGGTGATGGTTAGGGTTAGGGTTTGGGTTAGGGTTATGGTTAGGGTTAGGGTTAGGGTTAGGGATTGGAGGCGAGTTTTTATCCAATTTAAGTGCACGAGATATTCTCGCGACAACTTAACGCTATCCATGAGGATGGATGTGAAGTGTTTCAATTCTATTTCAAAATCTTCCTCAGTTTATTATGAAACGATAACTTCACAATTAACCTACACTGCCGAAGTCAACTGAAAAATGTTGACTCGAGCGGGATTTGAACTCCCACCTTCGGGATACCGGTCCGCCGCTCTACCTTTAGGTTAGGTTAGGGTTAAAGTTAGGCTTAGGGTTAGGGTTAGGGTTAGGGTTAGGGTTAGTGTTAGGGTTAGGGTTAGGGTTAGGGTTAAGGTTAGGGTTAGTGTTAGGGTTAGGGTTAGGGTTAGAGTTAGGGTTAGAGTTAGGGTTAGGGATTGGAGGCGAGTTTTTATTCAATTTAAGTGCACGAGATATTCTCGCGACAACTTAACGCTATCCATGAGGATGGATGTGAAGTGTTTCAATTCTATCTCAAAATCTTCCTCAGTTTATTATGAAACGATAACTTCACAATTAACCTACACTGCCGAAGTCAACTGAAAAATGTTGACTCGAGCGGGATTTGAACTCCCACCTTTGGGATACCGGTCCGCCGCTCTACCTTTAGGTTAGGTTAGGGTTAAAGTTAGGCTTAGGGTTAGGGTTAGGGTTAGTGTTAGGGTTAGTGTTAGGGTTAGGGTTAGGGTTAGGGTTAAGGTTAGGGTTAGTGTTAGGGTTAGGGTTAGGGTTAGGGTTAGGGTTAGGGTTAGGGTTAGGGATTGGAGGCGAGTTTTTATTCAATTTAAGTGAACGAGATATTCTCGGGACAACTTAACGCTATCCATGAGGATGGATGTGCAGTGTTTCAATTCTATTTCAGAATCATATTCAGGGTATTATGAAACGATAACTTCACAATTAACCTACACTGCCGAAGTCAACTGAAAAATGTTGACTCGAGCGGGATTTGAACTCGCACCTTCGGGATACAGGTATGCAGCTCTATTTTTAGGTTAGGTTAGGATTAGGGTTAGGGTTAGATTTAGGATTAGGGTTAGGGTTAGGGTTAGGGTTAGGGTTAGGGTTAGAGTTAGTGTTAGTTTATGGTTAGGGTTAGGGTTAGGGTAAAGGTTAGGGTTAAGGTTAGGGTTAGGGTTAGGGTTAGGGTTAGGGTTAAGGTTAGGGTTAGGGTTAGGGTTAGGGTTAGGGTTAGGGTTAGGGTTAGGGTTAAGGTTAGGGTTAGGGTTAGGGTTAGGTTAGGGTTAGGTTTAGGGTTAGGGTTAGGGTTAGTGATTGGAGGCGGGTTTTTATTCAATTTAAGTGCACGAGATATTCTCGGGACAACTTAACGCTTTCCATGAGGATGGATGTGCAGTGTTTCAATTCAATTTCAGAATCATATTCAGGGTATTATGAAACGATAACTACACAATTAACCTACACTGCAAAAGTCAACTGAAAAATGTTGACTCGAGCGGGATTTGAACTCGATCCTTCGGGATACAGGTCCGCAGCTCTACCTTTAAGTTAGGTTAGGGTTAGGGTTAGGGTTAGATTTAGGATTAGGGTTGGGGTTAGGGTTTGGGTTAGGGTTAGTGTTAGTTTATGGTTAGGGTTAGGGTTAGGGTAAAGGTTAGGGTTAAGGTTAGGGTTAGGGTTAGGGTTAGGGTTATTGTTAGGGTGATGGTTAGGGTTAGGGTTTGGGTTAGGGTTAGGGTTAGGGTTAGGGTTAGGGTTAGGGATTGGAGGCGAGTTTTTATCCAATTTAAGTGCACGAGATATTCTCGCGACAACTTAACGCTATCCATGAGGATGGATGTGAAGTGTTTCAATTCTATTTCAAAATCTTCCTCAGTTTATTATGAAACGATAACTTCACAATTAACCTACACTGCCGAAGTCAACTGAAAAATGTTGACTCGAGCGGGATTTGAACTCCCACCTTCGGGATACCGGTCCGCCGCTCTACCTTTAGGTTATGTTAGGGTTAAAGTTAGGCTTAGGGTTAGGGTTAGGGTTAGGGTTAGGGTTAGGGTTAGGGTTAGGGTTAGGGTTAGGGTTAAGGTTAGGGTTAGTGTTAGGGTTAGGGTTAGGGTTAGAGTTAGGGTTAGAGTTAGGGTTAGGGATTGGAGGCGAGTTTTTATTCAATTTAAGTGCACGAGATATTCTCGCGACAACTTAACGCTATCCATGAGGATGGATGTGCAGTGTTTCAATTCTATTTCAGAATCTTCCTCAGGGTATTATGAAACGATAATTTCACAATTAACCTACACTGCAAAAGTCAACTGAAAAATGTTGACTCGAGCGGGATTTGAACTCGCACCTTCGGGATACCGTTCCGCCGCTCTACCTTTAGGTTAGGTTAGGGTTAAAGTTAGGGTTAGGGTTAGGGTTAGGGTTAGGGTTAAGGTTAGGGTTAGGGTTAGGGTTAGGGTTAGGGTTAGGGTTAGGGTTAGGGTTAGGGTTAGGGTTAGGGTTAGGGTTAGGGTTAGGGTTAGGGTTAGGGTTATTGTTAGGGTTAGGGTTAGGGTTAGGGTTAGGGATTGGAGGCGAGTTTTTATTCAATTTAAGTGCACGAGATATTCTCGGGACAACTTAACGCTATCCATGAGGATGGATGTGCAGTGTTTCAATTCTATTTCAGAATCATATTCAGGGTATTATGAAACGATAACTTCACAATTAACCTACACTGCCGAAGTCAACTGAAAAATGTTGACTCGAGCGGGATTTGAACTCGCACCTTCGGGATACAGGTATGCAGCTCTATTTTTAGGTTAGGTTAGGATTAGGGTTAGGGTTAGATTTAGGATTAGGGTTAGGGTTAGGGTTAGGGTTAGGGTTAGGGTTAGAGTTAGTGTTAGTTTATAGTTAGGGTTAGGGTTAGGGTAAAGGTTAGGGTTAAGGTTAGGGTTAGGGTTAGGGTTAGGGTTAGGGTTAAGGTTAGGGTTAGGGTTAGGGTTAGGGATTGGAGGCGAGTTTTTATTCAATTTAAGTGCACGAGATATTCTCGCGACAACTTAACGCTATCCATGAGGATGGATGTGCAGTGTTTCAATTCTATTTCAGAATCTTCCTCAGGGTATTATGAAACGATAATTTCACAATTAACCTACACTGCCGAAGTCAACTGAAAAATGTTGACTCGAGCGGGATTTGAACTCGCACCTTCGGGATACAGGTATGCAGCTCTATTTTTAGGTTAGGTTAGGATTAGGGTTAGGGTTAGATTTAGGATTAGGGTTAGGGTTAGGGTTAGGGTTAGGGTTAGGGTTAGAGTTAGTGTTAGTTTATGGTTAGGGTTAGGGTTAGGATAAAGGTTAGGGTTAAGGTTAGGGTTAGGGTTAGGGTTAGGGTTAGGGTTAAGGTTAGGGTTAGGGTTAGGGTTAGGGATTGGAGGCGAGTTTTTATTCAATTTAAGTGCACGAGATATTCTCGCGACAACTTAACGCTATCCATGAGGATGGATGTGCAGTGTTTCAATTCTATTTCAGAATCTTCCTCAGGGTATTATGAAACGATAATTTCACAATTAACCTACACTGCCGAAGTCAACTGAAAAATGTTGACTCGAGCGGGATTTGAACTCGCACCTTCGGGATACCGTTCCGCCGCTCTACCTTTAGGTTAGGTTAGGGTTAAAGTTAGGGTTAGGGTTAGGGTTAGGGTAGAAGATAGATAGATAGAAGAACTTTATTTACCCACGCTAACATCGTCAGTATGAAACTGATTTCCACGATGGGCGTGCACATGAACATTATAAGCTACTACAAAAGTATAGTAAATTGTTACAAAAGTTTTAGAAATTATTATAATACAGAAGATAAAATCATTAGGGATTACTATTACACTAGAAAAAGTTCATGAGAGAAAGAGTTCAAAGATTGAAAGTAATATAATTATAAGTTTATGATTGTTCTATTTACAGTTGTATCCTCTGAATTTAGGCTAGAGAATAGTATGAGCAGCAAGTTTTCTTTTAAAACAAGTAAATGATTTTGTCGCTCTAAGCTCTTCTGGTAATGAATTCCATATCGAACCCCCATTAAACATAAAGCTCTTTTTCATATTGTTTGTACAAGGTTTAGGCAAACAAAGTGTGCCTGAGTTGTTCCGAAGATTGTATTTTATCAATTCATTTTTGAATGTAAAGAGTTCACTGAGGCAGTGTGGTCCCAAGTTATTTAATATTTTAAACATTGTTTTGGCTTTAGTTTTAATTCGTTGTTCTTTTAGAGGTTCCCACCCCAGCATGCTCAGAACAGTTTCTTGGTTTACCTCATTAGGTACATTTGCTATAATTCGAGCAGCTCTGTTGTGAAGTCTCTGAAGGCGTGTGGATTGTGTCTCTCCAAATACATTCCAAACTTCAGAGCAGTAGTTAAAGTGGGGTTGAATAATAGCATTATATACTGACCGAATTGTGTTTTGATCAACAAAATCTCGCAAACGTTTAAGGGCATATATTCCAGATGATACTTTCTTGCATATGTTGTCAGTATTGCTTTTCCAAGACAAATGCTGGTCAAGAATTACGCCTAGAATTTTGCTTTCAGAGACTTGTTCAATTTGTTTATCCTCGATATTGATTATAGGTTGTTTATCAGAAATTTTATTTAATATTGGTTTAGTCCCAATTAACATAAATTTAGTTTTTGCAACATTCAGGCTGAGTTTGTTTGATATAAGCCATTTCCGAAGTCTTTCTAAATCTGAATTCACTGCATCCTCAACCTCATTCAGTGAGTTACCAGCTGCTGTAATATTTGTATCATCTGCAAATAACCGGGGTTTAGTTTGAGCAAGACATGATGGCAGATCATTTATGTAAAGCAAAAAGAACAGGGGACCCAAAATAGAGCCTTGTGGTACTCCACATTTAATATTACATTCAGATGAGATAGATCCATTCACTTCACATTTCTGTTTACGATTAGTTAAGTAGGACTTAAGAAGGGAGTAGGCATTACCTTTGATTCCATATAGTGATAACTTATCCAGTAAAATTTGGTGGTTAACAGTATCAAAGGCCTTTTTTAGGTCTATGAATACAATAAGATTAAACAATTTTCTATCCATGTTTATGTACCAGTCATTAGTACAATCTAGTAAGGCTGTAGCAGTTGAATGGAGCTCACGGAAGCCAAACTGATGTTCAGAAAACAGATTATTTGTTTGTAAATAATCATGTAATTGG
Source organism: Heliopora coerulea (assembly GCA_030142905.1). Classification (NCBI taxonomy): domain Eukaryota; kingdom Metazoa; phylum Cnidaria; class Anthozoa; order Scleralcyonacea; family Helioporidae; genus Heliopora; species Heliopora coerulea. The sequence goes on along the minus strand of JASJOG010000072.1, from coordinate 1,335,171 downwards.
TTGTAGATAATTCGTTCCATGACTTTGCTTATGGCAGGTAGAATTGAAATAGGCCGATAATTACCTGGTAGGTTTCGATTACCATTTTTAAAAAGTGGAATTACTTTTGCCATTTTCCAGTCATTGGGGAAGGTGCATAAAGTAATACTTTGATTGAAAATGTATGTTAGCGAATCTGAAATCATGGGTGCTGCAATTTTCATAATTTTACTGGATATTTTATCAATTCCAGTAGACTTATTACCCGATAATCGAGATAGTAACTGACACACGTTATTTACAGTAACTGGTTTGAATGAAGTAAACTCAGATTTAGTTGTCTTAATGAATTGTTTATAATGGTAATTGGTTGTACCAATCTCTTCAGCAAGATTTGGTCCAATATTTGAAAAGTAATCATTAAAAGCCTCTGCAATATCACATTGGTTTGTCAACTTCTGTTTATCTATATTCAATTCATTTACTATTGTTTTCTTATTATATTTACCTAGTTGACTATTTATTACCTTCCAAGCAGCTTTTGGATTTTTCTTATTTGCTGAAATTTTACTGGAAAAATAATCAACTTTGGCCTGCCTAAGTCGAGTGGTTGTCTCATTTCTCACTTTCCTATAAGCAACCCAGTCTTTTTCAAGTTTGGAGATCATGGCTACTCTTTTTAACCTATCCCTTATGTTAATCAGTTTTTTAATATCTTTTGTTATCCAGGGAACTGATTTTGATTTGATTTTCTTCTTCTGGATGGGAGCATGCTTGTTAAGAATTTCTAAAAATAATTCTCTCCAAACATCCCACATACTATCTGGGCTATCTGCAAAGAAATATACATAATCCCATGTCTGATGTGATAAGTCTTGTAGAAACAGATTTTTGTTAAAGTTTTTCATGTTTCTAATATCAGTGATATTTTGTTTTTCGCTCTGAGTGATGTTGATTTTCCTTATAGCAAAAATAAGGCTATGGTCACTTATTCCTGTGTGGATTACACCAGACTTGCAAATTTTCTCTGGCATGTTTGTTATGAAATGATCAATGAGGGTAGAGGAGGTCATAGTCACTCGTGTGGCTTCATTTATTAGTTGAGTTAATTGGTAGGTTTCTAATAATGATATTAGTGTCTTAGTTGGTTGATCTAAATTTGTTTTGATCAAATCACAATTCAGATCTCCAAGGATACAAATTTCTTTATTTTCATTATCAATAGTTTGTATCAAATTTTCAAAATGGGTAAAAAATTCAGGGGAAGCATTTGGTGTTCGGTAAACAGCGACAACTATGAAAGGCCGACTGTGAGGTTTGGTTATTTCTATACAAACTGCTTCAAAATCTGTTGGTACAATGTCATGTCTTATCTGGTAGTTTAAAGAGCTACGCAGGTAGATACATACACCACCTCCATTTCTACTTCTATCATTTCGGACAATATCATAGCCAGGTATATTAATCATATTATCAGTTATAGCTGGACTAAGCCTGGTTTCATTGAGAGCAAATAAATCTAGGTAATTTTGTGACATTATGTAAATAATTTCATTGAGTTTTTTGGGTAAACTCACAATATTCAGAAATGCCATTTTAAATCCCCGTTGTTTTGAAAAAGATTTAAGGTTGCTTAATAGGTCATTGCAATAGGAAAGGTTGCTGCTCACATTATTCATATTATCATAAAAGGATTTCATATCATTGGGAAAATTGTTACTTATGTTTGTTTCTAATACTTCACTGCCTATTTCCTGGTAATGTGGTAAACATTCTTCAGATGGTTTATCCAGTCTCTTGGGCGATTCTGCCAGTGTTGGACAGTTCGAAAAAAATCATTGCTTCTATAATTTACACTAATGTTGCTTGGCCTGATTGATCTAAGGTAATGACAAAATGCTTTACCAAGAGATCGATCACCACTTTGACTGAGGTGTAGATTTGACCGGTTAAGCATATTTCTATTTATAGTATTATTGTTAATAAATGTTGCTTTATGCTTCTTGCATAAATCAATTAAAGCATTATTAAATTTAATAATTTTGTCAGAAGGAACCTTTTTGTCATACCTCATAACAACACTTGAAACAGCAACATTCTTTGCTTTTTCCTTTGATTCCATAACAAGTGTTTCCATTTTGTCCACTGATTTTTTAACTTCTTCATCCACAAGATTGTTTGTTCCAGCATGTAAAATAATGCTGTGCATTTTCTCACATCTTCCACTAAATTCCTCTTTAAATTGTTGATTTATTTGCTCGATTCTTGCTCCTCGATATGATCGGCACAAAGCTTTGGCTTGAGCAGCTCTTGAAATTTTGTTTTGATCAATGTTCTTTATCATTGAGTCACCCAAAACAAGCACTTTGGCCAAGGAGTTGCCTTTCAATTTGTGGTCTTCGCTGATGTTTCCTTCTTGATTTTGTGCATTGAAATTTTTTCTCTGAGATTCTCGATAATTGTTTAGTTGGGTGGAGAAGCATTCATTTGACTCACCATTTTGGTTTCCGGGTATTAGGTTGTTGCTTGTATCTGGTTCATGGGACATTTGTGTTTGGCTTGATAGTTCGATCTCTTCAACTTCAAGAGAAGCATATCGATTTGAGGTTTCAAGTCGGATAGATTCATCTCGCACAGTGCTTTCTGATGTCAATCTCTTATTGTTCTCTATTTTTAACCACTCGTTTTGTTTAATGCCTAAGATGGACTTTATTTTTGGTCGAATTTTTCGACCTAAAATATTCAACGTAATTTCACCGAAAAACCACTCCAATCACTGCAAAACTACTTTCTATGCAATAAACTTTCATATTTGGACCTTATTTCGAAAGTTGGAAATTGGTCGAAAAATCGTCAAAAACCAAAGGTTAACCCCTTTACTTTTTGGTCGAATTTTTCGACCTAAAATATTCAACGTAATTTCACCGAAAAACCACTCCAATCACTGCAAAACTACTTTCTATGCAATAAACTTTCATATTTGGACCTTATTTCGAAAGTTGGAAATTGGTCGAAAAATCGTCAAAAACCAAAGGTTAACCCCTTTACTTTTTGGTCCAATTTTTCGACCTAAAATATTCAACGTAATTTCACCGAAAAACCACTCCAATCGCTGCAAAACTACTTTCTATGCAATAAACTTTCATATTTGGACCTTATTTCGAAAGTTGGAAATTGGTCGAAAAATCGTCAAAAACCAAAGGTTAACCCCTTTACTTTTTGGTCGAATTTTTCGACCTAAAATATTCAACGTAATTTCACCGAAAAACCACTCCAATCACTGCAAAACTACTTTCTATGCAATAAACTTTCATATTTGGACCTTATTTCGAAAGTTGGAAATTGGTCGAAAAATCGTGAAAAACCAAAGGTTAACCCCTTTACTTTTTGGTCGAATTTTTCGACCTAAAATATTCAACGTAATTTCACCGAAAAACCACTTCAATCACTGCAAAACTACTTTCTATGCAATAAACTTTCATATTTGGACCTTATTTCGAAAGTTGGAAATTGGTCGAAAAATCGTCAAAAACCAAAGGTTAACCCCTTTACTTTTTGGTCGAATTTTTCGACCTAAAATATTCAACGTAATTTCACCGAAAAACCACTCCAATCACTGCAAAACTACTTTCTATGCAATAAACTTTCATATTTGGACCTTATTTCGAAAGTTGGAAATTGGTCGAAAAAATCGTGAAAAACCAAAGGTTAACCCCTTTACTTTTTGGTCGAATTTTTCGACCTAAAATATTCAACGTAATTTCACCGAAAAACCACTTCAATCACTGCAAAACTACTTTCTATGCAATAAACTTTCATATTTGGACCTTATTTCGAAAGTTGGAAATTGGTCGAAAAATCGTCAAAAACCAAAGGTTAACCCCTTTACTTTTTGGTCGAATTTTTCGACCTAAAATATTCAACGTAATTTCACCGAAAAACCACTCCAATCACTGCAAAACTATTTTCTATGCAATAAACTTTCATATTTGGACCTTATTTCGAAAGTTGGAAATTGGTCGAAAAATCGTCAAAAACCAAAGGTTAACCCCTTTACTTTTTGGTCGAATTTTTCGACCTAAAATATTCAACGTAATTTCACCGAAAAACCACTCCAATCACTGCAAAACTACTTTCTATGCAATAAACTTTCATATTTGGACCTTATTTCGAAAGTTGGAAATTGGTCGAAAAATCGTGGAAAACCAAAGGTTAACCCCTTTACTTTTTGGTCGAATTTTTCGACCTAAAATATTCAACGTAATTTCACCGAAAAACCACTTCAATCACTGCAAAACTACTTTCTATGCAATAAACTTTCATATTTGGACCTTATTTCGAAAGTTGGAAATTGGTCGAAAAATCGTCAAAAACCAAAGGTTAACCCCTTTACTTTTTGGTCTAATTTTTCGACCTAAAATATTCAACGTAATTTCACCGAAAAACCACTCCAATCACTGCAAAACTATTTTCTATGCAATAAACTTTCATATTTGGACCTTATTTCGAAAGTTGGAAATTGGTCGAAAAATCGTCAAAAACCAAAGGTTAACCCCTTTACTTTTTGGTCGAATTTTTCGACCTAAAATATTCAACGTAATTTCACCGAAAAACCACTCCAATCACTGCAAAACTACTTTCTATGCAATAAACTTTCATATTTGGACCTTATTTCGAAAGTTGGAAATTGGTCGAAAAATCGTCAAAAACCAAAGGTTAACCCCTTTACTTTTTTGTCGAATTTTTCGACCTAAAATATTCAACGTAATTTCACCGAAAAACCACTCCAATCACTGCAAAACTACTTTCTATGCAATAAACTTTCATATTTGGACCTTATTTCGAAAGTTGGAAATTGGTCGAAAAATCGTCAAAAACCAAAGGTTAACCCCTTTACTTTTTGGTCGAATTTTTCGACCTAAAATATTCAACGTAATTTCACCGAAAAACCACTCCAATCGCTGCAAAACTACTTTCTATGCAATAAACTTTCATATTTGGACCTTATTTCGAAAGTTGGAAATTGGTCGAAAAATCGTCAAAAACCAAAGGTTAACCCCTTTACTTTTTGGTCGAATTTTTCGACCTAAAATATTCAACGTAATTTCACCGAAAAACCACTCCAATCGCTGCAAAACTACTTTCTATGCAATAAACTTTCATATTTGGACCTTATTTCGAAAGTTGGAAATTGGTCGAAAAATCGTCAAAAACCAAAGGTTAACCCCTTTACTTTTTGGTCGAATTTTTCGACCTAAAATATTCAACGTAATTTCACCGAAAAACCACTCCAATCACTGCAAAACTACTTTCTATGCAATAAACTTTCATATTTGGACCTTATTTCGAAAGTTGGAAATTGGTCGAAAAATCGTCAAAAACCAAAGGTTAACCCCTTTACTTTTTGGTCGAATTTTTCGACCTAAAATATTCAACGTAATTTCACCGAAAAACCACTCCAATCACTGCAAAACTACTTTCTATGCAATAAACTTTCATATTTGGACCTTATTTCGAAAGTTGGAAATTGGTCGAAAAATCGTCAAAAACCAAAGGTTAACCCCTTTACTTTTTGGTCGAATTTTTCGACCTAAAATATTCAACGTAATTTCACCGAAAAACCACTTCAATCACTGCAAAACTACTTTCTATGCAATAAACTTTCATATTTGGACCTTATTTCGAAAGTTGGAAATTGGTCGAAAAAATCGTGAAAAACCAAAGGTTAACCCCTTTACTTTTTGGTCGAATTTTTCGACCTAAAATATTCAACGTAATTTCACCGAAAAACCACTTCAATCACTGCAAAACTACTTTCTATGCAATAAACTTTCATATTTGGACCTTATTTCGAAAGTTGGAAATTGGTCGAAAAATCGTCAAAAACCAAAGGTTAACCCCTTTACTTTTTGGTCGAATTTTTCGACCTAAAATATTCAACGTAATTTCACCGAAAAACCACTCCAATCACTGCAAAACTACTTTCTATGCAATAAACTTTCATATTTGGACCTTATTTCGAAAGTTGGAAATTGGTCGAAAAATCGTCAAAAACCAAAGGTTAACCCCTTTACTTTTTGGTCGAATTTTTCGACCTAAAATATTCAACGTAATTTCACCGAAAAACCACTCCAATCACTGCAAAACTACTTTCTATGCAATAAACTTTCATATTTGGACCTTATTTCGAAAGTTGGAAATTGGTCGAAAAATCGTCAAAAACCAAAGGTTAACCCCTTTACTTTTTGGTCGAATTTTTCGACCTAAAATATTCAACGTAATTTCACCGAAAAACCACTTCAATCACTGCAAAACTACTTTCTATGCAATAAACTTTCATATTTGGACCTTATTTCGAAAGTTGGAAATTGGTCGAAAAATCGTCAAAAACCAAAGGTTAACCCCTTTACTTTTTGGTCGAATTTTTCGACCTAAAATATTCAACGTAATTTCACCGAAAAACCACTCCAATCACTGCAAAACTACTTTCTATGCAATAAACTTTCATATTTGGACCTTATTTCGAAAGTTGGAAATTGGTCGAAAAATCGTCAAAAACCAAAGGTTAACCCCTTTACTTTTTGGTCGAATTTTTCGACCTAAAATATTCAACGTAATTTCACCGAAAAACCACTCCAATCGCTGCAAAACTACTTTCTATGCAATAAACTTTCATATTTCGACCTTATTTCGAAAGTTGGAAATTGGTCGAAAAATCGTGAAAAACCAAAGGTTAACCCCTTTACTTTTTGGTCGAATTTTTCAACCTAAAATATTCAACGTAATTTCACCGAAAAACCACTTCAATCACTGCAAAACTACTTTCTATGCAATAAACTTTCATATTTGGACCTTATTTCGAAAGTTGGAAATTGGTCGAAAAAATCGTGAAAAACCAAAGGTTAACCCCTTTACTTTTTGGTCGAATTTTTCGACCTAAAATATTCAACGTAATTTCACCGAAAAACCACTCCAATCACTGCAAAACTACTTTCTATGCAATAAACTTTCATATTTGGACCTTATTTCGAAAGTTGGAAATTGGTCGAAAAATCGTCAAAAACCAAAGGTTAACCCCTTTACTTTTTGGTCGAATTTTTCGACCTAAAATATTCAACGTAATTTCACCGAAAAACAACTCCAATCGCTGCAAAACTACTTTCTATGCAATAAACTTTCATATTTGGACCTTATTTCGAAAGTTGGAAATTGGTCGAAAAATCGTGAAAAACCAAAGGTTAACCCCTTTACTTTTTGGTCGAATTTTTCGACCTAAAATATTCAACGTAATTTCACCGAAAAACCACTTCAATCACTGCAAAACTACTTTCTATGCAATAAACTTTCATATTTGGACCTTATTTCGAAAGTTGGAAATTGGTCGAAAAATCGTCAAAAACCAAAGGTTAACCCCTTTACTTTTTGATCGAATTTTTCGAACTAAAATATTCAACGTAATTTCACCGAAAAACCACTCCAATCACTGCAAAACTACTTTCTATGCAATAAACTTTCATATTTGGACCTTATTTCGAAAGTTGGAAATTGGTCGAAAAATCGTCAAAAACCAAAGGTTAACCCCTTTACTTTTTGGTCGAATTTTTCGACCTAAAATATTCAACGTAATTTCACCGAAAAACCACTCCAATCGCTGCAAAACTACTTTCTATGCAATAAACTTTCATATTTGGACCTTATTTCGAAAGTTGGAAAAATGTCGAAAAATCGTCAAAAACCAAAGGTTAACCCCTTTACTTTTTGGTCGAATTTTTCTTCCTAAAATATTCAACGTAATTTCACCGAAAAACCACTCCAATCACTGCAAAACTACTTTCTATGCAATAAACTTTCATATTTGGACCTTATTTCGAAAGTTGGAAATTGGTCGAAAAATCGTCAAAAACCAAAGGTTAACCTCTTTACTTTTTGGTCGAATTTTTCGTCCTAAAATATTCAACGTAATTTTACCGAAAAACCACTCCAATCGCTGCAAAACTACTTTCTATGCAATAAACTTTCATATTTGGACCTTATTTTGAAAGTTGGAAATTGGTCGAAAAATCGTCAAAAACCAAAGGTTAACCCCTTTACTTTTTGGTCGAATTTTTCGACCTAAAATATTCAACGTAATTTCACCGAAAAACCACTCCAATCACTGCAAAACTACTTTCTATGCAATAAACTTTCATATTTGGACCTTATTTCGAAAGTTGGAAATTGGTCGAAAAATCGTCAAAAACCAAAGGTTAACCCCTTTACTTTTTGGTCGAATTTTTCGACCTAAAATATTCAACGTAATTTCACCGAAAAACCACTTCAATCACTGCAAAACTACTTTCTATGCAATAAACTTTCATATTTGGACCTTATTTCGAAAGTTGGAAATTGGTCGAAAAATCGTCAAAAACCAAAGGTTAACCCCTTTACTTTTTGGTCGAATTTTTCGACCTAAAATATTCAACGTAATTTCACCGAAAAACCACTTCAATCACTGCAAAACTACTTTCTATGCAATAAACTTTCATATTTGGACCTTATTTCGAAAGTTGGAAATTGGTCGAAAAATCGTCAAAAACCAAAGGTTAACCCCTTTACTTTTTGGTCGAATTTTTCGACCTAAAATATTCAACGTAATTTCACCGAAAAACCACTCCAATCACTGCAAAACTACTTTCTATGCAATAAACTTTCATATTTGGACCTTATTTCGAAAGTTGGAAATTGGTCGAAAAATCGTCAAAAACCAAAGGTTAACCCCTTTACTTTTTGGTCGAATTTTTCGACCTAAAATATTCAACGTAATTTCACCGAAAAACCACTCCAATCACTGCAAAACTACTTCCTATGCAATAAACTTTCATATTTGGACCTTATTTCGAAAGTTGGAAATTGGTCGAAAAATCGTCAAAAACCAAAGTTTAACCCCTTTACTTTTTGAGCGAATTTTTCGACCTAAAATATTCAACGTAATTTCACCGAAAAACCACTCCAATCACTGCAAAACTACTTTCTATGCAATAAACTTTCATATTTGGACCTTATTTCGAAAGTTGGAAATTGGTCGAAAAAATCGTGAAAAACCAAAGGTTAACCCCTTTACTTTTTGGTCGAATTTTTCGACCTAAAATATTCAACGTAATTTCACCGAAAAACCACTTCAATCACTGCAAAACTACTTTCTATGCAATAAACTTTCATATTTGGACCTTATTTCGAAAGTTGGAAATTGGTCGAAAAATCGTCAAAAACCAAAGGTTAACCCCTTTACTTTTTGGTCGAATTTTTCGACCTAAAATATTCAACGTAATTTCACCGAAAAACCACTCCAATCACTGCAAAACTACTTTCTATGCAATAAACTTTCATATTTGGACCTTATTTCGAAAGTTGGAAATTGGTCGAAAAATCGTCAAAAACCAAAGGTTAACCCCTTTACTTTTTGGTCGAATTTTTCGACCTAAAATATTCAACGTAATTTCACCGAAAAACCACTCCAATCACTGCAAAACTACTTTCTATGCAATAAACTTTCATATTTGGACCTTATTTCGAAAGTTGGAAATTGGTCGAAAAATCGTGAAAAACCAAAGGTTAACCCCTTTACTTTTTGGTCGAATTTTTCGACCTAAAATATTCAACGTAATTTCACCGAAAAACCACTCCAATCGCTGCAAAACTACTTTCTATGCAATAAACTTTCATATTTGGACCTTATTTCGAAAGTTGGAAATTGGTCGAAAAATCGTGAAAAACCAAAGGTTAACCCCTTTACTTTTTGGTCGAATTTTTCGACCTAAAATATTCAACGTAATTTCACCGAAAAACCACTTCAATCACTGCAAAACTACTTTCTATGCAATAAACTTTCATATTTGGACCTTATTTCGAAAGTTGGAAATTGGTCGAAAAATCGTCAAAAACCAAAGGTTAACCCCTTTACTTTTTGATCGAATTTTTCGACCTAAAATATTCAACGTAATTTCACCGAAAAACCACTCCAATCCCTGCAAACCCACTTTCTATGCAATAAATTTTCATATTTGGACCTTATTTCGAAAGTTGGAAATTGGTCGAAAAATCGTCAAAAACCAAAGGTTAACCCCTTTACTTTTTGATCGAATTTTTCGACCTAAAATATTCAACGTAATTTCACCGAAAAACCACTCCAATCGCTGCAAAACTACTTTCTATGCAATAAACTTTCATATTTGGACCTTATTTCGAAAGTTGGAAATTGGTCGAAAAATCGTCAAAAACCAAAGGTTAACCCCTTTACTTTTTTGTCGAATTTTTCGACCTAAAATATTCAACGTAATTTCACCGAAAAACCACTCCAATCGCTGCAAAACTACTTTCTATGCAATAAACTTTCATATTTGGACCTTATTTCGAAAGTTGGAAATTGGTCGAAAAATCGTCAAAAACCAAAGGTTAACCCCTTTACTTTTTGGTCGAATTTTTCGACCTAAAATATTCAACGTAATTTCACCGAAAAACCACTCCAATCGCTGCAAAACTACTTTCTATGCAATAAACTTTCATATTTGGACCTTATTTCGAAAGTTGGAAATTGGTCGAAAAATCGTCAAAAACCAAAGGTTAACCCCTTTACTTTTTGGTCGAATTTTTCGACCTAAAATATTCAACGTAATTTCACCGAAAAACCACTTCAATCACTGCAAAACTACTTTCTATGCAATAAACTTTCATATTTGGACCTTATTTCGAAAGTTGGAAATTGGTCGAAAAATCGTCAAAAACCAAAGGTTAACCCCTTTACTTTTTGGTCGAATTTTTCGACCAAAAATATTCAACGTAATTTCACCGAAAAACCACTCCAATCACTGCAAAACTACTTTCTATGCAATAAACTTTCATATTTGGACCTTATTTCGAAAGTTGGAAATTGGTCGAAAAATCGTCAAAAACCAAAGGTTAACCCCTTTACTTTTTGGTCGAATTTTTCGACCTAAAATATTCAACGTAATTTCACCGAAAAACCACTTCAATCACTGCAAAACTACTTTCTATGCAATAAACTTTCATATTTGGACCTTATTTCGAAAGTTGGAAATTGGTCGAAAAATCGTCAAAAACCAAAGGTTAACCCCTTTACTTTTTGGTCGAATTTTTCGACCTAAAATATTCAACGTAATTTCACCGAAAAACCACTCCAATCACTGCAAAACTACTTTCTATGCAATAAACTTTCATATTTGGACCTTATTTCGAAAGTTGGAAATTGGTCGAAAAATCGTCAAAAACCAAAGGTTAACCCCTTTACTTTTTGGTCGAATTTTTCGACCTAAAATATTCAACGTAATTTCACCGAAAAACCACTCCAATCACTGCAAAACTACTTCCTATGCAATAAACTTTCATATTTGGACCTTATTTCGAAAGTTGGAAATTGGTCGAAAAATCGTCAAAAACCAAAGTTTAACCCCTTTACTTTTTGGTCGAATTTTTCGACCTAAAATATTCAACGTAATTTCACCGAAAAACCACTCCAATCACTGCAAAACTACTTTCTATGCAATAAACTTTCATATTTGGACCTTATTTCGAAAGTTGGAAATTGGTCGAAAAAATCGTGAAAAACCAAAGGTTAACCCCTTTACTTTTTGGTCGAATTTTTCGACCTAAAATATTCAACGTAATTTCACCGAAAAACCACTTCAATCACTGCAAAACTACTTTCTATGCAATAAACTTTCATATTTGGACCTTATTTCGAAAGTTGGAAATTGGTCGAAAAATCGTCAAAAACCAAAGGTTAACCCCTTTACTTTTTGGTCGAATTTTTCGACCTAAAATATTCAACGTAATTTCACCGAAAAACCACTCCAATCACTGCAAAACTACTTTCTATGCAATAAACTTTCATATTTGGACCTTATTTCGAAAGTTGGAAATTGGTCGAAAAATCGTCAAAAACCAAAGGTTAACCCCTTTACTTTTTGGTCGAATTTTTCGACCTAAAATATTCAACGTAATTTCACCGAAAAACCACTCCAATCACTGCAAAACTACTTTCTATGCAATAAACTTTCATATTTGGACCTTATTTCGAAAGTTGGAAATTGGTCGAAAAATCGTGAAAAACCAAAGGTTAACCCCTTTACTTTTTGGTCGAATTTTTCGACCTAAAATATTCAACGTAATTTCACCGAAAAACCACTCCAATCGCTGCAAAACTACTTTCTATGCAATAAACTTTCATATTTGGACCTTATTTCGAAAGTTGGAAATTGGTCGAAAAATCGTGAAAAACCAAAGGTTAACCCCTTTACTTTTTGGTCGAATTTTTCGACCTAAAATATTCAACGTAATTTCACCGAAAAACCACTTCAATCACTGCAAAACTACTTTCTATGCAATAAACTTTCATATTTGGACCTTATTTCGAAAGTTGGAAATTGGTCGAAAAATCGTCAAAAACCAAAGGTTAACCCCTTTACTTTTTGATCGAATTTTTCGACCTAAAATATTCAACGTAATTTCACCGAAAAACCACTCCAATCCCTGCAAACCCACTTTCTATGCAATAAATTTTCATATTTGGACCTTATTTCGAAAGTTGGAAATTGGTCGAAAAAATCGTCAAAAACCAAAGGTTAACCCCTTTACTTTTTGATCGAATTTTTCGACCTAAAATATTCAACGTAATTTCACCGAAAAACCACTCCAATCGCTGCAAAACTACTTTCTATGCAATAAACTTTCATATTTGGACCTTATTTCGAAAGTTGGAAATTGGTCGAAAAATCGTCAAAAACCAAAGGTTAACCCCTTTACTTTTTTGTCGAATTTTTCGACCTAAAATATTCAACGTAATTTCACCGAAAAACCACTCCAATCGCTGCAAAACTACTTTCTATGCAATAAACTTTCATATTTGGACCTTATTTCGAAAGTTGGAAATTGGTCGAAAAATCGTCAAAAACCAAAGGTTAACCCCTTTACTATTTGGTCGAATTTTTCGACCTAAAATATTCAACGTAATTTCACCGAAAAACCACTCCAATCGCTGCAAAACTACTTTCTATGCAATAAACTTTCATATTTGGACCTTATTTCGAAAGTTGGAAATTGGTCGAAAAATCGTCAAAAACCAAAGGTTAACCCCTTTACTTTTTGGTCGAATTTTTCGACCTAAAATATTCAACGTAATTTCACCGAAAAACCACTCCAATCGCTGCAAAACTACTTTCTATGCAATAAACTTTCATATTTGGACCTTATTTCGAAAGTTGGAAATTGGTCGAAAAATCGTCAAAAACCAAAGGTTAACCCCTTTACTTTTTGGTCGAATTTTTCGACCTAAAATATTCAACGTAATTTCACCGAAAAACCACTCCAATCGCTGCAAAACTACTTTCTATGCAATAAACTTTCATATTTGGACCTTATTTCGAAAGTTGGAAATTGGTCGAAAAATCGTCAAAAACCAAACGTTAACCCCTTTACTTTTTGGTCGAATTTTTCGACCTAAAATATTCAACGTAATTTCACCGAAAAACCACTCCAATCACTGCAAAACTACTTTCTATGCAATAAACTTTCATATTTGGACCTTATTTCGAAAGTTGGAAATTGGTCGAAAAATCGTCAAAAACCAAAGGTTAACCCCTTTACTTTTTGGTCCAATTTTTCGACCTAAAATATTCAACGTAATTTCACCGAAAAACCACTCCAATCGCTGCAAAACTACTTTCTATGCAATAAACTTTCATATTTGGACCTTATTTCGAAAGTTGGAAATTGGTCGAAAAATCGTCAAAAACCAAACGTTAACCCCTTTACTTTTTGGTCGAATTTTTCGACCTAAAATATTCAACGTAATTTTACCGAAAAACCACTCCAAACGCTGCAAAACTACTTTCTATGCAATAAACTTTCATATTTGGACCTTATTTCGAAAGTTGGAAATTGGTCGAAAAATCGTCAAAAACCAAAGGTTAACCCCTTTACTTTTTGGTCGAATTTTTCGACCTAAAATATTCAACGTAATTTCACCGAAAAACCACTCCAATCACTGCAAAACTACTTTCTATGCAATAAACTTTCATATTTGGACCTTATTTCGAAAGTTGGAAATTGGTCGAAAAATCGTCAAAAACCAAAGGTTAACCCCTTTACTTTTTGGTCGAATTTTTCGACCTAAAATATTCAACGTAATTTCACCGAAAAACCACTCCAATCACTGCAAAACTACTTTCTATGCAATAAACTTTCATATTTGGACCTTATTTCGAAAGTTGGAAATTGGTCGAAAAATCGTCAAAAACCAAAGGTTAACCCCTTTACTTTTTGGTCGAATTTTTCGACCTAAAATATTCAACGTAATTTCACCGAAAAACCACTCCAATCGCTGCAAAACTACTTTCTATGCAATAAACTTTCATATTTGGACCTTATTTCGAAAGTTGGAAATTGGTCGAAAAATCGTCAAAAACCAAACGTTAACCCCTTTACTTTTTAGTCGAATTTTTCGACCTAAAATATTCAACGTAATTTCACCGAAAAACCACTCCAATCACTGCAAAACTACTTTCTATGCAATAAACTTTCATATTTGGACCTTATTTCGAAAGTTGGAAATTGGTCGAAAAATCGTCAAAAACCAAAGGTTAACCCCTTTACTTTTTGGTCGAATTTTTCGACCTAAAATATTCAACGTAATTTCACCGAAAAACCACTCCAATCACTGCAAAACTACTTTCTATGCAATAAACTTTCATATTTGGACCTTATTTCGAAAGTTGGAAATTGGTCGAAAAATCGTCAAAAACCAAAGGTTAACCCCTTTACTTTTTGGTCGAATTTTTCGACCTAAAATATTCAACGTAATTTCACCGAAAAACCACTCCAATCACTGCAAAACTACTTTCTATGCAATAAACTTTCATATTTGGACCTTATTTCGAAAGTTGGAAATTGGTCGAAAAATCGTCAAAAACCAAAGGTTAACCCCTTTACTTTTTGGTCGAATTTTTCGACCTAAAATATTCAACGTAATTTCACCGAAAAACCACTCCAATCACTGCAAAACTACTTTCTATGCAATAAACTTTCATATTTGGACCTTATTTCGAAAGTTGGAAATTGGTCGAAAAATCGTCAAAAACCAAAGGTTAACCCCTTTACTTTTTGGTCGAATTTTTCGACCTAAAATATTCAACGTAATTTCACCGAAAAACCACTCCAATCACTGCAAAACTACTTTCTATGCAATAAACTTTCATATTTGGACCTTATTTCGAAAGTTGGAAATTGGTCGAAAAATCGTCAAAAACCAAAGGTTAACCCCTTTACTTTTTGGTCGAATTTTTCGACCTAAAATATTCAACGTAATTTCACCGAAAAACCACTCCAATCGCTGCAAAACTACTTTCTATGCAATAAACTTTCATATTTGGACCTTATTTCGAAAGTTGGAAATTGGTCGAAAAATCGTCAAAAACCAAAGGTTAACCCCTTTACTTTTTGGTCGAATTTTTCGACCTAAAATATTCAACGTAATTTCACCGAAAAACCACTCCAATCACTGCAAAACTACTTTCTATGCAATAAACTTTCATATTTGGACCTTATTTCGAAAGTTGGAAATTGGTCGAAAAATCGTCAAAAACCAAAGGTTAACCCCTTTACTTTTTGGTCGAATTTTTCGACCTAAAATATTCAACGTAATTTCACCGAAAAACCACTCCAATCACTGCAAAACTACTTTCTATGCAATAAACTTTCATATTTGGACCTTATTTCGAAAGTTGGAAATTGGTCGAAAAATCGTCAAAAACCAAAGGTTAACCCCTTTACTTTTTGGTCGAATTTTTCGACCTAAAATATTCAACGTAATTTCACCGAAAAACCACTCCAATCGCTGCAAAACTACTTTCTATGCAATAAACTTTCATATTTCGACCTTATTTCGAAAGTTGGAAATTGGTCGAAAAATCGTCAAAAACCAAAGGTTAACCCCTTTACTTTTTGGTCGAATTTTTCGACCTAAAATATTCAACGTAATTTCACCGAAAAACCACTCCAATCACTGCAAAACTACTTTCTATGCAATAAACTTTCATATTTGGACCTTATTTCGAAAGTTGGAAATTGGTCGAAAAATCGTCAAAAACCAAAGGTTAACCCCTTTACTTTTTGGTCGAATTTTTCGACCTAAAATATTCAACGTAATTTCACCGAAAAACCACTCCAATCACTGCAAAACTACTTTCTATGCAATAAACTTTCATATTTGGACCTTATTTCGAAAGTTGGAAATTGGTCGAAAAATCGTCAAAAACCAAAGGTTAACCCCTTTACTTTTTGGTCGAATTTTTCGACCTAAAATATTCAACGTAATTTCACCGAAAAACCACTCCAATCGCTGCAAAACTACTTTCTATGCAATAAACTTTCATATTTGGACCTTATTTCGAAAGTTGGAAATTGGTCGAAAAATCGTCAAAAACCAAAGGTTAACCCCTTTACTTTTTGGTCGAATTTTTCGACCTAAAATATTCAACGTAATTTCACCGAAAAACCACTCCAATCACTGCAAAACTACTTTCTATGCAATAAACTTTCATATTTGGACCTTATTTCGAAAGTTGGAAATTGGTCGAAAAATCGTCAAAAACCAAAGGTTAACCCCTTTACTTTTTGGTCGAATTTTTCGACCTAAAATATTCAACGTAATTTCACCGAAAAACCACTCCAATCACTGCAAAACTACTTTCTATGCAATAAACTTTCATATTTGGACCTTATTTCGAAAGTTGGAAATTGGTCGAAAAATCGTCAAAAACCAAAGGTTAACCCCTTTACTTTTTGGTCGAATTTTTCGACCTAAAATATTCAACGTAATTTCACCGAAAAACCACTCCAATCGCTGCAAAACTACTTTCTATGCAATAAACTTTCATATTTGGACCTTATTTCGAAAGTTGGAAATTGGTCGAAAAATCGTCAAAAACCAAAGGTTAACCCCTTTACTTTTTGGTCGAATTTTTCGACCTAAAATATTCAACGTAATTTCACCGAAAAACCACTCCAATCACTGCAAAACTACTTTCTATGCAATAAACTTTCATATTTGGACCTTATTTCGAAAGTTGGAAATTGGTCGAAAAATCGTCAAAAACCAAAGGTTAACCCCTTTACTTTTTGGTCGAATTTTTCGACCTAAAATATTCAACGTAATTTCACCGAAAAACCACTCCAATCGCTGCAAAACTACTTTCTATGCAATAAACTTTCATATTTGGACCTTATTTCGAAAGTTGGAAATTGGTCGAAAAATCGTCAAAAACCAAAGGTTAACCCCTTTACTTTTTGGTCGAATTTTTCGACCTAAAATATTCAACGTAATTTCACCGAAAAACCACTCCAATCACTGCAAAACTACTTTCTATGCAATAAACTTTCATATTTGGACCTTATTTCGAAAGTTGGAAATTGGTCGAAAAATCGTCAAAAACCAAAGGTTAACCCCTTTACTTTTTGGTCGAATTTTTCGACCTAAAATATTCAACGTAATTTCACCGAAAAACCACTCCAATCACTGCAAAACTACTTTCTATGCAATAAACTTTCATATTTGGACCTTATTTCGAAAGTTGGAAATTGGTCGAAAAATCGTCAAAAACCAAAGGTTAACCCCTTTACTTTTTGGTCGAATTTTTCGACCTAAAATATTCAACGTAATTTCACCGAAAAACCACTCCAATCACTGCAAAACTACTTTCTATGCAATAAACTTTCATATTTGGACCTTATTTCGAAAGTTGGAAATTGGTCGAAAAATCGTCAAAAACCAAAGGTTAACCCCTTTACTTTTTGGTCGAATTTTTCGACCTAAAATATTCAACGTAATTTCACCGAAAAACCACTCCAATCACTGCAAAACTACTTTCTATGCAATAAACTTTCATATTTGGACCTTATTTCGAAAGTTGGAAATTGGTCGAAAAATCGTCAAAAACCAAAGGTTAACCCCTTTACTTTTTGGTCGAATTTTTCGACCTAAAATATTCAACGTAATTTCACCGAAAAACCACTCCAATCACTGCAAAACTACTTTCTATGCAATAAACTTTCATATTTGGACCTTATTTCGAAAGTTGGAAATTGGTCGAAAAATCGTCAAAAACCAAAGGTTAACCCCTTTACTTTTTGGTCGAATTTTTCGACCTAAAATATTCAACGTAATTTCACCGAAAAACCACTCCAATCACTGCAAAACTACTTTCTATGCAATAAACTTTCATATTTGGACCTTATTTCGAAAGTTGGAAATTGGTCGAAAAATCGTCAAAAACCAAAGGTTAACCCCTTTACTTTTTGGTCGAATTTTTCGACCTAAAATATTCAACGTAATTTCACCGAAAAACCACTCCAATCACTGCAAAACTACTTTCTATGCAATAAACTTTCATATTTGGACCTTATTTCGAAAGTTGGAAATTGGTCGAAAAATCGTCAAAAACCAAAGGTTAACCCCTTTACTTTTTGGTCGAATTTTTCGACCTAAAATATTCAACGTAATTTCACCGAAAAACCACTCCAATCACTGCAAAACTACTTTCTATGCAATAAACTTTCATATTTGGACCTTATTTCGAAAGTTGGAAATTGGTCGAAAAATCGTCAAAAACCAAAGGTTAACCCCTTTACTTTTTGGTCGAATTTTTCGACCTAAAATATTCAACGTAATTTCACCGAAAAACCACTCCAATCACTGCAAAACTACTTTCTATGCAATAAACTTTCATATTTGGACCTTATTTCGAAAGTTGGAAATTGGTCGAAAAATCGTCAAAAACCAAAGGTTAACCCCTTTACTTTTTGGTCGAATTTTTCGACCTAAAATATTCAACGTAATTTCACCGAAAAACCACTCCAATCGCTGCAAAACTACTTTCTATGCAATAAACTTTCATATTTGGACCTTATTTCGAAAGTTGGAAATTGGTCGAAAAATCGTCAAAAACCAAAGGTTAACCCCTTTACTTTTTGGTCGAATTTTTCGACCTAAAATATTCAACGTAATTTCACCGAAAAACCACTCCAATCACTGCAAAACTACTTTCTATGCAATAAACTTTCATATTTGGACCTTATTTCGAAAGTTGGAAATTGGTCGAAAAATCGTCAAAAACCAAAGGTTAACCCCTTTACTTTTTGGTCGAATTTTTCGACCTAAAATATTCAACGTAATTTCACCGAAAAACCACTCCAATCACTGCAAAACTACTTTCTATGCAATAAACTTTCATATTTGGACCTTATTTCGAAAGTTGGAAATTGGTCGAAAAATCGTCAAAAACCAAAGGTTAACCCCTTTACTTTTTGGTCGAATTTTTCGACCTAAAATATTCAACGTAATTTCACCGAAAAACCACTCCAATCACTGCAAAACTACTTTCTATGCAATAAACTTTCATATTTGGACCTTATTTCGAAAGTTGGAAATTGGTCGAAAAATCGTCAAAAACCAAAGGTTAACCCCTTTACTTTTTGGTCGAATTTTTCGACCTAAAATATTCAACGTAATTTCACCGAAAAACCACTCCAATCACTGCAAAACTACTTTCTATGCAATAAACTTTCATATTTGGACCTTATTTCGAAAGTTGGAAATTGGTCGAAAAATCGTCAAAAACCAAAGGTTAACCCCTTTACTTTTTGGTCGAATTTTTCGACCTAAAATATTCAACGTAATTTCACCGAAAAACCACTCCAATCACTGCAAAACTACTTTCTATGCAATAAACTTTCATATTTGGACCTTATTTCGAAAGTTGGAAATTGGTCGAAAAATCGTCAAAAACCAAAGGTTAACCCCTTTACTTTTTGGTCGAATTTTTCGACCTAAAATATTCAACGTAATTTCACCGAAAAACCACTCCAATCACTGCAAAACTACTTTCTATGCAATAAACTTTCATATTTGGACCTTATTTCGAAAGTTGGAAATTGGTCGAAAAATCGTCAAAAACCAAAGGTTAACCCCTTTACTTTTTGGTCGAATTTTTCGACCTAAAATATTCAACGTAATTTCACCGAAAAACCACTCCAATCACTGCAAAACTACTTTCTATGCAATAAACTTTCATATTTGGACCTTATTTCGAAAGTTGGAAATTGGTCGAAAAATCGTCAAAAACCAAAGGTTAACCCCTTTACTTTTTGGTCGAATTTTTCGACCTAAAATATTCAACGTAATTTCACCGAAAAACCACTCCAATCACTGCAAAACTACTTTCTATGCAATAAACTTTCATATTTGGACCTTATTTCGAAAGTTGGAAATTGGTCGAAAAATCGTCAAAAACCAAAGGTTAACCCCTTTACTTTTTGGTCGAATTTTTCGACCTAAAATATTCAACGTAATTTCACCGAAAAACCACTCCAATCACTGCAAAACTACTTTCTATGCAATAAACTTTCATATTTGGACCTTATTTCGAAAGTTGGAAATTGGTCGAAAAATCGTCAAAAACCAAAGGTTAACCCCTTTACTTTTTGGTCGAATTTTTCGACCTAAAATATTCAACGTAATTTCACCGAAAAACCACTCCAATCACTGCAAAACTACTTTCTATGCAATAAACTTTCATATTTGGACCTTATTTCGAAAGTTGGAAATTGGTCGAAAAATCGTCAAAAACCAAAGGTTAACCCCTTTACTTTTTGGTCGAATTTTTCGACCTAAAATATTCAACGTAATTTCACCGAAAAACCACTCCAATCACTGCAAAACTACTTTCTATGCAATAAACTTTCATATTTGGACCTTATTTCGAAAGTTGGAAATTGGTCGAAAAATCGTCAAAAACCAAAGGTTAACCCCTTTACTTTTTGGTCGAATTTTTCGACCTAAAATATTCAACGTAATTTCACCGAAAAACCACTCCAATCACTGCAAAACTACTTTCTATGCAATAAACTTTCATATTTGGACCTTATTTCGAAAGTTGGAAATTGGTCGAAAAATCGTCAAAAACCAAAGGTTAACCCCTTTACTTTTTGGTCGAATTTTTCGACCTAAAATATTCAACGTAATTTCACCGAAAAACCACTCCAATCACTGCAAAACTACTTTCTATGCAATAAACTTTCATATTTGGACCTTATTTCGAAAGTTGGAAATTGGTCGAAAAATCGTCAAAAACCAAAGGTTAACCCCTTTACTTTTTGGTCGAATTTTTCGACCTAAAATATTCAACGTAATTTCACCGAAAAACCACTCCAATCACTGCAAAACTACTTTCTATGCAATAAACTTTCATATTTGGACCTTATTTCGAAAGTTGGAAATTGGTCGAAAAATCGTCAAAAACCAAAGGTTAACCCCTTTACTTTTTGGTCGAATTTTTCGACCTAAAATATTCAACGTAATTTCACCGAAAAACCACTCCAATCACTGCAAAACTACTTTCTATGCAATAAACTTTCATATTTGGACCTTATTTCGAAAGTTGGAAATTGGTCGAAAAATCGTCAAAAACCAAAGGTTAACCCCTTTACTTTTTGGTCGAATTTTTCGACCTAAAATATTCAACGTAATTTCACCGAAAAACCACTCCAATCACTGCAAAACTACTTTCTATGCAATAAACTTTCATATTTGGACCTTATTTCGAAAGTTGGAAATTGGTCGAAAAATCGTCAAAAACCAAAGGTTAACCCCTTTACTTTTTGGTCGAATTTTTCGACCTAAAATATTCAACGTAATTTCACCGAAAAACCACTCCAATCACTGCAAAACTACTTTCTATGCAATAAACTTTCATATTTGGACCTTATTTCGAAAGTTGGAAATTGGTCGAAAAATCGTCAAAAACCAAAGGTTAACCCCTTTACTTTTTGGTCGAATTTTTCGACCTAAAATATTCAACGTAATTTCACCGAAAAACCACTCCAATCACTGCAAAACTACTTTCTATGCAATAAACTTTCATATTTGGACCTTATTTCGAAAGTTGGAAATTGGTCGAAAAATCGTCAAAAACCAAAGGTTAACCCCTTTACTTTTTGGTCGAATTTTTCGACCTAAAATATTCAACGTAATTTCACCGAAAAACCACTCCAATCACTGCAAAACTACTTTCTATGCAATAAACTTTCATATTTGGACCTTATTTCGAAAGTTGGAAATTGGTCGAAAAATCGTCAAAAACCAAAGGTTAACCCCTTTACTTTTTGGTCGAATTTTTCGACCTAAAATATTCAACGTAATTTCACCGAAAAACCACTCCAATCACTGCAAAACTACTTTCTATGCAATAAACTTTCATATTTGGACCTTATTTCGAAAGTTGGAAATTGGTCGAAAAATCGTCAAAAACCAAAGGTTAACCCCTTTACTTTTTGGTCGAATTTTTCGACCTAAAATATTCAACGTAATTTCACCGAAAAACCACTCCAATCACTGCAAAACTACTTTCTATGCAATAAACTTTCATATTTGGACCTTATTTCGAAAGTTGGAAATTGGTCGAAAAATCGTCAAAAACCAAAGGTTAACCCCTTTACTTTTTGGTCGAATTTTTCGACCTAAAATATTCAACGTAATTTCACCGAAAAACCACTCCAATCACTGCAAAACTACTTTCTATGCAATAAACTTTCATATTTGGACCTTATTTCGAAAGTTGGAAATTGGTCGAAAAATCGTCAAAAACCAAAGGTTAACCCCTTTACTTTTTGGTCGAATTTTTCGACCTAAAATATTCAACGTAATTTCACCGAAAAACCACTCCAATCACTGCAAAACTACTTTCTATGCAATAAACTTTCATATTTGGACCTTATTTCGAAAGTTGGAAATTGGTCGAAAAATCGTCAAAAACCAAAGGTTAACCCCTTTACTTTTTGGTCGAATTTTTCGACCTAAAATATTCAACGTAATTTCACCGAAAAACCACTCCAATCACTGCAAAACTACTTTCTATGCAATAAACTTTCATATTTGGACCTTATTTCGAAAGTTGGAAATTGGTCGAAAAATCGTCAAAAACCAAAGGTTAACCCCTTTACTTTTTGGTCGAATTTTTCGACCTAAAATATTCAACGTAATTTCACCGAAAAACCACTCCAATCACTGCAAAACTACTTTCTATGCAATAAACTTTCATATTTGGACCTTATTTCGAAAGTTGGAAATTGGTCGAAAAATCGTCAAAAACCAAAGGTTAACCCCTTTACTTTTTGGTCGAATTTTTCGACCTAAAATATTCAACGTAATTTCACCGAAAAACCACTCCAATCACTGCAAAACTACTTTCTATGCAATAAACTTTCATATTTGGACCTTATTTCGAAAGTTGGAAATTGGTCGAAAAATCGTCAAAAACCAAAGGTTAACCCCTTTACTTTTTGGTCGAATTTTTCGACCTAAAATATTCAACGTAATTTCACCGAAAAACCACTCCAATCACTGCAAAACTACTTTCTATGCAATAAACTTTCATATTTGGACCTTATTTCGAAAGTTGGAAATTGGTCGAAAAATCGTCAAAAACCAAAGGTTAACCCCTTTACTTTTTGGTCGAATTTTTCGACCTAAAATATTCAACGTAATTTCACCGAAAAACCACTCCAATCACTGCAAAACTACTTTCTATGCAATAAACTTTCATATTTGGACCTTATTTCGAAAGTTGGAAATTGGTCGAAAAATCGTCAAAAACCAAAGGTTAACCCCTTTACTTTTTGGTCGAATTTTTCGACCTAAAATATTCAACGTAATTTCACCGAAAAACCACTCCAATCACTGCAAAACTACTTTCTATGCAATAAACTTTCATATTTGGACCTTATTTCGAAAGTTGGAAATTGGTCGAAAAATCGTCAAAAACCAAAGGTTAACCCCTTTACTTTTTGGTCGAATTTTTCGACCTAAAATATTCAACGTAATTTCACCGAAAAACCACTCCAATCACTGCAAAACTACTTTCTATGCAATAAACTTTCATATTTGGACCTTATTTCGAAAGTTGGAAATTGGTCGAAAAATCGTCAAAAACCAAAGGTTAACCCCTTTACTTTTTGGTCGAATTTTTCGACCTAAAATATTCAACGTAATTTCACCGAAAAACCACTCCAATCACTGCAAAACTACTTTCTATGCAATAAACTTTCATATTTGGACCTTATTTCGAAAGTTGGAAATTGGTCGAAAAATCGTCAAAAACCAAAGGTTAACCCCTTTACTTTTTGGTCGAATTTTTCGACCTAAAATATTCAACGTAATTTCACCGAAAAACCACTCCAATCACTGCAAAACTACTTTCTATGCAATAAACTTTCATATTTGGACCTTATTTCGAAAGTTGGAAATTGGTCGAAAAATCGTCAAAAACCAAAGGTTAACCCCTTTACTTTTTGGTCGAATTTTTCGACCTAAAATATTCAACGTAATTTCACCGAAAAACCACTCCAATCACTGCAAAACTACTTTCTATGCAATAAACTTTCATATTTGGACCTTATTTCGAAAGTTGGAAATTGGTCGAAAAATCGTCAAAAACCAAAGGTTAACCCCTTTACTTTTTGGTCGAATTTTTCGACCTAAAATATTCAACGTAATTTCACCGAAAAACCACTCCAATCACTGCAAAACTACTTTCTATGCAATAAACTTTCATATTTGGACCTTATTTCGAAAGTTGGAAATTGGTCGAAAAATCGTCAAAAACCAAAGGTTAACCCCTTTACTTTTTGGTCGAATTTTTCGACCTAAAATATTCAACGTAATTTCACCGAAAAACCACTCCAATCACTGCAAAACTACTTTCTATGCAATAAACTTTCATATTTGGACCTTATTTCGAAAGTTGGAAATTGGTCGAAAAATCGTCAAAAACCAAAGGTTAACCCCTTTACTTTTTGGTCGAATTTTTCGACCTAAAATATTCAACGTAATTTCACCGAAAAACCACTCCAATCACTGCAAAACTACTTTCTATGCAATAAACTTTCATATTTGGACCTTATTTCGAAAGTTGGAAATTGGTCGAAAAATCGTCAAAAACCAAAGGTTAACCCCTTTACTTTTTGGTCGAATTTTTCGACCTAAAATATTCAACGTAATTTCACCGAAAAACCACTCCAATCACTGCAAAACTACTTTCTATGCAATAAACTTTCATATTTGGACCTTATTTCGAAAGTTGGAAATTGGTCGAAAAATCGTCAAAAACCAAAGGTTAACCCCTTTACTTTTTGGTCGAATTTTTCGACCTAAAATATTCAACGTAATTTCACCGAAAAACCACTCCAATCACTGCAAAACTACTTTCTATGCAATAAACTTTCATATTTGGACCTTATTTCGAAAGTTGGAAATTGGTCGAAAAATCGTCAAAAACCAAAGGTTAACCCCTTTACTTTTTGGTCGAATTTTTCGACCTAAAATATTCAACGTAATTTCACCGAAAAACCACTCCAATCACTGCAAAACTACTTTCTATGCAATAAACTTTCATATTTGGACCTTATTTCGAAAGTTGGAAATTGGTCGAAAAATCGTCAAAAACCAAAGGTTAACCCCTTTACTTTTTGGTCGAATTTTTCGACCTAAAATATTCAACGTAATTTCACCGAAAAACCACTCCAATCACTGCAAAACTACTTTCTATGCAATAAACTTTCATATTTGGACCTTATTTCGAAAGTTGGAAATTGGTCGAAAAATCGTCAAAAACCAAAGGTTAACCCCTTTACTTTTTGGTCGAATTTTTCGACCTAAAATATTCAACGTAATTTCACCGAAAAACCACTCCAATCACTGCAAAACTACTTTCTATGCAATAAACTTTCATATTTGGACCTTATTTCGAAAGTTGGAAATTGGTCGAAAAATCGTCAAAAACCAAAGGTTAACCCCTTTACTTTTTGGTCGAATTTTTCGACCTAAAATATTCAACGTAATTTCACCGAAAAACCACTCCAATCACTGCAAAACTACTTTCTATGCAATAAACTTTCATATTTGGACCTTATTTCGAAAGTTGGAAATTGGTCGAAAAATCGTCAAAAACCAAAGGTTAACCCCTTTACTTTTTGGTCGAATTTTTCGACCTAAAATATTCAACGTAATTTCACCGAAAAACCACTCCAATCACTGCAAAACTACTTTCTATGCAATAAACTTTCATATTTGGACCTTATTTCGAAAGTTGGAAATTGGTCGAAAAATCGTCAAAAACCAAAGGTTAACCCCTTTACTTTTTGGTCGAATTTTTCGACCTAAAATATTCAACGTAATTTCACCGAAAA
Source organism: Heliopora coerulea (assembly GCA_030142905.1). Taxonomy (NCBI): domain Eukaryota; kingdom Metazoa; phylum Cnidaria; class Anthozoa; order Scleralcyonacea; family Helioporidae; genus Heliopora; species Heliopora coerulea. Next base: position 1,308,903 of record JASJOG010000072.1, on the reverse strand, counting down.
ACCACTCCAATCACTGCAAAACTACTTTCTATGCAATAAACTTTCATATTTGGACCTTATTTCGAAAGTTGGAAATTGGTCGAAAAATCGTCAAAAACCAAAGGTTAACCCCTTTACTTTTTGGTCGAATTTTTCGACCTAAAATATTCAACGTAATTTCACCGAAAAACCACTCCAATCACTGCAAAACTACTTTCTATGCAATAAACTTTCATATTTGGACCTTATTTCGAAAGTTGGAAATTGGTCGAAAAATCGTCAAAAACCAAAGGTTAACCCCTTTACTTTTTGGTCGAATTTTTCGACCTAAAATATTCAACGTAATTTCACCGAAAAACCACTCCAATCGCTGCAAAACTACTTTCTATGCAATAAACTTTCATATTTGGACCTTATTTCGAAAGTTGGAAATTGGTCGAAAAATCGTCAAAAACCAAAGGTTAACCCCTTTACTTTTTGGTCGAATTTTTCGACCTAAAATATTCAACGTAATTTCACCGAAAAACCACTCCAATCACTGCAAAACTACTTTCTATGCAATAAACTTTCATATTTGGACCTTATTTCGAAAGTTGGAAATTGGTCGAAAAATCGTCAAAAACCAAAGGTTAACCCCTTTACTTTTTGGTCGAATTTTTCGACCTAAAATATTCAACGTAATTTCACCGAAAAACCACTCCAATCACTGCAAAACTACTTTCTATGCAATAAACTTTCATATTTGGACCTTATTTCGAAAGTTGGAAATTGGTCGAAAAATCGTCAAAAACCAAAGGTTAACCCCTTTACTTTTTGGTCGAATTTTTCGACCTAAAATATTCAACGTAATTTCACCGAAAAACCACTCCAATCACTGCAAAACTACTTTCTATGCAATAAACTTTCATATTTGGACCTTATTTCGAAAGTTGGAAATTGGTCGAAAAATCGTCAAAAACCAAAGGTTAACCCCTTTACTTTTTGGTCGAATTTTTCGACCTAAAATATTCAACGTAATTTCACCGAAAAACCACTCCAATCGCTGCAAAACTACTTTCTATGCAATAAACTTTCATATTTGGACCTTATTTCGAAAGTTGGAAATTGGTCGAAAAATCGTCAAAAACCAAAGGTTAACCCCTTTACTTTTTGGTCGAATTTTTCGACCTAAAATATTCAACGTAATTTCACCGAAAAACCACTCCAATCGCTGCAAAACTACTTTCTATGCAATAAACTTTCATATTTGGACCTTATTTCGAAAGTTGGAAATTGGTCGAAAAATCGTCAAAAACCAAAGGTTAACCCCTTTACTTTTTGGTCGAATTTTTCGACCTAAAATATTCAACGTAATTTCACCGAAAAACCACTCCAATCACTGCAAAACTACTTTCTATGCAATAAACTTTCATATTTGGACCTTATTTCGAAAGTTGGAAATTGGTCGAAAAATCGTCAAAAACCAAAGGTTAACCCCTTTACTTTTTGGTCGAATTTTTCGACCTAAAATATTCAACGTAATTTCACCGAAAAACCACTCCAATCACTGCAAAACTACTTTCTATGCAATAAACTTTCATATTTGGACCTTATTTCGAAAGTTGGAAATTGGTCGAAAAATCGTCAAAAACCAAAGGTTAACCCCTTTACTTTTTGGTCGAATTTTTCGACCTAAAATATTCAACGTAATTTCACCGAAAAACCACTCCAATCACTGCAAAACTACTTTCTATGCAATAAACTTTCATATTTGGACCTTATTTCGAAAGTTGGAAATTGGTCGAAAAATCGTCAAAAACCAAAGGTTAACCCCTTTACTTTTTGGTCGAATTTTTCGACCTAAAATATTCAACGTAATTTCACCGAAAAACCACTCCAATCACTGCAAAACTACTTTCTATGCAATAAACTTTCATATTTGGACCTTATTTCGAAAGTTGGAAATTGGTCGAAAAATCGTCAAAAACCAAAGGTTAACCCCTTTACTTTTTGGTCGAATTTTTCGACCTAAAATATTCAACGTAATTTCACCGAAAAACCACTCCAATCGCTGCAAAACTACTTTCTATGCAATAAACTTTCATATTTGGACCTTATTTCGAAAGTTGGAAATTGGTCGAAAAATCGTCAAAAACCAAAGGTTAACCCCTTTACTTTTTGGTCGAATTTTTCGACCTAAAATATTCAACGTAATTTCACCGAAAAACCACTCCAATCACTGCAAAACTACTTTCTATGCAATAAACTTTCATATTTGGACCTTATTTCGAAAGTTGGAAATTGGTCGAAAAATCGTCAAAAACCAAAGGTTAACCCCTTTACTTTTTGGTCGAATTTTTCGACCTAAAATATTCAACGTAATTTCACCGAAAAACCACTCCAATCACTGCAAAACTACTTTCTATGCAATAAACTTTCATATTTGGACCTTATTTCGAAAGTTGGAAATTGGTCGAAAAATCGTCAAAAACCAAAGGTTAACCCCTTTACTTTTTGGTCGAATTTTTCGACCTAAAATATTCAACGTAATTTCACCGAAAAACCACTCCAATCACTGCAAAACTACTTTCTATGCAATAAACTTTCATATTTGGACCTTATTTCGAAAGTTGGAAATTGGTCGAAAAATCGTCAAAAACCAAAGGTTAACCCCTTTACTTTTTGGTCGAATTTTTCGACCTAAAATATTCAACGTAATTTCACCGAAAAACCACTCCAATCGCTGCAAAACTACTTTCTATGCAATAAACTTTCATATTTGGACCTTATTTCGAAAGTTGGAAATTGGTCGAAAAATCGTCAAAAACCAAAGGTTAACCCCTTTACTTTTTGGTCGAATTTTTCGACCTAAAATATTCAACGTAATTTCACCGAAAAACCACTCCAATCGCTGCAAAACTACTTTCTATGCAATAAACTTTCATATTTGGACCTTATTTCGAAAGTTGGAAATTGGTCGAAAAATCGTCAAAAACCAAAGGTTAACCCCTTTACTTTTTGGTCGAATTTTTCGACCTAAAATATTCAACGTAATTTCACCGAAAAACCACTCCAATCACTGCAAAACTACTTTCTATGCAATAAACTTTCATATTTGGACCTTATTTCGAAAGTTGGAAATTGGTCGAAAAATCGTCAAAAACCAAAGGTTAACCCCTTTACTTTTTGGTCGAATTTTTCGACCTAAAATATTCAACGTAATTTCACCGAAAAACCACTCCAATCACTGCAAAACTACTTTCTATGCAATAAACTTTCATATTTGGACCTTATTTCGAAAGTTGGAAATTGGTCGAAAAATCGTCAAAAACCAAAGGTTAACCCCTTTACTTTTTGGTCGAATTTTTCGACCTAAAATATTCAACGTAATTTCACCGAAAAACCACTCCAATCACTGCAAAACTACTTTCTATGCAATAAACTTTCATATTTGGACCTTATTTCGAAAGTTGGAAATTGGTCGAAAAATCGTCAAAAACCAAAGGTTAACCCCTTTACTTTTTGGTCGAATTTTTCGACCTAAAATATTCAACGTAATTTCACCGAAAAACCACTCCAATCACTGCAAAACTACTTTCTATGCAATAAACTTTCATATTTGGACCTTATTTCGAAAGTTGGAAATTGGTCGAAAAATCGTCAAAAACCAAAGGTTAACCCCTTTACTTTTTGGTCGAATTTTTCGACCTAAAATATTCAACGTAATTTCACCGAAAAACCACTCCAATCGCTGCAAAACTACTTTCTATGCAATAAACTTTCATATTTGGACCTTATTTCGAAAGTTGGAAATTGGTCGAAAAATCGTCAAAAACCAAAGGTTAACCCCTTTACTTTTTGGTCGAATTTTTCGACCTAAAATATTCAACGTAATTTCACCGAAAAACCACTCCAATCACTGCAAAACTACTTTCTATGCAATAAACTTTCATATTTGGACCTTATTTCGAAAGTTGGAAATTGGTCGAAAAATCGTCAAAAACCAAAGGTTAACCCCTTTACTTTTTGGTCGAATTTTTCGACCTAAAATATTCAACGTAATTTCACCGAAAAACCACTCCAATCACTGCAAAACTACTTTCTATGCAATAAACTTTCATATTTGGACCTTATTTCGAAAGTTGGAAATTGGTCGAAAAATCGTCAAAAACCAAAGGTTAACCCCTTTACTTTTTGGTCGAATTTTTCGACCTAAAATATTCAACGTAATTTCACCGAAAAACCACTCCAATCACTGCAAAACTACTTTCTATGCAATAAACTTTCATATTTGGACCTTATTTCGAAAGTTGGAAATTGGTCGAAAAATCGTCAAAAACCAAAGGTTAACCCCTTTACTTTTTGGTCGAATTTTTCGACCTAAAATATTCAACGTAATTTCACCGAAAAACCACTCCAATCACTGCAAAACTACTTTCTATGCAATAAACTTTCATATTTGGACCTTATTTCGAAAGTTGGAAATTGGTCGAAAAATCGTCAAAAACCAAAGGTTAACCCCTTTACTTTTTGGTCGAATTTTTCGACCTAAAATATTCAACGTAATTTCACCGAAAAACCACTCCAATCACTGCAAAACTACTTTCTATGCAATAAACTTTCATATTTGGACCTTATTTCGAAAGTTGGAAATTGGTCGAAAAATCGTCAAAAACCAAAGGTTAACCCCTTTACTTTTTGGTCGAATTTTTCGACCTAAAATATTCAACGTAATTTCACCGAAAAACCACTCCAATCACTGCAAAACTACTTTCTATGCAATAAACTTTCATATTTGGACCTTATTTCGAAAGTTGGAAATTGGTCGAAAAATCGTCAAAAACCAAAGGTTAACCCCTTTACTTTTTGGTCGAATTTTTCGACCTAAAATATTCAACGTAATTTCACCGAAAAACCACTCCAATCACTGCAAAACTACTTTCTATGCAATAAACTTTCATATTTGGACCTTATTTCGAAAGTTGGAAATTGGTCGAAAAATCGTCAAAAACCAAAGGTTAACCCCTTTACTTTTTGGTCGAATTTTTCGACCTAAAATATTCAACGTAATTTCACCGAAAAACCACTCCAATCACTGCAAAACTACTTTCTATGCAATAAACTTTCATATTTGGACCTTATTTCGAAAGTTGGAAATTGGTCGAAAAATCGTCAAAAACCAAAGGTTAACCCCTTTACTTTTTGGTCGAATTTTTCGACCTAAAATATTCAACGTAATTTCACCGAAAAACCACTCCAATCACTGCAAAACTACTTTCTATGCAATAAACTTTCATATTTGGACCTTATTTCGAAAGTTGGAAATTGGTCGAAAAATCGTCAAAAACCAAAGGTTAACCCCTTTACTTTTTGGTCGAATTTTTCGACCTAAAATATTCAACGTAATTTCACCGAAAAACCACTCCAATCGCTGCAAAACTACTTTCTATGCAATAAACTTTCATATTTGGACCTTATTTCGAAAGTTGGAAATTGGTCGAAAAATCGTCAAAAACCAAAGGTTAACCCCTTTACTTTTTGGTCGAATTTTTCGACCTAAAATATTCAACGTAATTTCACCGAAAAACCACTTCAATCACTGCAAAACTACTTTCTATGCAATAAACTTTCATATTTGGACCTTATTTCGAAAGTTGGAAATTGGTCGAAAAATCGTCAAAAACCAAAGGTTAACCCCTTTACTTTTTGGTCGAATTTTTCGACCTAAAATATTCAACGTAATTTCACCGAAAAACCACTCCAATCACTGCAAAACTACTTTCTATGCAATAAACTTTCATATTTGGACCTTATTTCGAAAGTTGGAAATTGGTCGAAAAATCGTCAAAAACCAAAGGTTAACCCCTTTACTTTTTGGTCGAATTTTTCGACCTAAAATATTCAACGTAATTTCACCGAAAAACCACTCCAATCACTGCAAAACTACTTTCTATGCAATAAACTTTCATATTTGGACCTTATTTCGAAAGTTGGAAATTGGTCGAAAAATCGTCAAAAACCAAAGGTTAACCCCTTTACTTTTTGGTCGAATTTTTCGACCTAAAATATTCAACGTAATTTCACCGAAAAACCACTCCAATCACTGCAAAACTACTTTCTATGCAATAAACTTTCATATTTGGACCTTATTTCGAAAGTTGGAAATTGGTCGAAAAATCGTCAAAAACCAAAGGTTAACCCCTTTACTTTTTGGTCGAATTTTTCGACCTAAAATATTCAACGTAATTTCACCGAAAAACCACTCCAATCGCTGCAAAACTACTTTCTATGCAATAAACTTTCATATTTGGACCTTATTTCGAAAGTTGGAAATTGGTCGAAAAATCGTGAAAAACCAAAGGTTAACCCCTTTACTTTTTGGTCGAATTTTTCGACCTAAAATATTCAACGTAATTTCACCGAAAAACCACTCCAATCACTGCAAAACTACTTTCTATGCAATAAACTTTCATATTTGGACCTTATTTCGAAAGTTGGAAATTGGTCGAAAAATCGTCAAAAACCAAAGGTTAACCCCTTTACTTTTTGGTCGAATTTTTCGACCTAAAATATTCAACGTAATTTCACCGAAAAACCACTCCAATCACTGCAAAACTACTTTCTATGCAATAAACTTTCATATTTCGACCTTATTTCGAAAGTTGGAAATTGGTCGAAAAATCGTCAAAAACCAAAGGTTAACCCCTTTACTTTTTGGTCGAATTTTTCGACCTAAAATATTCAACGTAATTTCACCGAAAAACCACTCCAATCGCTGCAAAACTACTTTCTATGCAATAAACTTTCATATTTGGACCTTATTTCGAAAGTTGGAAATTGGTCGAAAAATCGTCAAAAACCAAAGGTTAACCCCTTTACTTTTTGGTCGAATTTTTCGACCTAAAATATTCAACGTAATTTCACCGAAAAACCACTCCAATCACTGCAAAACTACTTTCTATGCAATAAACTTTCATATTTGGACCTTATTTCGAAAGTTGGAAATTGGTCGAAAAATCGTCAAAAACCAAAGGTTAACCCCTTTACTTTTTGGTCGAATTTTTCGACCTAAAATATTCAACGTAATTTCACCGAAAAACCACTCCAATCACTGCAAAACTACTTTCTATGCAATAAACTTTCATATTTGGACCTTATTTCGAAAGTTGGAAATTGGTCGAAAAATCGTCAAAAACCAAAGGTTAACCCCTTTACTTTTTGGTCGAATTTTTCGACCTAAAATATTCAACGTAATTTCACCGAAAAACCACTCCAATCACTGCAAAACTACTTTCTATGCAATAAACTTTCATATTTGGACCTTATTTCGAAAGTTGGAAATTGGTCGAAAAATCGTCAAAAACCAAAGGTTAACCCCTTTACTTTTTGGTCGAATTTTTCGACCTAAAATATTCAACGTAATTTCACCGAAAAACCACTCCAATCACTGCAAAACTACTTTCTATGCAATAAACTTTCATATTTGGACCTTATTTCGAAAGTTGGAAATTGGTCGAAAAATCGTCAAAAACCAAAGGTTAACCCCTTTACTTTTTGGTCGAATTTTTCGACCTAAAATATTCAACGTAATTTCACCGAAAAACCACTCCAATCACTGCAAAACTACTTTCTATGCAATAAACTTTCATATTTGGACCTTATTTCGAAAGTTGGAAATTGGTCGAAAAATCGTCAAAAACCAAAGGTTAACCCCTTTACTTTTTGGTCGAATTTTTCGACCTAAAATATTCAACGTAATTTCACCGAAAAACCACTCCAATCACTGCAAAACTACTTTCTATGCAATAAACTTTCATATTTGGACCTTATTTCGAAAGTTGGAAATTGGTCGAAAAAATCGTCAAAAACCAAAGGTTAACCCCTTTACTTTTTGGTCGAATTTTTCGACCTAAAATATTCAACGTAATTTCACCGAAAAACCACTCCAATCACTGCAAAACTACTTTCTATGCAATAAACTTTCATATTTGGACCTTATTTCGAAAGTTGGAAATTGGTCGAAAAATCGTCAAAAACCAAAGGTTAACCCCTTTACTTTTTGGTCGAATTTTTCGACCTAAAATATTCAACGTAATTTCACCGAAAAACCACTCCAATCACTGCAAAACTACTTTCTATGCAATAAACTTTCATATTTGGACCTTATTTCGAAAGTTGGAAATTGGTCGAAAAATCGTCAAAAACCAAAGGTTAACCCCTTTACTTTTTGGTCGAATTTTTCGACCTAAAATATTCAACGTAATTTCACCGAAAAACCACTCCAATCACTGCAAAACTACTTTCTATGCAATAAACTTTCATATTTGGACCTTATTTCGAAAGTTGGAAATTGGTCGAAAAATCGTCAAAAACCAAAGGTTAACCCCTTTACTTTTTGGTCGAATTTTTCGACCTAAAATATTCAACGTAATTTCACCGAAAAACCACTCCAATCACTGCAAAACTACTTTCTATGCAATAAACTTTCATATTTGGACCTTATTTCGAAAGTTGGAAATTGGTCGAAAAATCGTCAAAAACCAAAGGTTAACCCCTTTACTTTTTGGTCGAATTTTTCGACCTAAAATATTCAACGTAATTTCACCGAAAAACCACTCCAATCACTGCAAAACTACTTTCTATGCAATAAACTTTCATATTTGGACCTTATTTCGAAAGTTGGAAATTGGTCGAAAAATCGTCAAAAACCAAAGGTTAACCCCTTTACTTTTTGGTCGAATTTTTCGACCTAAAATATTCAACGTAATTTCACCGAAAAACCACTCCAATCACTGCAAAACTACTTTCTATGCAATAAACTTTCATATTTGGACCTTATTTCGAAAGTTGGAAATTGGTCGAAAAATCGTCAAAAACCAAAGGTTAACCCCTTTACTTTTTGGTCGAATTTTTCGACCTAAAATATTCAACGTAATTTCACCGAAAAACCACTCCAATCACTGCAAAACTACTTTCTATGCAATAAACTTTCATATTTGGACCTTATTTCGAAAGTTGGAAATTGGTCGAAAAATCGTCAAAAACCAAAGGTTAACCCCTTTACTTTTTGGTCGAATTTTTCGACCTAAAATATTCAACGTAATTTCACCGAAAAACCACTCCAATCACTGCAAAACTACTTTCTATGCAATAAACTTTCATATTTGGACCTTATTTCGAAAGTTGGAAATTGGTCGAAAAATCGTCAAAAACCAAAGGTTAACCCCTTTACTTTTTGGTCGAATTTTTCGACCTAAAATATTCAACGTAATTTCACCGAAAAACCACTCCAATCACTGCAAAACTACTTTCTATGCAATAAACTTTCATATTTGGACCTTATTTCGAAAGTTGGAAATTGGTCGAAAAATCGTCAAAAACCAAAGGTTAACCCCTTTACTTTTTGGTCGAATTTTTCGACCTAAAATATTCAACGTAATTTCACCGAAAAACCACTCCAATCACTGCAAAACTACTTTCTATGCAATAAACTTTCATATTTGGACCTTATTTCGAAAGTTGGAAATTGGTCGAAAAATCGTCAAAAACCAAAGGTTAACCCCTTTACTTTTTGGTCGAATTTTTCGACCTAAAATATTCAACGTAATTTCACCGAAAAACCACTCCAATCACTGCAAAACTACTTTCTATGCAATAAACTTTCATATTTGGACCTTATTTCGAAAGTTGGAAATTGGTCGAAAAATCGTCAAAAACCAAAGGTTAACCCCTTTACTTTTTGGTCGAATTTTTCGACCTAAAATATTCAACGTAATTTCACCGAAAAACCACTCCAATCACTGCAAAACTACTTTCTATGCAATAAACTTTCATATTTGGACCTTATTTCGAAAGTTGGAAATTGGTCGAAAAATCGTCAAAAACCAAAGGTTAACCCCTTTACTTTTTGGTCGAATTTTTCGACCTAAAATATTCAACGTAATTTCACCGAAAAACCACTCCAATCACTGCAAAACTACTTTCTATGCAATAAACTTTCATATTTGGACCTTATTTCGAAAGTTGGAAATTGGTCGAAAAATCGTCAAAAACCAAAGGTTAACCCCTTTACTTTTTGGTCGAATTTTTCGACCTAAAATATTCAACGTAATTTCACCGAAAAACCACTCCAATCACTGCAAAACTACTTTCTATGCAATAAACTTTCATATTTGGACCTTATTTCGAAAGTTGGAAATTGGTCGAAAAATCGTCAAAAACCAAAGGTTAACCCCTTTACTTTTTGGTCGAATTTTTCGACCTAAAATATTCAACGTAATTTCACCGAAAAACCACTCCAATCACTGCAAAACTACTTTCTATGCAATAAACTTTCATATTTGGACCTTATTTCGAAAGTTGGAAATTGGTCGAAAAATCGTCAAAAACCAAAGGTTAACCCCTTTACTTTTTGGTCGAATTTTTCGACCTAAAATATTCAACGTAATTTCACCGAAAAACCACTCCAATCACTGCAAAACTACTTTCTATGCAATAAACTTTCATATTTGGACCTTATTTCGAAAGTTGGAAATTGGTCGAAAAATCGTCAAAAACCAAAGGTTAACCCCTTTACTTTTTGGTCGAATTTTTCGACCTAAAATATTCAACGTAATTTCACCGAAAAACCACTCCAATCACTGCAAAACTACTTTCTATGCAATAAACTTTCATATTTGGACCTTATTTCGAAAGTTGGAAATTGGTCGAAAAATCGTCAAAAACCAAAGGTTAACCCCTTTACTTTTTGGTCGAATTTTTCGACCTAAAATATTCAACGTAATTTCACCGAAAAACCACTCCAATCACTGCAAAACTACTTTCTATGCAATAAACTTTCATATTTGGACCTTATTTCGAAAGTTGGAAATTGGTCGAAAAATCGTCAAAAACCAAAGGTTAACCCCTTTACTTTTTGGTCGAATTTTTCGACCTAAAATATTCAACGTAATTTCACCGAAAAACCACTCCAATCACTGCAAAACTACTTTCTATGCAATAAACTTTCATATTTGGACCTTATTTCGAAAGTTGGAAATTGGTCGAAAAATCGTCAAAAACCAAAGGTTAACCCCTTTACTTTTTGGTCGAATTTTTCGACCTAAAATATTCAACGTAATTTCACCGAAAAACCACTCCAATCACTGCAAAACTACTTTCTATGCAATAAACTTTCATATTTGGACCTTATTTCGAAAGTTGGAAATTGGTCGAAAAATCGTCAAAAACCAAAGGTTAACCCCTTTACTTTTTGGTCGAATTTTTCGACCTAAAATATTCAACGTAATTTCACCGAAAAACCACTCCAATCACTGCAAAACTACTTTCTATGCAATAAACTTTCATATTTGGACCTTATTTCGAAAGTTGGAAATTGGTCGAAAAATCGTCAAAAACCAAAGGTTAACCCCTTTACTTTTTGGTCGAATTTTTCGACCTAAAATATTCAACGTAATTTCACCGAAAAACCACTCCAATCACTGCAAAACTACTTTCTATGCAATAAACTTTCATATTTGGACCTTATTTCGAAAGTTGGAAATTGGTCGAAAAATCGTCAAAAACCAAAGGTTAACCCCTTTACTTTTTGGTCGAATTTTTCGACCTAAAATATTCAACGTAATTTCACCGAAAAACCACTCCAATCACTGCAAAACTACTTTCTATGCAATAAACTTTCATATTTGGACCTTATTTCGAAAGTTGGAAATTGGTCGAAAAATCGTCAAAAACCAAAGGTTAACCCCTTTACTTTTTGGTCGAATTTTTCGACCTAAAATATTCAACGTAATTTCACCGAAAAACCACTCCAATCACTGCAAAACTACTTTCTATGCAATAAACTTTCATATTTGGACCTTATTTCGAAAGTTGGAAATTGGTCGAAAAATCGTCAAAAACCAAAGGTTAACCCCTTTACTTTTTGGTCGAATTTTTCGACCTAAAATATTCAACGTAATTTCACCGAAAAACCACTCCAATCACTGCAAAACTACTTTCTATGCAATAAACTTTCATATTTGGACCTTATTTCGAAAGTTGGAAATTGGTCGAAAAATCGTCAAAAACCAAAGGTTAACCCCTTTACTTTTTGGTCGAATTTTTCGACCTAAAATATTCAACGTAATTTCACCGAAAAACCACTCCAATCACTGCAAAACTACTTTCTATGCAATAAACTTTCATATTTGGACCTTATTTCGAAAGTTGGAAATTGGTCGAAAAATCGTCAAAAACCAAAGGTTAACCCCTTTACTTTTTGGTCGAATTTTTCGACCTAAAATATTCAACGTAATTTCACCGAAAAACCACTCCAATCACTGCAAAACTACTTTCTATGCAATAAACTTTCATATTTGGACCTTATTTCGAAAGTTGGAAATTGGTCGAAAAATCGTCAAAAACCAAAGGTTAACCCCTTTACTTTTTGGTCGAATTTTTCGACCTAAAATATTCAACGTAATTTCACCGAAAAACCACTCCAATCACTGCAAAACTACTTTCTATGCAATAAACTTTCATATTTGGACCTTATTTCGAAAGTTGGAAATTGGTCGAAAAATCGTCAAAAACCAAAGGTTAACCCCTTTACTTTTTGGTCGAATTTTTCGACCTAAAATATTCAACGTAATTTCACCGAAAAACCACTCCAATCACTGCAAAACTACTTTCTATGCAATAAACTTTCATATTTGGACCTTATTTCGAAAGTTGGAAATTGGTCGAAAAATCGTCAAAAACCAAAGGTTAACCCCTTTACTTTTTGGTCGAATTTTTCGACCTAAAATATTCAACGTAATTTCACCGAAAAACCACTCCAATCACTGCAAAACTACTTTCTATGCAATAAACTTTCATATTTGGACCTTATTTCGAAAGTTGGAAATTGGTCGAAAAATCGTCAAAAACCAAAGGTTAACCCCTTTACTTTTTGGTCGAATTTTTCGACCTAAAATATTCAACGTAATTTCACCGAAAAACCACTCCAATCACTGCAAAACTACTTTCTATGCAATAAACTTTCATATTTGGACCTTATTTCGAAAGTTGGAAATTGGTCGAAAAATCGTCAAAAACCAAAGGTTAACCCCTTTACTTTTTGGTCGAATTTTTCGACCTAAAATATTCAACGTAATTTCACCGAAAAACCACTCCAATCACTGCAAAACTACTTTCTATGCAATAAACTTTCATATTTGGACCTTATTTCGAAAGTTGGAAATTGGTCGAAAAATCGTCAAAAACCAAAGGTTAACCCCTTTACTTTTTGGTCGAATTTTTCGACCTAAAATATTCAACGTAATTTCACCGAAAAACCACTCCAATCACTGCAAAACTACTTTCTATGCAATAAACTTTCATATTTGGACCTTATTTCGAAAGTTGGAAATTGGTCGAAAAATCGTCAAAAACCAAAGGTTAACCCCTTTACTTTTTGGTCGAATTTTTCGACCTAAAATATTCAACGTAATTTCACCGAAAAACCACTCCAATCACTGCAAAACTACTTTCTATGCAATAAACTTTCATATTTGGACCTTATTTCGAAAGTTGGAAATTGGTCGAAAAATCGTCAAAAACCAAAGGTTAACCCCTTTACTTTTTGGTCGAATTTTTCGACCTAAAATATTCAACGTAATTTCACCGAAAAACCACTCCAATCACTGCAAAACTACTTTCTATGCAATAAACTTTCATATTTGGACCTTATTTCGAAAGTTGGAAATTGGTCGAAAAATCGTCAAAAACCAAAGGTTAACCCCTTTACTTTTTGGTCGAATTTTTCGACCTAAAATATTCAACGTAATTTCACCGAAAAACCACTCCAATCACTGCAAAACTACTTTCTATGCAATAAACTTTCATATTTGGACCTTATTTCGAAAGTTGGAAATTGGTCGAAAAATCGTCAAAAACCAAAGGTTAACCCCTTTACTTTTTGGTCGAATTTTTCGACCTAAAATATTCAACGTAATTTCACCGAAAAACCACTCCAATCACTGCAAAACTACTTTCTATGCAATAAACTTTCATATTTGGACCTTATTTCGAAAGTTGGAAATTGGTCGAAAAATCGTCAAAAACCAAAGGTTAACCCCTTTACTTTTTGGTCGAATTTTTCGACCTAAAATATTCAACGTAATTTCACCGAAAAACCACTCCAATCACTGCAAAACTACTTTCTATGCAATAAACTTTCATATTTGGACCTTATTTCGAAAGTTGGAAATTGGTCGAAAAATCGTCAAAAACCAAAGGTTAACCCCTTTACTTTTTGGTCGAATTTTTCGACCTAAAATATTCAACGTAATTTCACCGAAAAACCACTCCAATCACTGCAAAACTACTTTCTATGCAATAAACTTTCATATTTGGACCTTATTTCGAAAGTTGGAAATTGGTCGAAAAATCGTCAAAAACCAAAGGTTAACCCCTTTACTTTTTGGTCGAATTTTTCGACCTAAAATATTCAACGTAATTTCACCGAAAAAACCACTCCAATCACTGCAAAACTACTTTCTATGCAATAAACTTTCATATTTGGACCTTATTTCGAAAGTTGGAAATTGGTCGAAAAATCGTCAAAAACCAAAGGTTAACCCCTTTACTTTTTGGTCGAATTTTTCGACCTAAAATATTCAACGTAATTTCACCGAAAAACCACTCCAATCACTGCAAAACTACTTTCTATGCAATAAACTTTCATATTTGGACCTTATTTCGAAAGTTGGAAATTGGTCGAAAAATCGTCAAAAACCAAAGGTTAACCCCTTTACTTTTTGGTCGAATTTTTCGACCTAAAATATTCAACGTAATTTCACCGAAAAACCACTCCAATCACTGCAAAACTACTTTCTATGCAATAAACTTTCATATTTGGACCTTATTTCGAAAGTTGGAAATTGGTCGAAAAATCGTCAAAAACCAAAGGTTAACCCCTTTACTTTTTGGTCGAATTTTTCGACCTAAAATATTCAACGTAATTTCACCGAAAAACCACTCCAATCACTGCAAAACTACTTTCTATGCAATAAACTTTCATATTTGGACCTTATTTCGAAAGTTGGAAATTGGTCGAAAAATCGTCAAAAACCAAAGGTTAACCCCTTTACTTTTTGGTCGAATTTTTCGACCTAAAATATTCAACGTAATTTCACCGAAAAACCACTCCAATCACTGCAAAACTACTTTCTATGCAATAAACTTTCATATTTGGACCTTATTTCGAAAGTTGGAAATTGGTCGAAAAATCGTCAAAAACCAAAGGTTAACCCCTTTACTTTTTGGTCGAATTTTTCGACCTAAAATATTCAACGTAATTTCACCGAAAAACCACTCCAATCACTGCAAAACTACTTTCTATGCAATAAACTTTCATATTTGGACCTTATTTCGAAAGTTGGAAATTGGTCGAAAAATCGTCAAAAACCAAAGGTTAACCCCTTTACTTTTTGGTCGAATTTTTCGACCTAAAATATTCAACGTAATTTCACCGAAAAACCACTCCAATCACTGCAAAACTACTTTCTATGCAATAAACTTTCATATTTGGACCTTATTTCGAAAGTTGGAAATTGGTCGAAAAATCGTCAAAAACCAAAGGTTAACCCCTTTACTTTTTGGTCGAATTTTTCGACCTAAAATATTCAACGTAATTTCACCGAAAAACCACTCCAATCACTGCAAAACTACTTTCTATGCAATAAACTTTCATATTTGGACCTTATTTCGAAAGTTGGAAATTGGTCGAAAAATCGTCAAAAACCAAAGGTTAACCCCTTTACTTTTTGGTCGAATTTTTCGACCTAAAATATTCAACGTAATTTCACCGAAAAACCACTCCAATCACTGCAAAACTACTTTCTATGCAATAAACTTTCATATTTGGACCTTATTTCGAAAGTTGGAAATTGGTCGAAAAATCGTCAAAAACCAAAGGTTAACCCCTTTACTTTTTGGTCGAATTTTTCGACCTAAAATATTCAACGTAATTTCACCGAAAAACCACTCCAATCACTGCAAAACTACTTTCTATGCAATAAACTTTCATATTTGGACCTTATTTCGAAAGTTGGAAATTGGTCGAAAAATCGTCAAAAACCAAAGGTTAACCCCTTTACTTTTTGGTCGAATTTTTCGACCTAAAATATTCAACGTAATTTCACCGAAAAACCACTCCAATCACTGCAAAACTACTTTCTATGCAATAAACTTTCATATTTGGACCTTATTTCGAAAGTTGGAAATTGGTCGAAAAATCGTCAAAAACCAAAGGTTAACCCCTTTACTTTTTGGTCGAATTTTTCGACCTAAAATATTCAACGTAATTTCACCGAAAAACCACTCCAATCACTGCAAAACTACTTTCTATGCAATAAACTTTCATATTTGGACCTTATTTCGAAAGTTGGAAATTGGTCGAAAAATCGTCAAAAACCAAAGGTTAACCCCTTTACTTTTTGGTCGAATTTTTCGACCTAAAATATTCAACGTAATTTCACCGAAAAACCACTCCAATCACTGCAAAACTACTTTCTATGCAATAAACTTTCATATTTGGACCTTATTTCGAAAGTTGGAAATTGGTCGAAAAATCGTCAAAAACCAAAGGTTAACCCCTTTACTTTTTGGTCGAATTTTTCGACCTAAAATATTCAACGTAATTTCACCGAAAAACCACTCCAATCACTGCAAAACTACTTTCTATGCAATAAACTTTCATATTTGGACCTTATTTCGAAAGTTGGAAATTGGTCGAAAAATCGTCAAAAACCAAAGGTTAACCCCTTTACTTTTTGGTCGAATTTTTCGACCTAAAATATTCAACGTAATTTCACCGAAAAACCACTCCAATCACTGCAAAACTACTTTCTATGCAATAAACTTTCATATTTGGACCTTATTTCGAAAGTTGGAAATTGGTCGAAAAATCGTCAAAAACCAAAGGTTAACCCCTTTACTTTTTGGTCGAATTTTTCGACCTAAAATATTCAACGTAATTTCACCGAAAAACCACTCCAATCACTGCAAAACTACTTTCTATGCAATAAACTTTCATATTTGGACCTTATTTCGAAAGTTGGAAATTGGTCGAAAAATCGTCAAAAACCAAAGGTTAACCCCTTTACTTTTTGGTCGAATTTTTCGACCTAAAATATTCAACGTAATTTCACCGAAAAACCACTCCAATCACTGCAAAACTACTTTCTATGCAATAAACTTTCATATTTGGACCTTATTTCGAAAGTTGGAAATTGGTCGAAAAATCGTCAAAAACCAAAGGTTAACCCCTTTACTTTTTGGTCGAATTTTTCGACCTAAAATATTCAACGTAATTTCACCGAAAAACCACTCCAATCACTGCAAAACTACTTTCTATGCAATAAACTTTCATATTTGGACCTTATTTCGAAAGTTGGAAATTGGTCGAAAAATCGTCAAAAACCAAAGGTTAACCCCTTTACTTTTTGGTCGAATTTTTCGACCTAAAATATTCAACGTAATTTCACCGAAAAACCACTCCAATCACTGCAAAACTACTTTCTATGCAATAAACTTTCATATTTGGACCTTATTTCGAAAGTTGGAAATTGGTCGAAAAATCGTCAAAAACCAAAGGTTAACCCCTTTACTTTTTGGTCGAATTTTTCGACCTAAAATATTCAACGTAATTTCACCGAAAAACCACTCCAATCACTGCAAAACTACTTTCTATGCAATAAACTTTCATATTTGGACCTTATTTCGAAAGTTGGAAATTGGTCGAAAAATCGTCAAAAACCAAAGGTTAACCCCTTTACTTTTTGGTCGAATTTTTCGACCTAAAATATTCAACGTAATTTCACCGAAAAACCACTCCAATCACTGCAAAACTACTTTCTATGCAATAAACTTTCATATTTGGACCTTATTTCGAAAGTTGGAAATTGGTCGAAAAATCGTCAAAAACCAAAGGTTAACCCCTTTACTTTTTGGTCGAATTTTTCGACCTAAAATATTCAACGTAATTTCACCGAAAAACCACTCCAATCACTGCAAAACTACTTTCTATGCAATAAACTTTCATATTTGGACCTTATTTCGAAAGTTGGAAATTGGTCGAAAAATCGTCAAAAACCAAAGGTTAACCCCTTTACTTTTTGGTCGAATTTTTCGACCTAAAATATTCAACGTAATTTCACCGAAAAACCACTCCAATCACTGCAAAACTACTTTCTATGCAATAAACTTTCATATTTGGACCTTATTTCGAAAGTTGGAAATTGGTCGAAAAATCGTCAAAAACCAAAGGTTAACCCCTTTACTTTTTGGTCGAATTTTTCGACCTAAAATATTCAACGTAATTTCACCGAAAAACCACTCCAATCACTGCAAAACTACTTTCTATGCAATAAACTTTCATATTTGGACCTTATTTCGAAAGTTGGAAATTGGTCGAAAAATCGTCAAAAACCAAAGGTTAACCCCTTTACTTTTTGGTCGAATTTTTCGACC
Source organism: Heliopora coerulea (assembly GCA_030142905.1). Lineage (NCBI taxonomy): Eukaryota > Metazoa > Cnidaria > Anthozoa > Scleralcyonacea > Helioporidae > Heliopora > Heliopora coerulea. The sequence goes on along the minus strand of JASJOG010000072.1, from coordinate 1,290,450 downwards.
TAAAATATTCAACGTAATTTCACCGAAAAACCACTCCAATCACTGCAAAACTACTTTCTATGCAATAAACTTTCATATTTGGACCTTATTTCGAAAGTTGGAAATTGGTCGAAAAATCGTCAAAAACCAAAGGTTAACCCCTTTACTTTTTGGTCGAATTTTTCGACCTAAAATATTCAACGTAATTTCACCGAAAAACCACTCCAATCACTGCAAAACTACTTTCTATGCAATAAACTTTCATATTTGGACCTTATTTCGAAAGTTGGAAATTGGTCGAAAAATCGTCAAAAACCAAAGGTTAACCCCTTTACTTTTTGGTCGAATTTTTCGACCTAAAATATTCAACGTAATTTCACCGAAAAACCACTCCAATCACTGCAAAACTACTTTCTATGCAATAAACTTTCATATTTGGACCTTATTTCGAAAGTTGGAAATTGGTCGAAAAATCGTCAAAAACCAAAGGTTAACCCCTTTACTTTTTGGTCGAATTTTTCGACCTAAAATATTCAACGTAATTTCACCGAAAAACCACTCCAATCACTGCAAAACTACTTTCTATGCAATAAACTTTCATATTTGGACCTTATTTCGAAAGTTGGAAATTGGTCGAAAAATCGTCAAAAACCAAAGGTTAACCCCTTTACTTTTTGGTCGAATTTTTCGACCTAAAATATTCAACGTAATTTCACCGAAAAACCACTCCAATCACTGCAAAACTACTTTCTATGCAATAAACTTTCATATTTGGACCTTATTTCGAAAGTTGGAAATTGGTCGAAAAATCGTCAAAAACCAAAGGTTAACCCCTTTACTTTTTGGTCGAATTTTTCGACCTAAAATATTCAACGTAATTTCACCGAAAAACCACTCCAATCACTGCAAAACTACTTTCTATGCAATAAACTTTCATATTTGGACCTTATTTCGAAAGTTGGAAATTGGTCGAAAAATCGTCAAAAACCAAAGGTTAACCCCTTTACTTTTTGGTCGAATTTTTCGACCTAAAATATTCAACGTAATTTCACCGAAAAACCACTCCAATCACTGCAAAACTACTTTCTATGCAATAAACTTTCATATTTGGACCTTATTTCGAAAGTTGGAAATTGGTCGAAAAATCGTCAAAAACCAAAGGTTAACCCCTTTACTTTTTGGTCGAATTTTTCGACCTAAAATATTCAACGTAATTTCACCGAAAAACCACTCCAATCACTGCAAAACTACTTTCTATGCAATAAACTTTCATATTTGGACCTTATTTCGAAAGTTGGAAATTGGTCGAAAAATCGTCAAAAACCAAAGGTTAACCCCTTTACTTTTTGGTCGAATTTTTCGACCTAAAATATTCAACGTAATTTCACCGAAAAACCACTCCAATCACTGCAAAACTACTTTCTATGCAATAAACTTTCATATTTGGACCTTATTTCGAAAGTTGGAAATTGGTCGAAAAATCGTCAAAAACCAAAGGTTAACCCCTTTACTTTTTGGTCGAATTTTTCGACCTAAAATATTCAACGTAATTTCACCGAAAAACCACTCCAATCACTGCAAAACTACTTTCTATGCAATAAACTTTCATATTTGGACCTTATTTCGAAAGTTGGAAATTGGTCGAAAAATCGTCAAAAACCAAAGGTTAACCCCTTTACTTTTTGGTCGAATTTTTCGACCTAAAATATTCAACGTAATTTCACCGAAAAACCACTCCAATCACTGCAAAACTACTTTCTATGCAATAAACTTTCATATTTGGACCTTATTTCGAAAGTTGGAAATTGGTCGAAAAATCGTCAAAAACCAAAGGTTAACCCCTTTACTTTTTGGTCGAATTTTTCGACCTAAAATATTCAACGTAATTTCACCGAAAAACCACTCCAATCACTGCAAAACTACTTTCTATGCAATAAACTTTCATATTTGGACCTTATTTCGAAAGTTGGAAATTGGTCGAAAAATCGTCAAAAACCAAAGGTTAACCCCTTTACTTTTTGGTCGAATTTTTCGACCTAAAATATTCAACGTAATTTCACCGAAAAACCACTCCAATCACTGCAAAACTACTTTCTATGCAATAAACTTTCATATTTGGACCTTATTTCGAAAGTTGGAAATTGGTCGAAAAATCGTCAAAAACCAAAGGTTAACCCCTTTACTTTTTGGTCGAATTTTTCGACCTAAAATATTCAACGTAATTTCACCGAAAAACCACTCCAATCACTGCAAAACTACTTTCTATGCAATAAACTTTCATATTTGGACCTTATTTCGAAAGTTGGAAATTGGTCGAAAAATCGTCAAAAACCAAAGGTTAACCCCTTTACTTTTTGGTCGAATTTTTCGACCTAAAATATTCAACGTAATTTCACCGAAAAACCACTCCAATCACTGCAAAACTACTTTCTATGCAATAAACTTTCATATTTGGACCTTATTTCGAAAGTTGGAAATTGGTCGAAAAATCGTCAAAAACCAAAGGTTAACCCCTTTACTTTTTGGTCGAATTTTTCGACCTAAAATATTCAACGTAATTTCACCGAAAAACCACTCCAATCACTGCAAAACTACTTTCTATGCAATAAACTTTCATATTTGGACCTTATTTCGAAAGTTGGAAATTGGTCGAAAAATCGTCAAAAACCAAAGGTTAACCCCTTTACTTTTTGGTCGAATTTTTCGACCTAAAATATTCAACGTAATTTCACCGAAAAACCACTCCAATCACTGCAAAACTACTTTCTATGCAATAAACTTTCATATTTGGACCTTATTTCGAAAGTTGGAAATTGGTCGAAAAATCGTCAAAAACCAAAGGTTAACCCCTTTACTTTTTGGTCGAATTTTTCGACCTAAAATATTCAACGTAATTTCACCGAAAAACCACTCCAATCACTGCAAAACTACTTTCTATGCAATAAACTTTCATATTTGGACCTTATTTCGAAAGTTGGAAATTGGTCGAAAAATCGTCAAAAACCAAAGGTTAACCCCTTTACTTTTTGGTCGAATTTTTCGACCTAAAATATTCAACGTAATTTCACCGAAAAACCACTCCAATCACTGCAAAACTACTTTCTATGCAATAAACTTTCATATTTGGACCTTATTTCGAAAGTTGGAAATTGGTCGAAAAATCGTCAAAAACCAAAGGTTAACCCCTTTACTTTTTGGTCGAATTTTTCGACCTAAAATATTCAACGTAATTTCACCGAAAAACCACTCCAATCACTGCAAAACTACTTTCTATGCAATAAACTTTCATATTTGGACCTTATTTCGAAAGTTGGAAATTGGTCGAAAAATCGTCAAAAACCAAAGGTTAACCCCTTTACTTTTTGGTCGAATTTTTCGACCTAAAATATTCAACGTAATTTCACCGAAAAACCACTCCAATCACTGCAAAACTACTTTCTATGCAATAAACTTTCATATTTGGACCTTATTTCGAAAGTTGGAAATTGGTCGAAAAATCGTCAAAAACCAAAGGTTAACCCCTTTACTTTTTGGTCGAATTTTTCGACCTAAAATATTCAACGTAATTTCACCGAAAAACCACTCCAATCACTGCAAAACTACTTTCTATGCAATAAACTTTCATATTTGGACCTTATTTCGAAAGTTGGAAATTGGTCGAAAAATCGTCAAAAACCAAAGGTTAACCCCTTTACTTTTTGGTCGAATTTTTCGACCTAAAATATTCAACGTAATTTCACCGAAAAACCACTCCAATCACTGCAAAACTACTTTCTATGCAATAAACTTTCATATTTGGACCTTATTTCGAAAGTTGGAAATTGGTCGAAAAATCGTCAAAAACCAAAGGTTAACCCCTTTACTTTTTGGTCGAATTTTTCGACCTAAAATATTCAACGTAATTTCACCGAAAAACCACTCCAATCACTGCAAAACTACTTTCTATGCAATAAACTTTCATATTTGGACCTTATTTCGAAAGTTGGAAATTGGTCGAAAAATCGTCAAAAACCAAAGGTTAACCCCTTTACTTTTTGGTCGAATTTTTCGACCTAAAATATTCAACGTAATTTCACCGAAAAACCACTCCAATCACTGCAAAACTACTTTCTATGCAATAAACTTTCATATTTGGACCTTATTTCGAAAGTTGGAAATTGGTCGAAAAATCGTCAAAAACCAAAGGTTAACCCCTTTACTTTTTGGTCGAATTTTTCGACCTAAAATATTCAACGTAATTTCACCGAAAAACCACTCCAATCACTGCAAAACTACTTTCTATGCAATAAACTTTCATATTTGGACCTTATTTCGAAAGTTGGAAATTGGTCGAAAAATCGTCAAAAACCAAAGGTTAACCCCTTTACTTTTTGGTCGAATTTTTCGACCTAAAATATTCAACGTAATTTCACCGAAAAACCACTCCAATCACTGCAAAACTACTTTCTATGCAATAAACTTTCATATTTGGACCTTATTTCGAAAGTTGGAAATTGGTCGAAAAATCGTCAAAAACCAAAGGTTAACCCCTTTACTTTTTGGTCGAATTTTTCGACCTAAAATATTCAACGTAATTTCACCGAAAAACCACTCCAATCACTGCAAAACTACTTTCTATGCAATAAACTTTCATATTTGGACCTTATTTCGAAAGTTGGAAATTGGTCGAAAAATCGTCAAAAACCAAAGGTTAACCCCTTTACTTTTTGGTCGAATTTTTCGACCTAAAATATTCAACGTAATTTCACCGAAAAACCACTCCAATCACTGCAAAACTACTTTCTATGCAATAAACTTTCATATTTGGACCTTATTTCGAAAGTTGGAAATTGGTCGAAAAATCGTCAAAAACCAAAGGTTAACCCCTTTACTTTTTGGTCGAATTTTTCGACCTAAAATATTCAACGTAATTTCACCGAAAAACCACTCCAATCACTGCAAAACTACTTTCTATGCAATAAACTTTCATATTTGGACCTTATTTCGAAAGTTGGAAATTGGTCGAAAAATCGTCAAAAACCAAAGGTTAACCCCTTTACTTTTTGGTCGAATTTTTCGACCTAAAATATTCAACGTAATTTCACCGAAAAACCACTCCAATCACTGCAAAACTACTTTCTATGCAATAAACTTTCATATTTGGACCTTATTTCGAAAGTTGGAAATTGGTCGAAAAATCGTCAAAAACCAAAGGTTAACCCCTTTACTTTTTGGTCGAATTTTTCGACCTAAAATATTCAACGTAATTTCACCGAAAAACCACTCCAATCACTGCAAAACTACTTTCTATGCAATAAACTTTCATATTTGGACCTTATTTCGAAAGTTGGAAATTGGTCGAAAAATCGTCAAAAACCAAAGGTTAACCCCTTTACTTTTTGGTCGAATTTTTCGACCTAAAATATTCAACGTAATTTCACCGAAAAACCACTCCAATCACTGCAAAACTACTTTCTATGCAATAAACTTTCATATTTGGACCTTATTTCGAAAGTTGGAAATTGGTCGAAAAATCGTCAAAAACCAAAGGTTAACCCCTTTACTTTTTGGTCGAATTTTTCGACCTAAAATATTCAACGTAATTTCACCGAAAAACCACTCCAATCACTGCAAAACTACTTTCTATGCAATAAACTTTCATATTTGGACCTTATTTCGAAAGTTGGAAATTGGTCGAAAAATCGTCAAAAACCAAAGGTTAACCCCTTTACTTTTTGGTCGAATTTTTCGACCTAAAATATTCAACGTAATTTCACCGAAAAACCACTCCAATCACTGCAAAACTACTTTCTATGCAATAAACTTTCATATTTGGACCTTATTTCGAAAGTTGGAAATTGGTCGAAAAATCGTCAAAAACCAAAGGTTAACCCCTTTACTTTTTGGTCGAATTTTTCGACCTAAAATATTCAACGTAATTTCACCGAAAAACCACTCCAATCACTGCAAAACTACTTTCTATGCAATAAACTTTCATATTTGGACCTTATTTCGAAAGTTGGAAATTGGTCGAAAAATCGTCAAAAACCAAAGGTTAACCCCTTTACTTTTTGGTCGAATTTTTCGACCTAAAATATTCAACGTAATTTCACCGAAAAACCACTCCAATCACTGCAAAACTACTTTCTATGCAATAAACTTTCATATTTGGACCTTATTTCGAAAGTTGGAAATTGGTCGAAAAATCGTCAAAAACCAAAGGTTAACCCCTTTACTTTTTGGTCGAATTTTTCGACCTAAAATATTCAACGTAATTTCACCGAAAAACCACTCCAATCACTGCAAAACTACTTTCTATGCAATAAACTTTCATATTTGGACCTTATTTCGAAAGTTGGAAATTGGTCGAAAAATCGTCAAAAACCAAAGGTTAACCCCTTTACTTTTTGGTCGAATTTTTCGACCTAAAATATTCAACGTAATTTCACCGAAAAACCACTCCAATCACTGCAAAACTACTTTCTATGCAATAAACTTTCATATTTGGACCTTATTTCGAAAGTTGGAAATTGGTCGAAAAATCGTCAAAAACCAAAGGTTAACCCCTTTACTTTTTGGTCGAATTTTTCGACCTAAAATATTCAACGTAATTTCACCGAAAAACCACTCCAATCACTGCAAAACTACTTTCTATGCAATAAACTTTCATATTTGGACCTTATTTCGAAAGTTGGAAATTGGTCGAAAAATCGTCAAAAACCAAAGGTTAACCCCTTTACTTTTTGGTCGAATTTTTCGACCTAAAATATTCAACGTAATTTCACCGAAAAACCACTCCAATCACTGCAAAACTACTTTCTATGCAATAAACTTTCATATTTGGACCTTATTTCGAAAGTTGGAAATTGGTCGAAAAATCGTCAAAAACCAAAGGTTAACCCCTTTACTTTTTGGTCGAATTTTTCGACCTAAAATATTCAACGTAATTTCACCGAAAAACCACTCCAATCACTGCAAAACTACTTTCTATGCAATAAACTTTCATATTTGGACCTTATTTCGAAAGTTGGAAATTGGTCGAAAAATCGTCAAAAACCAAAGGTTAACCCCTTTACTTTTTGGTCGAATTTTTCGACCTAAAATATTCAACGTAATTTCACCGAAAAACCACTCCAATCACTGCAAAACTACTTTCTATGCAATAAACTTTCATATTTGGACCTTATTTCGAAAGTTGGAAATTGGTCGAAAAATCGTCAAAAACCAAAGGTTAACCCCTTTACTTTTTGGTCGAATTTTTCGACCTAAAATATTCAACGTAATTTCACCGAAAAACCACTCCAATCACTGCAAAACTACTTTCTATGCAATAAACTTTCATATTTGGACCTTATTTCGAAAGTTGGAAATTGGTCGAAAAATCGTCAAAAACCAAAGGTTAACCCCTTTACTTTTTGGTCGAATTTTTCGACCTAAAATATTCAACGTAATTTCACCGAAAAACCACTCCAATCACTGCAAAACTACTTTCTATGCAATAAACTTTCATATTTGGACCTTATTTCGAAAGTTGGAAATTGGTCGAAAAATCGTCAAAAACCAAAGGTTAACCCCTTTACTTTTTGGTCGAATTTTTCGACCTAAAATATTCAACGTAATTTCACCGAAAAACCACTCCAATCACTGCAAAACTACTTTCTATGCAATAAACTTTCATATTTGGACCTTATTTCGAAAGTTGGAAATTGGTCGAAAAATCGTCAAAAACCAAAGGTTAACCCCTTTACTTTTTGGTCGAATTTTTCGACCTAAAATATTCAACGTAATTTCACCGAAAAACCACTCCAATCACTGCAAAACTACTTTCTATGCAATAAACTTTCATATTTGGACCTTATTTCGAAAGTTGGAAATTGGTCGAAAAATCGTCAAAAACCAAAGGTTAACCCCTTTACTTTTTGGTCGAATTTTTCGACCTAAAATATTCAACGTAATTTCACCGAAAAACCACTCCAATCACTGCAAAACTACTTTCTATGCAATAAACTTTCATATTTGGACCTTATTTCGAAAGTTGGAAATTGGTCGAAAAATCGTCAAAAACCAAAGGTTAACCCCTTTACTTTTTGGTCGAATTTTTCGACCTAAAATATTCAACGTAATTTCACCGAAAAACCACTCCAATCACTGCAAAACTACTTTCTATGCAATAAACTTTCATATTTGGACCTTATTTCGAAAGTTGGAAATTGGTCGAAAAATCGTCAAAAACCAAAGGTTAACCCCTTTACTTTTTGGTCGAATTTTTCGACCTAAAATATTCAACGTAATTTCACCGAAAAACCACTCCAATCACTGCAAAACTACTTTCTATGCAATAAACTTTCATATTTGGACCTTATTTCGAAAGTTGGAAATTGGTCGAAAAATCGTCAAAAACCAAAGGTTAACCCCTTTACTTTTTGGTCGAATTTTTCGACCTAAAATATTCAACGTAATTTCACCGAAAAACCACTCCAATCACTGCAAAACTACTTTCTATGCAATAAACTTTCATATTTGGACCTTATTTCGAAAGTTGGAAATTGGTCGAAAAATCGTCAAAAACCAAAGGTTAACCCCTTTACTTTTTGGTCGAATTTTTCGACCTAAAATATTCAACGTAATTTCACCGAAAAACCACTCCAATCACTGCAAAACTACTTTCTATGCAATAAACTTTCATATTTGGACCTTATTTCGAAAGTTGGAAATTGGTCGAAAAATCGTCAAAAACCAAAGGTTAACCCCTTTACTTTTTGGTCGAATTTTTCGACCTAAAATATTCAACGTAATTTCACCGAAAAACCACTCCAATCACTGCAAAACTACTTTCTATGCAATAAACTTTCATATTTGGACCTTATTTCGAAAGTTGGAAATTGGTCGAAAAATCGTCAAAAACCAAAGGTTAACCCCTTTACTTTTTGGTCGAATTTTTCGACCTAAAATATTCAACGTAATTTCACCGAAAAACCACTCCAATCACTGCAAAACTACTTTCTATGCAATAAACTTTCATATTTGGACCTTATTTCGAAAGTTGGAAATTGGTCGAAAAATCGTCAAAAACCAAAGGTTAACCCCTTTACTTTTTGGTCGAATTTTTCGACCTAAAATATTCAACGTAATTTCACCGAAAAACCACTCCAATCACTGCAAAACTACTTTCTATGCAATAAACTTTCATATTTGGACCTTATTTCGAAAGTTGGAAATTGGTCGAAAAATCGTCAAAAACCAAAGGTTAACCCCTTTACTTTTTGGTCGAATTTTTCGACCTAAAATATTCAACGTAATTTCACCGAAAAACCACTCCAATCACTGCAAAACTACTTTCTATGCAATAAACTTTCATATTTGGACCTTATTTCGAAAGTTGGAAATTGGTCGAAAAATCGTCAAAAACCAAAGGTTAACCCCTTTACTTTTTGGTCGAATTTTTCGACCTAAAATATTCAACGTAATTTCACCGAAAAACCACTCCAATCACTGCAAAACTACTTTCTATGCAATAAACTTTCATATTTGGACCTTATTTCGAAAGTTGGAAATTGGTCGAAAAATCGTCAAAAACCAAAGGTTAACCCCTTTACTTTTTGGTCGAATTTTTCGACCTAAAATATTCAACGTAATTTCACCGAAAAACCACTCCAATCACTGCAAAACTACTTTCTATGCAATAAACTTTCATATTTGGACCTTATTTCGAAAGTTGGAAATTGGTCGAAAAATCGTCAAAAACCAAAGGTTAACCCCTTTACTTTTTGGTCGAATTTTTCGACCTAAAATATTCAACGTAATTTCACCGAAAAACCACTCCAATCACTGCAAAACTACTTTCTATGCAATAAACTTTCATATTTGGACCTTATTTCGAAAGTTGGAAATTGGTCGAAAAATCGTCAAAAACCAAAGGTTAACCCCTTTACTTTTTGGTCGAATTTTTCGACCTAAAATATTCAACGTAATTTCACCGAAAAACCACTCCAATCACTGCAAAACTACTTTCTATGCAATAAACTTTCATATTTGGACCTTATTTCGAAAGTTGGAAATTGGTCGAAAAATCGTCAAAAACCAAAGGTTAACCCCTTTACTTTTTGGTCGAATTTTTCGACCTAAAATATTCAACGTAATTTCACCGAAAAACCACTCCAATCACTGCAAAACTACTTTCTATGCAATAAACTTTCATATTTGGACCTTATTTCGAAAGTTGGAAATTGGTCGAAAAATCGTCAAAAACCAAAGGTTAACCCCTTTACTTTTTGGTCGAATTTTTCGACCTAAAATATTCAACGTAATTTCACCGAAAAACCACTCCAATCACTGCAAAACTACTTTCTATGCAATAAACTTTCATATTTGGACCTTATTTCGAAAGTTGGAAATTGGTCGAAAAATCGTCAAAAACCAAAGGTTAACCCCTTTACTTTTTGGTCGAATTTTTCGACCTAAAATATTCAACGTAATTTCACCGAAAAACCACTCCAATCACTGCAAAACTACTTTCTATGCAATAAACTTTCATATTTGGACCTTATTTCGAAAGTTGGAAATTGGTCGAAAAATCGTCAAAAACCAAAGGTTAACCCCTTTACTTTTTGGTCGAATTTTTCGACCTAAAATATTCAACGTAATTTCACCGAAAAACCACTCCAATCACTGCAAAACTACTTTCTATGCAATAAACTTTCATATTTGGACCTTATTTCGAAAGTTGGAAATTGGTCGAAAAATCGTCAAAAACCAAAGGTTAACCCCTTTACTTTTTGGTCGAATTTTTCGACCTAAAATATTCAACGTAATTTCACCGAAAAACCACTCCAATCACTGCAAAACTACTTTCTATGCAATAAACTTTCATATTTGGACCTTATTTCGAAAGTTGGAAATTGGTCGAAAAATCGTCAAAAACCAAAGGTTAACCCCTTTACTTTTTGGTCGAATTTTTCGACCTAAAATATTCAACGTAATTTCACCGAAAAACCACTCCAATCACTGCAAAACTACTTTCTATGCAATAAACTTTCATATTTGGACCTTATTTCGAAAGTTGGAAATTGGTCGAAAAATCGTCAAAAACCAAAGGTTAACCCCTTTACTTTTTGGTCGAATTTTTCGACCTAAAATATTCAACGTAATTTCACCGAAAAACCACTCCAATCACTGCAAAACTACTTTCTATGCAATAAACTTTCATATTTGGACCTTATTTCGAAAGTTGGAAATTGGTCGAAAAATCGTCAAAAACCAAAGGTTAACCCCTTTACTTTTTGGTCGAATTTTTCGACCTAAAATATTCAACGTAATTTCACCGAAAAACCACTCCAATCACTGCAAAACTACTTTCTATGCAATAAACTTTCATATTTGGACCTTATTTCGAAAGTTGGAAATTGGTCGAAAAATCGTCAAAAACCAAAGGTTAACCCCTTTACTTTTTGGTCGAATTTTTCGACCTAAAATATTCAACGTAATTTCACCGAAAAACCACTCCAATCACTGCAAAACTACTTTCTATGCAATAAACTTTCATATTTGGACCTTATTTCGAAAGTTGGAAATTGGTCGAAAAATCGTCAAAAACCAAAGGTTAACCCCTTTACTTTTTGGTCGAATTTTTCGACCTAAAATATTCAACGTAATTTCACCGAAAAACCACTCCAATCACTGCAAAACTACTTTCTATGCAATAAACTTTCATATTTGGACCTTATTTCGAAAGTTGGAAATTGGTCGAAAAATCGTCAAAAACCAAAGGTTAACCCCTTTACTTTTTGGTCGAATTTTTCGACCTAAAATATTCAACGTAATTTCACCGAAAAACCACTCCAATCACTGCAAAACTACTTTCTATGCAATAAACTTTCATATTTGGACCTTATTTCGAAAGTTGGAAATTGGTCGAAAAATCGTCAAAAACCAAAGGTTAACCCCTTTACTTTTTGGTCGAATTTTTCGACCTAAAATATTCAACGTAATTTCACCGAAAAACCACTCCAATCACTGCAAAACTACTTTCTATGCAATAAACTTTCATATTTGGACCTTATTTCGAAAGTTGGAAATTGGTCGAAAAATCGTCAAAAACCAAAGGTTAACCCCTTTGCTTTGTTTCGATATTTGTCGACCTCAAATAGTAGCCTTAATTTTCCCTTAAAATGACTGAAATCAATGCCAAAGTAGTTTCTTTCGGGTAATTTTTGATATTCTTAGCTTATTTTGAAACTTTAAAATAGGTTGAAAAATCATCAAAAACCGTGGGTTAATCCTTTTAGTTTTTTCCGAAATTTTTCAATGTCGAAAATTCACCGGAGCTTTAGGCAAAAGGAACAGAAAAGCGAAAGTAGTTTCCTTTGGTTGAACTTTGATATTTTCAGCTTATTTCGAAATTGTTCCAAATTGTTTTCGAAATTTCTCAACCTCCAGAATTTAGTAGAATATTAGCCTTAACCTACTGAAATCAATGCCAAACTACTTTTATTTTGCTGAACTTTGATATTTTATGGTTACTTCGAAACTTCCAAATTGGCTGAATAACCGTCGAAAACCGTGGGTTAGCCTCTTTGCTTTGTTTCGAAATTTTTCGAACTCCAGCATTCAGCACAATACTAGCCTAAACCTACCAAAACGAATTAGAAACTACTTTCCCTAGGGTAATCTTTCATATTTTCAGCTTATTTCCAAACTTCCAAATTGGTTGAAAAATCGTCAAAAACCGTGGGTTAACTCCTTTACTTTTTTTCGAAATTTCTCGACCGCCAGAATTCAGCACAATATTAACTTAAACCTACTCAAATCAATGCCAAATTACTTTCCTTTTGCTGAATTTTGATATTTTCAGCTTATTTCGAAACTTCCAAATATGTCAAAAAATCGTAAAAAACCACGGGTTAGCCCCTATACTTTTTCTCGAAATTTCTCAATCCTCAGAATTCACCACTATATTGGCCTAAACCTACTGAAATCAATGTCAAATTAATTTCCTTTGGATCATTATACATATTTTTAGCTTATTTCGAAACTTCCAAATTGGCCGGAAAATCGTCAAAAACCGTTGGTTAATCCCTTTACTTTTTTCGGAAATATTTCGACCTGGAAAATTGACCTAAATTTTAGCCTAAACAAACGGAAATGAATGCCAAATTACTCTCCTTTGGCTCATTTTACATATTTTGAGCTTATTTCGAAAGCTCCAAATTTGTCGAAAAAACGTGAAAAAGCGTGGGCTAACCCCTTGACTTTATTTCGAAATATTTCGACCTGGAAACTTCACCAAAATTTTAGCCTAAAACCACCCAAATAAATGCCAAACTGCTTTACTTTGGCTAATCTTTCATAGTTTGAGCTTATTTCAAAGCTTCCAGATTGGTAGATAAATCGTCAAAAACCGTGGGTTAACCGCCTTTACTGTTTTTCGAAATTTCTCAATCTCCAGAATTCACAATTTTAGACTAAACCTGCTGAAATCAATGCCAAATTACTTCCCTTTGGCTGAACTTTTATATTTTCAGCTTATTTTGAAACTTCCGAATTGGTCGAAAAATCGTCAAAAACTGTGGGTTAACCCTTTACTTTTTGCGAAATTTTTCGATTGTGAAAATTGAAATAAATTTCGGACTCGAATGACTCAAAGGTAAAGCTAAATTATTTAGTGTTATTTCCAGGTTGCTAGCTTATACCTCCTTGAATAACCCACTGCCATCGGACTCAGCGTGAAATGCGATCGATGCAGTAGGACAAGAAAACATCCATCGTCGCACCACGTGGTAGAGAGCTGACAGCAATCTTCACAACAACGTAAGCGTAGACAGTAAAGCCAGATACTTCAATACTCCAGGTGAGTACCTAATCGTCCATCAAATTTATAAAAAAGGCCGCCATTAACGCACCAAAGCAGAGACAGTGAAGACAGATAATGTAAGATACTCAAGGCGATGACCAAATCATCCATCAAATTTATCAAAAAGGCCGCCATTAACGCACCAAAGCGGAGACAGTGAAGACAGATAATGTAAGATACTCAAGGCGATGACCAAATCATCCATCAAATTTATCAAAAAGGCCGCCATTAACGCACCAAAGCGGAGACAGTGAAGACAGATAATGTAAGATACTAAAGGCGATGACCAAATCATCCATCGAAGTTATCAAATGGCCGCCATTAACGCATCACGCCCTGCACAGTGGTAAAACTGGATGGACGGTGGTCTCATGAAGTCATCTGCTACATTTACCATTCATGACACTGCTGTTTAAGCCATAGCTGGGCGGTGGTTATAGCGCAACCAATCCGCTTTTCGGTAGTCGATTTTAGTGAGAACAGGGGGAACCACGTGAAGGTATCGACTTCCCTGGGACTACTCCTGGCACACTTGGGCTTTTTAAGCCGACCAGTAGACCTCCTGCTACAGGAGCGGTACACAACCTGTTCGTCCCTTCTCCCCCCAAAAACAACAGTGTATCTTATATGTGAATACACGAACATATGTCTGCGTATACACATACCTACCCTCCTATCTACCTACCTACCTGCCTGCCGTTCTATCAATCTTCTTTCTTTCCATCAATCTCTTGTGTCCTAATCGCATCAGCCTAGCCAACGACGTATCTTAAACCCGATCAATTCAGCTAATATGACTAGCCTTTTCTTGCTCTTGTACTTATGGTTAGGACATTTAATTAGGTCATTTATACTTTACATACAGCAAGGGACCCCGGATGCACAACATTAATCTTTGAAAGCAAAGAGGGATGCATGCGAGTATATTACAATAAAACACTCCAAACAAAGGGTGGGATACATGCGTTGTCAGCAAACTTTTACTGGTACGATTCTACAAGCCTTTTGTTTCAAATGCTGCATTTCATTGTGCTTTATGTGTTCCATGATTTTGTCCTAAATCGCATTTTCCACAAGGTTTTTGTCTAAAATACACTACTTCAACACCTTTCCCATCTTGTTTTTCTGTAGCCATGTACATCAATGGAGTGTATGCCTTTCCTGTTCCTAAACATAAATGAAGAAACACTGTCAACAATAATTTATTTTTGCAAGCAGTGGTGGTCTCCAACTTCTCCACAAATGATAAATTTGATTAATGATCTGAAAACATGGGTTCAACTCAATTACTAAATGCTGAAGTACAAGGCAAACTTACATGAAATTATCTGTTTTTCTGCCATTTGAAGTATGGCGCATCGACGTTAGCTAGGAACAGGCTCCTTTGGACACTGTATATCTCTAATTCTTTTTCTATTTTTTAACTCTTCAGTGCCTTAATGATTTAACAGTATTAAAGATACGGCTAGTAGACCACTTGAGGGTATCACCCACTTTAGTGAATACCTGGATTAGACAACTAGGTAAAAATAATGGTGTAGACCATATCATAAACTGTATACAATGCCTGTATTGAAAGAATTCTAATTTACCACAAGCTGATAAAAAATCCCTCATCAGACACAAGCTACTGTACATTACAACAGTCTATTTTTTTTTTTTACTCATGCATCATAACCTTGCCAGCAACAACACTCCTGAAACAATGTTTCACAGTTTTCCCAGGTCTTCAATATGCACACATCAATTCTATACAAACAGGCCATGATTTTTGCTTTAGTTTATTTATAGAACAGTTGTTACTTTTTGGCAGTACAAGTACTTTTATCTAGAATAATTATGTCCTTCAATCCGAACATGTCCCAAACATGTTCATGTTTACTTTGGTTAATGTCATATGATCTTATCACCAGGGTGAGACATTTGAAAGTCCAGTTAAACATCATTATTAAGTGTTACAGTCTTACCTCCAATACTTGGATGATACAAGTCTTGGTTTTGCCATAGCTTATATATCAGGGATGCTTATTGCTTAGATACCATTCCTTCACAATCCAGTTAACTGGTGTGTTTCATAGTTAACCTACACTGCCAAAGTCAACTGAAAAATGTTGACTTGAGCAGGATTTGAACTCACACCTTCAGGATACCCGTCTGCTGCTCTACCTGTTGAGCTATTGAGTCCACAGGGATTGAAGGCGAGTTTTATCGAATTTAAGTGCACAAGATATTCTTGTGACAATGCTGTCCATGAGGATGGACGTGCAGTGTTTCAATTCTATTTCAGAATCATCCTCAGGGTATTATGAAACAATTGTGAAGTTATAGTTTCATAATACCAAGGATGATTCTGAAATAGTGTTTCATGCTTCATACTTTCTTCTCTACCACATTTCAACATCATTATATGGATATTTCATAGTATCAATAAGCAGTCTTCACTTCTCAAGAAGCTAAATAGTACAAGAACAAATGCTAATTACATGCAGCTGGATTTTCCATTTTTTGCATTTAGTTGTGCACAATACTTGTAACCGAAAACCTCACCTGCAAAATCTCTGTTGGTGGACCTGAAACTGGATTGATGGAATCACCTGGCTACATGGTTGCACTTTCTAGGAAAAATTCAAGGGGCAAATTCAGCTCTTTATAGTTGGAATAATCTGGTTTGCCGACGAAAAAATTGAGTGGTTTCATGTTTTTCCAGGGAATACTAACGCCACTCTTCTTCCAATGACGACGTGGTATTGCCTTCCAGAAAGTAAACATACTAAACGGCAAGATTACTCCTCGCTTAACAATTGTTGCACGGCTTAAAAGTCGATGAACAAGTTGCAAAATTTGGACCTTCTTCAATACAATGCAAGCATAATTTAGTTCGAGGGTAATTGAGCCCGCTATTTCTGGGTCGGTGTAGACAAATATAGGATTGAGGCTTCAAGTAACCTAGTTATTATGTATTATACCAAAAAAACCAAATATATTATATTAAAAAAATACTTTGAACATAGATTACTTTCATATTTTCACATCATTAACAGATGCTGTTATTCTAAAATAAACCTACAGAACTATACTGCAATTGATGGATGCCATTATGCCAATCAAGAAATTTGTCATCCTCACTGGGCTCATGGTGATATTCCACCAAAAACAGAACTTTTTTCATCATTTTATTTCCACAATATGAACATTTCTATTTAATTTTAAAATAATAAAAAGCCTATATAATATTGTACAACTAGCTTAATTTTGTAATTACATACCAGTAATTACATTTGATGCCATGATACATCAAAGGTTTGTACAACCTGTGAAATATGAATATTTGAAGTGTACAGGGAAGGACAGTCCATTACAGGGTTGCATTAATATCAGAAAAAAAATGGTGGGGTAACAGAAGCCTCACCTGAGGTGCCAGGAACTGATAATGCTGCTTAATAAAACCAAAGTCATTTCAAACATCAATTTTGACCTCAACAGCAACTCTAAATTACTCAATGTTAAACATTCCAGATTAGGTCTGAAACATTTGCATATAATTATAATGTTTGCTGATAGTTTTGTATTCCAATAACATTGGAATACAAAATAGTGTCTAACTGGTTCATCACACATACAGATGTCAAGGACTCATGGCATTATAGCCAGCACGTTGATGTATCTGACCAATGTCACATCCAACAACATGGTTTAAAATAAAACAAATTCAAAAAAATAAAGACATTTTGGAAAAACTCAAGACATGAGTCAAAACAAGTTGAGTATATGAGACTGTCTTGTTTTGACTCATATCTTGAGTTTTTCCAAGATGTCTATTTTTCGGAATTTTTATTTTATACTTTTCTAAGTTGTTGGCTGGTCGTGGTTTTTTACAACATGGTTTGCCGTGGAAGGAACACCCAGCTTACCAGAAGTATGGTCATCAAAGACTTTCTGGAAAAAAGAAAAGCAACACAGTATTAGAATGAGTTCATTCAAGCTTTCTAAAGAATTCATGCGTTCAGAGATTTTATCCTGAAAAACTTGTCTGGCTGGAAGTTGAATTTATGTGGTTATATACTTATGAAATACATCCAGGGAAAAATTTATGATGGAATGCATTCATTTGTTTTGAATTAAGTCCAGTTTGAGTTTTGGTATAAAATGGTACATGTACATCATGTATGGCAGCTTATGTGGGTGAAACAACTAGAAATTTTAATAGCCATCACAAAGAACGTGAAAACCTAAGAAGCAATCAAAACTGGATTGACATATTGCCAAAAATCCTTGCCACAAGCTCGACTGGAAAATGATGAAATTAATGCAGCTCACCCGTTTGAATTAACTCTTTAATCCATACCTGACAATTTGATTTTACTCCGATTTACACCAGTTGATTTTCCTGATGAAAGGGAGACATCTTGTACTACAAATGGTTAATGTGTTCCATCTTAACCTATTCCTTCTTAACTTCTTCTAGTAGGTTTTTCATCTCAGGTGAATTTGAAAGGAGTTTTAAACTGTCCTTTACCATGCCGACAATGCGTGGGTTATTGGGATTACGCGTAATGACCAAAGGAAGGGTTTTGTTGATTTCCAGTTTTTGTTTAGTTGATCTCAGGTCCGTGACTGTTAATCTTTCTGCTTTTTCAATTCCTTTTTTAATTATTCCCTTTGGATAATTTTGCTTTTGTAAAAATACTTCGAGTTCTTTAAACTGTTTTTCCCTGATACTTTCCTTTTTCACAATTGCACATATACGTCTTGCTAGAGTGTATGCTATGTCATGTTTTGTGTGTTCTGTGACAGACCCAACCGGGACCTGTTGTAAAAAATGCAATATACATATATATATATATACATTTAATATTGGCCCAAAAAATGCAGAAACAAAATGTATGCAACATAGTACATAATACTTTATAATAATTATTGATTTGTAATCTATATAGATTTTAAGTTTGTTCGGAAATATTGTACCAGTTTTACATCTCATTACAAAGAGCACGTTAGCACGTGTTCATAAATTATTCTTTCGTTGGTGTATTTAGTTTATTAATATGACATTAAATATAATACATCACTTTTAATAATGCTATGTGTTTGTTCGCAATTAAGGCCTGTTATTTTACGCCTTTTTATATAAATACTAATTTTGTCATACTATATTTGGTATCGTTACTGAATTGAGCAATCAGATTGTTTTTTCGGAATTCTGGTATTCCTAACTATATGTTCAACGTGTTTTGCTGCTTTTTCGGCCCTAAAGAAAAATTGCAAACATAAAAATGTTAACTGTTTTCTTATAACAAATCAGTTTATATCAATATTCATTCAACCGAAAGGTATTGAGTTAAAACGCAGAGCTTGATCGCATTTTCATGAACCAATACACGTGTTCTTATTGTTTCTTCTTGTGTATTCTAACCCATTTTCGGTTACTTTGAAACCCCGACAAAGCCTTTCGATGGAAAATTTATTTTTGTCCTCATCGCGTTTTAGACATTAGCATATTTTTCCGAATAAACGCCCCAGCTCCAGTAAACATCTCTTCTCGAATAAGCGCTTCCCCCCGAAAAAAAAACAAGTACAAAGAAAGGCTATTTAACGATGATCTCAAGGATGAGGACTATAGTGGAACAAAACATACACTGCCCAATCGCGATGTTGTATGTTGTTGTAAAGCTTATTTTGTGTATAAGAAATACAGTATAGAGTATGCAGTGATGTCCCACGGTTTGTTTATGAAAGTTCTGGAAGAATTTTCTTTGATAAAACTTCCTTTTTCGAGAATAAACGCCCCCCTCCCAAAAGTGGGAAAATTTTGAAAAAGTCAAGGGAGTTTATAGGGAAAATACAGTATATAATCTGTAAACTCTTTATATTTCGTGGTAAAACTGTCTACGCAACTCTCTATTTAGCCGTTGTCTGGGTACCAAAAACTAGCCAGAGACTTAAGTCACCATCAAACTTACTCCTGAACTTGGGAATCTTCGATTCTAACCAATTCATCTCGCTTGTTGACCAAGCGAACCAGTTCGGAAAGCAACAGCTCTTCACGTTTCTTTTCTTGAGGAGATTTGTCACGGTCTAAGAAATGAAATTCACAAACTCGTTAATCATTCAAATCAGCTTCGAGACGCAGTTTGGAAATGTGATCTTATTTACCACGATATTTCGATAACTTTAAACTAGATTTTCTCTTAAACTACCGATTATTTTGTTGAGAACCTATATAAATCACTCAAATTAGAATTAGAATTCTAATTTGAATTAAAATTTTAACTAGAAATACGATTCCGCAGCCATCCCGTACAGATCATTATTAAACAACCTAAAATTTAAATTAAATGAGAAATTCCCCACGTCATGACTGGAAACTCAAAAAAAAATTATTAAGTGTTGACCGAAAGTCATTTCAAAGCAATAAAAATTAACAATTACAACAGGAATCCTGTATCCCCGTTTAGACCATACTAAACAGCCTCCTTGAGAGAACTGGGGAAGAGCGTGCGACGAACACTTTTCGTTGCAAAAAGATCAATCTAATTTCTATTAGAATGCCTATTAGAATTCGAAATTCTAATTCTAATTAGAATTTTTCTAATTAGAATTCTAATTCTAATATAGATACATGTTATACACTGTTATGGTTCTTTGCAATGGTTTAACTAATAATTAAGGGCTTTATCTTGCGAAAACTACTTATGTTAAAACTTACTGTTGTCTGCCATCAAGAACCGAAGTTCTCTATTTAAAAGCTCAAATCGTTTTTCTAAATCTTCTTCTTTCTCTCTAAAAATTATGATACAAAATTCAAAACTTTCTGTGCAGTAACAAATTTTCTAAAAGTGCTTTCTTACTCACTAATGAAAGATAACCTCACGGATGTACACGTTCCAAGCACGGGTAGTCTAACAGTTTCCGAGGAAAACCAGACTCCTCGCTACCCTAAAAAAACCTATTTTGACAGGAAAATATTCTCACAGCTGAAAGTAACCATTATTTTAAAGAATACTTTTGCTTATTTTTTAAGGTAGGAAAGGAGTAGTTAGCCCGGAGGGTTGATATACATTTGAAAACTGTGGTATCAACGAACTTTTTTGACGAGATCTTTCTTGTTTTTCTACCGTAATCACTACTTTTTAGAACCTAACGGGGTAATTCCATTTCCTTGAAAAGTAATGACAGGCTTTTCAAACCACAGTTCGACTTACAAAATGCTGAGCTCAGTTTGCCTTCGGACGATTTCATTTCTCTTGTTTACAAGCAAGAACCAT
The DNA here is from genome assembly GCA_030142905.1 of Heliopora coerulea. Lineage (NCBI taxonomy): Eukaryota > Metazoa > Cnidaria > Anthozoa > Scleralcyonacea > Helioporidae > Heliopora > Heliopora coerulea. Next base: position 1,269,378 of record JASJOG010000072.1, on the reverse strand, counting down.
TCCTGGAACAGCCGCTGCTCCTCTTCTTTGCAATCTGTTCAAATGAAAACCAAATACACCCTTCGAGAAGCATGTAATACTGGTACGACAATTTTCAGCTCCCAAGTAAACGTCACGCCCTCGCTACCTTCCATAACATTCATGAGGAAAATACGAAGGAATTCAGTACTAGGACTTAGTTTTGAAATTCAATTTTAACTCTTTAGAGATTTAATTCGTTTTCTTTTGTTCGTTGTCCTTTCATTGTTTTCGCTTTATTTTCCCATTCGTTCTTTTGTTCTTGATGTCCTGTATATCTGTATATAGGACGCTGACGCTTGAAGGATTAATTAGCATAAAGTTTCAGCAACTTTAAAACCGATTTTCTCTTTAAATACTGATTCTTTTGAGTAGCCATAACACTCACTCAAACGTTGTGTTTGATCTTCCCAAACCCCTCAAAGATGGTCAAGAAATTTTCCTATCACATCCTTTTTCAATACACTTCTCGATGTTTAGAAATCAACTTAAACACTCTTGACAGACGTTTCACCCATCTGTCATAACCTAATCTTGAACAACTCCACCTCGGTCACCACCAACAAAACTAACGTAAATAAAGTCACGATGCTAAAAACTCTCTGGTCAGAGCACAAATAAAAGTACATAAGAAAGATACTCTGGAAAGTTCACCTTCAGTATTCATGGCATCCCTCAATTCTTTTTCTAATTTTACTGCGACACGGTCCAAGGCAATTCGGTCCTCTTCCAAAGTCGCAATCTCATGCTCAACATACTGTGAGGTGTCTTGAAAACCCTAAAATATTCATATTAAGTTAGAAATTTTAGTCACCCGAAGATACAATACGGTCCCAAAGAATACGGTCTCCTTCCGAAGACGTGATGTCATGCTTAAACTGAGGAATCTTTAAAACCATAAAATGTATTCCCAGCTATAGACCGGAATCATCCGACGTTAAAGATATAGTTAACCACAACTATCTGCAGGAGATTCTACAGGAGATAACCACACGTTGAAATTCGGCCCAATGGCAAAGGGGGAACAACATGGCTCGTGTGCACCCCTTTTGAAAAACGCGGTTTCTGCAAAAGCCTCGCAATGGGGGACCACATGAGCCATGTGGTTCCCCTTTACTATCGGGCCGAATTTCGACTTGTGGATATCTCCTGCAAACAGAGTGTCAAACAATCGGAATCAGCACCAAACAGAAGGATTTGGCAGCTTCTGGCCTTTGCTGACATGGTCAGCGAGGTTTCGAAGAGTTTCATAAACCTGGTTTTGCAAAGGGAAGGGGCAGATGAACCATGTGGTCCCCCCTTTGCTATCGGCCCGAATTTCGCCGTGTGGATATCTCCTGGAAATCGAGTACCAAACAATCGGAGTCAACGTCAAACAGCAAGATTTGGCAGCCTCTGGTCTTTGCTGATATGATCAGGGAAGTTTCCATAAGTTGCAGAAACCTCGTTTTGCAAAGCGGGGACTACATGAGTCATGTGGTCCCCGCTTTGGTTTCTCCAACTCTTCGAAACTTCCCTGATCATGTCAGCGAAGGAGAGAGGCTGCCAAATCCTGGTGTTTGGCGTTGATTCCGATTGTTTGGCAGTCGACTTGCAGGAGATATCGACACGTCGAAATTTCGTATCGTGAATGATAGATTAACATTCGTCAAACTTTATCCTCAGAAAAACGATTTCTGAGCCCCAAACGGGGATGGAACTCGCAATCTGATAATGACTGTTGAGGCGGTCTAACGTTTGGTGTAACGTCCGGCGTAACTTTCATCTATCATTCAAGATATCTCCAAGCTCCCACATTTGAAAAATATATATGTATATCATCATAACATTATTAACATATGGTGGCTTTCGCTTAGGTCGCACATATATCGAACTTGCATCTTAGCTCACCATCTGAGCCTTGATAGTTCAATGGTTAGAGCGTCTCACCGGTCATGAGAAGGTTGCACGTTCGATCCCCGTCTGGGGCTCAGAAATCGTTTTTCTGAGGATAGAGCTTGACGAACGTTAATCAATCATTCAAGATATCTCCAAGCTCCCACATTTCCAAAATACAGAGAGGAATACTCTTGCATGGCCTTACAAATGTGAAAGAAAGAACCAACCTCTTCCTCCTCTCCGTTATCATACAGCAAGGACTCATCATCTGTTCTGCACTCGTTTTCAGATAAACTTCCAACCTTAAAGGCAGGAAAACTCAAAATTAATAAGTCCGCATCGAATAATGGTACTTCGTATAAAGCTTTGTAGTCATTGTTTTCAGCAATTATCATCGTCTTACGTTGTCTAAAATATCATTCACATCTTCTTCAGAAGTTGGTTGCCTGTCTGACAGGGAATCTAGAAACAAGAACCACAATTTGCTTTCTTTAAACACCACAAGGACCTATATACAAATAGCTCTTTTGCACGCACAATACCTTCACTACCAGACAGGTTTCCAGAATTCCTGTTGCTATTAGTCATGTTACTCTGTGCTCCTTCTCCATCAAGTGGTCTCCTCGGTCCATCGTTCGACTCGTCCACAAAGTTGCCATTGAACGTACGTGATTTTACACTGTACTTCTTTAAATCAATTTTGGCGTTTCTACCTGAAATGAAAACAGTTTAAGTCTGCGTCTAGATATAGAATCATACGTGTTTAGATCGCTTTTGTAGTTTGTGTTTTACTGAGATGTTCGGAACGAAATGATCTGATGACTCGAGTGGCCACCATTCTAGTTTCGAATGGTGAGAACTGAAAGAGAGAACTTAAAATACTTAGAAACATTCTTATCCCTCTGTCCATGTAAGCGAGTGCCTGACTCAATAATTACTTTCCCGACAGTTAACTGAAGCCATACCTGTGGTAGCTAACATCGGTTTGACAGCCGCTTGTGGAAGAGCTTCTTTCCTCTTGATTGTAAGTTTAAAAGGGTTCTGCTGTAACGAACCACTAGAGGTGGATTCTTTGTTGTCACGGTTAACTTTTCCCACACTTTCATGCCCAGTTTCAGCTTCAGTCGTCTCTTTTCCTGGTTCTGATTCTCTCTCTGTTGTTTCTTTTGACTCTACCTGAACATCAGGCTCAAAGACATCGTCTGTCTCCTGATAAGTGTAGGCCCGAGGAGGCTTTGGTGGACTTACAACAGCGGTGTCTGAGTTAACGTCTGCCTCACTTTTGACATGACTTGAAGGTTTCGAAATACAGGACGAACTTCTCACTTCTTTGGCTGTTCTAGTTGGATTTTCTTTGGCCTCTTTTATAGCTTGCTGGACTTTTTCACTTAGTTCTCGGCGGTTATCCACTTCAGTCTATTCAAAACGTAAAAACACGGTTAGTTTTACATTTCCAAAGCTAAAACATGCCAATGACATCGCGATCATTACCAGTAAACGGTTTTATTAAAACACAACAGTTACCAGCGGTTTTTTAAGTTGTAAGTCTGGTGGCCCACGCATGGGTATGACATTCGTCAGCGGTATTCAAAAATTGACAACCAAGGTTACTCAGATTATCACGTCAAAAGCTGGTCTCAACTAGTTTCTCAAACTTGGCAACCATAATGGTACCCTCAACAAGGCAAATTTAATACAGAATAAAAGATTTAATTCAATGAAGGTCAAGGAAAATCATCGCTTGATTAGTAAATATCGTAAATCCTTGAAAACAATGTTCAATTTAACTTGGCAAGTAAATTCTTTAGAAGAAAACCACGTTACAACCATAGCTAAAGGTTAGGCACAGATTAGGCGAACGAAATCTTCTAGGGGACTGGGGGCAAGCTCTCGGGGAAATTTTTTGATTCGTGTGCCCTGAGGATTCCCGTGGGTGAAATTAGGCATTCTCAACGCAGAAAAGAAAAAAAAAGTCATTTAAACGTTGGTTACTGCATGTTCTTATTCAAGTTATTTCAGGGTTTACGAGCACTAAACAGATTGATTGTTTATCTAAAATAATTGATGATTTACCTGTGTCGTTCAAATATAATTTTACCTGCAACAGCACTTACCACATTTCCTTGTTTAGGGTTGACTCTTTTAATGCGAGAGGACTCCAAGGTTTTCCGAGTTTTTTCAGTTATTTTCTTTTGATATTCAATCTCCTCCTTCACAAAAATAAAAAAGTCATAAGGTACTATCATGCATAAACTTCATAACTACTAATTGATAACGAATTATGGAAGAAAGAGAGTGAATGAGGAACGTGGAGGTGCGAAGGCAGTTACAATAGGACATACAGTGAGTCGTTGGGTTGTAATTCGCAAAATGTCCCTCCAACCACCTAGAAAATATCGACGTTAAAGACCTTATTCATAAAGGGTAGGTTATTTTATATTCGCTAGTGTGCATATCAATCAGCCCATCTAGGCTCGTTTCACAACAAAATCTCTTGAAATTCTTTAACGGACAACGAAGCAAGAAGAGGCGTGATGGTTAAGTGTACATCTCGCCATCTTCTCCACTGGTTTGGTCAACTATAGAGGGAAGTGTAGACTTCAATTAGGACAAGATTAGTTTACATGAAGTTTACATGAACCACCCGCCTTAATTTCAAAAATCACACCCAGGGAAGAAACAGCTGAATATTAACGACCTGTACCTTCAATTTCGATGCAAGGCTTCCTTCTCTTAGTGAGGACGGAGGCTCAGGAGCTCTGTACTTTTTGTTCGTTGTAGTTAGCCTCGGTAGATTATTAGAGGGTCTGGGCCCCCTTCCAGGAGGATGTCTGGAGATTGCACTCTGGTTGGAGGTACGCTGTCCTTGTTGTTGGGAAGCTGGAAAAAGGATAATTTTGTTGGATGGATGGCTGCAGATTCTTCGATGACATGGGGTATTATAACAGAATTGGATAATTTTGTTGGATAAATTGCTGCAGATCGTTGGATGACATGGGGTATTATAACAGAAGATAAGAGAACCTTTGTAAGGTTATTACTCCGTAAAACGTACTCTGAGCCCCAGACGGGGATTGAACCTGTAACCTTCTGATGACCGGTGTGACGCTGTGACCATTGAGCTTCAAAGTCTCAGATGGCAAACTAAGATGCAACTAAGGTAGCCAAAATTCGTTGATAATCTCAACGAACGACATGTAAGTTACATACGAATATTGTGCACGCACGAATTTTGAGTTACTGCAGAAGATGAAGGTTTGGAGCAACTCTAAGCACGGAAATCAGTTGAAAGTACCAAGATGAATCATAAAATGATTACCTGTTTTATTATCTGACGCAGTATTTTGAGATTTGGCAGTTCTTGCTCTTGCCTCTTTGATCATTTGTCTCGCCTGGGCTTTTAATTTCTCTTGCTTGGCAACATCATCCTTTGGAAAAAATAGAGCATATCACTCAATTCACACTTATCAAACACTATTTCTAATACAATACTACTTTCGACAAAATAGTTACCAGGGCTCTTGAGCTGGGCTCTTATTTTTATAATACTACTTTTCCTTAAAACGTTTTCAACGATAACACTACTTTTTAATAATCATTTTCACGAGTTCGATAGCCAGCACCGGTAGAATCTTTGGCAAGTACCTGTTACGTTCGATTATTTAGTAGACCCCGGCAGTTTTGAGTAAATATGTAAATAACTTACAGATTTCCTGGCCTTCCATTCTTCAAATGATGGAATAGTCTTCCGCGGAGATGGCGGCAAATTTCCATTAAGTTGTCCACTTGAAATTCTCCTAGGAGGTTTCGAAGCTATTTTCTGGGTCTAGATATTTAAAAAAAAATTTACTTTATCATCAATGAGGCCATGGAGATCCGGGTTGATTTTTGGTTGTGTTGTGAAAGGGATGTTCGCGATGGGGCGCAAGAGTCTAAGAAGCTCTGATGTACAATTTAATAAATCGAATCGAACCCATCTGATCACTGGCGAGATGCTCCAGCCAGTGCGCTCTAGCCATTCTTCCCACCAACTACGAGTTGGATTCTCGTTTGGAGGGCTGAAACTTTTTCTGAGTGTCACAGCTCGACCAGCTTCGTCGTTTATGGAATGATTCGAATCCGCCTGTGTAGCATATTCTTCATGCAACACTAAACAGAACCACAAGTCTTTCGAGTTTGTAATAAAGTTTGCGGTAATTATTATTGCAGATTATTTTTTCCCTCACCATACACGGAGTTACAAATCACTAACTTGTGTATCTGTTTATCGGACCTGAGTTTGTTCAGAAGTGAATTGTTAATTATCTATATAATATCATGTTTGCCTCAGTTTCTTTTGTTTTCCCAAGTGCCATTAATCACTAATTTACCTCATTAAAAAATTCATTTGTTCTAATACTACCTCCAGTGACGTCAAACCGGGTCGTATTAGGACTAATACGACCCGGTTTGACGTCACCGGACGTAGTATTAGTTAAATTTTGGCAAACATGATACTACAAAGTAAAACCATGAAATTTCGGTGCATTAGCTATTAAATCTTCCGCTCGATTCGGGTCGTTAAAAATAATTTCCTCGAGCCTTCGGCCCTCGGAAATTTTACTAAACGACCCTCATCGAGCGGGAGGTTTCATAGGTAATGCACCTCATTCCATGGTATTACTTATAATTACATACCGAGTCTGACGAATCAGGTGAATTTGGCTGCGTCACCAAGAGCTTCTTCTCAGATGATGGTTTTCTGACTGCCAGCTTAAAATAATGAAAAAAGAAAGTCACAACACAAGCTAACCTCATCCTCAAGTAACCCATGACTGTTTTAAAGTGCAAATCTGGGAGTGTTTAAAATTGTGTGCCCTGCTGAGAGAGTGCAGCAACCTTACTCAACTTGGTCAAAATTTGCTGTAGAGGGTTTGATGTCGGCTTATCTTTCCATCTTTATTAAAAAAGCAAATCAAGCGTGGAAGATTCAACAAGACAAGCCTGAACGATTGGCATCAATCCTCATCTCAGTTAGTGAAAGTACTTGGGGGATAAGAATTTTTAATATTTCACAAAACGTAATTTGGTCCACATTTGTGTGTTCAAGGACAGAATAAGTACATAAATTTTCATATTTGTAACCAGGTAAATATGAGTTAGTTCCTACAAATTTTAGTTAGAAGTGGGTCGTTGTCCCTCAGGTCTATTAGTGATTTACAATCGATGTTTTCCTAAATGATAAATCTTACTTGCCCTCCAAGGTTGAAACAAAACGTATTCCTACACGAAAAATAGCAAGGATCTTGTTCAGACTGTAGAACTCTACCTCCAAGATCCTTTCGTAAGAAATTAAAAAAAAAATTCCAAGACATTTCAGATGTGCCAATCAGTAAACAACGCACAGTACCTTCTTAGCAGAAGTAACTGGACTCTTGACGGATCTTCCTGGTGGCTTACGACGACTGGGAGGTACTTCAGTATTTTCAGACTTTAGTGAAGTGATGGATGAAGTTGCAGACTTATCATTCTGTATATCAGCAGAATTTACTGAGTTTATATCCACTTTGGTTGCATCTGGAGGTTCCTCGTAATCATCATCAAAAGGATTAAGACTCTTTGTCTTGTCCGACTGAGCCGACTCATTAAGTACTTTCTCCTCATAATCATCATCAAAAGGATTGAGACTCTGTGGCTTGTCCATTTGAGCTGACTGATTAAGTACTTTTTCCTCATAATCGTCATCAAAAGGATTCAGCGGTTCTGTGGTGCCCGAATGCTTTTCATTCTTTGACGCCAAATGTTCTTTTTCGTCTTCCAAAAATGGGTTATACCCCGGTTTTGGTGAATACAAGACAGTATTATCTTCCGAAGCATTGTCTTCCTTAAGCTGAAGTTTGCTAGGGATAGTCCTATTTTTCGACTGTTTCTCAGTATGAGAATAACCAGCGTTTTTATTTTCCTCGACTGGCACTTCAGCTACTGGAGGTTCTACAGTTTTACTGCCTGAGTTTTGTGTTTTCGTGGTGTCGCCATCTAAGCTAGGAGTTCCTGTACTCTGGCCTATTTCGCTGTCTACTACAGAGTTATCATCAAACGGATTATAATCATGTTTAGGTTCGTACTGAAGCTGATCAGAAGCTTCTGAAGGTAAGTTTTTTTCAAAGTTGGTTAAAGTTTTCGCTTGTGACGATGGAGCGGTTTTCTTGACCGAGTCATCTTTCTCGTAGTCTTTTATAAGTTTTCCAGGATCTTGGTTTAGTTTTTGTCCAGCTTTGCTAATGGTAGCCAACGTTAAATCATTGCACTCACTGTCATCAACAGTCGATTTCTTTGGCGTGGTGAAGTATTGTTTTATTTGATGCAAATAAGTCATAATGAGTAGCTTATCAGGGACAGATGCCAGCACCATCTGATGAGGATCAAGCATCCTTGAAATCCCCAGGTAGTCAAATGCATCAAAAGCCTAAAATCAAAATGGTCTCAGTGAGCTGTTCGTATCAATAGTATTCCACCACAATTGTACTAAACGTGGTCTAGCTGAATCTAGTTACAAAAAAAAAAAAACTTTTCCTATTACAGCCCTGTCAACTAGTTCATGACAAACATGTACAGCAAGCAATCGTCCTCAGTGACAAGCAACATCATTTCTCACCAATCTATTGTTTTCTCTTATATCGTCAGGATTTAACTTGGAGAACTCTCTAAACAGAAAAAGAAATGAAGAATAGATTGCCGGGTAGAATTCAAACTTGTTTATTATTGATAAAATGCGAGTTTGGATATATATAATTTTAATAATAAGCAAAACACATTGACAATTTCACCTGTTTATCTCCTGAGACACTAGTTTGTTTGAGAAGATACATAACACGTAAAAAAGTATTCTACCGTCAGAACACACTGGCTTCACCACATTTTTTTCAAAACACTTCTGGTCATTTGGATATCGAGTGAAACACTTTCCGTTGCGTTTGATCTTTAGCATAAAATTTACGACAAGAAATCAACTTACATCATATCTGGGTTAAAGTGGTGGATTATAGCGCAGAAAGCTAAGCCATTCCTCCATGAAGTTGTCATGTTGGTCACGTCAACATTTGGATAACCCTTCACACAGTCTTGACACCACTCTAAACCAAGTGAATCAAAAAGTCTTCAGTGCAGCAGATTTTTAAATGTGCCTCGGAAAACTGATTCTACCCCAGCAGTTTTATGCGCAAAAGGTTCGAGATTGGAAAAGTATATACAGTCAACTCTCGTTATTGCAGACACCCTGGGGACTGTCATTTGGTGTCCGTAATAGCGAGTGTCCGCAACAGCGGAGTGCGAGAAAAATGACCCATAGTCAGGCTGTAAAATATCTTTATTATATATTACTGCTTTTTTATTTTAAAATGTCCAGCTTCTTTCAATTTCTAGTTAACATTTACTGTGATATATAAATACAAAATACAAATTAAAATACAAATCAAAAATTTGTATTGAGAAAAAAATATTATATACCCAAACCAAAAATCAAATTGTAACATGAATCAGTGTCAATTGCCTTTTCCTTCACTGTAAAGTTACAAGAACGTAACAAAACTCAGTCGACTTATGCGAAGTTAGTAATCCTGTTTTAGACAAATACCGACAAATACTAACAAATTCATGGCAAGTCAAGAAAAGTGTGAAGAATAAAAGTCTTATTCTTGGTTGGGAAGCCACCATGCTTACAAAGACGAATTTCAGCCTGAAATTGACATGACTCTCGTGCTTCAACGTGAACCGGAAAATGCCAAAGATCCACATGCTGTGGCCATAACAGAAAATAACGGACGAGTTGTGGGGCATATCCCTTTAGGACTGTCCAAAATTGTTTCTTCATTTTTGAAAAGAGTAAATCACAGAGGAGAAGCTGTCATTTGTGGAAAGAGGGTAAACAGAGGAGCTGGCCTGGGTTTAGAGATTCACGTTCTTTACAAGTTTTATGGTGAACATAGATATTTGACAAGACTTGACAAACTCATTATTGGCAGTGATATAGCCAGGCAGTCCTTGCGAGACAAACACGAAGGAATAGCCACTACATAGTCTACACAAAAGCGCAAGTCTGTCAAGAGCATTAAAATAGCATAACAAAGTGAAAAGCCTCGAAAGTAAAGTAAACCGAGCGGAAGAACTTTGAAGATTGCAACATACATCTTGGTTGTATTGAAAGACACGTTTGTATTTTGTCTGTCATTTTTGTCGACAGAAGTAATGACGAACAGAACATTCAAAGAACTTCCGCTGACAAACAGCAGGTGTCCGTTGTAACGAGAGTAAAACTATACAAATGTTAGTTTGGGACCGCACGAAGTGTCCGCAATTCCGTAATAGCGAGAGTTATTTCAATACATTTCATAGTAGTTTCGGCCGGGGATTTACTATCTGTCCGTAATAACGGGGTGTCCGTAATAGCGGGGTGTCCGCAAGGCGAGAGTTGACTGTATATTGGACGGAGTGACTATTTTTACGATAAACGTTGATGCAGTTTTATGTTTTAGAAACATGATAGCTTGGATATATTATAAGATAGATGAATGATCGTCAAGCTCTATACTCAGAAAACGATTTCTGAGCCCCAGACGGGGATCGAACCCGCAACCTTCTGATGACCGGTGAGACGCTGAGTATAGGGCTTGACGATCATTCATCTATCTTATAATATATCCAAGTTCTCATGCTTCTAAAACATAAAACTGCATCAATCATTATTAATATATAGTGGCTTCCGCTTAGGTCGCACATATATATCAAACTTGCACCTTAGCTCACCATCTGAGTCTTGGTAGCTCAATGGTTAGAGCGTCTCACCGGTCATCAGAAGGTTGCGGGTTCGATCCCCGTCTGGGGCTCAGAAATCGTTTTCTGAGTATAGAGCTTGACGATCATTCATCAGTCTTATAAACGTTAATGTCACCTACCGAAATTTTGATAAGGAAATGAACAGAACAGTATCAAAATTTCGGTAGATGAAACAGACGTTTATCATAAGAATAGTCATATTGGCCAATATACACACTTTGCCAGTTTCGAACCTTTTGCACGTAAAACTACTTGGACAAAATTGCTTTTCGTTTGCACATTTGAAATCTGTAGTGAATCAAGAGTGATGAAAATTGTAATTGTATATAAAACAATACGGCTACAGAATGGAATCCAAACAATAAGGCCACTGTTTGGAATCTGCATCAAGTGAAAGTTGATTTTCGAGTGCCAGAATCATACATTTAGAGACCCACCGGACCCAGGTCCAGTTGCGAAAAATGCAATGCTTAGGAAACGAACCGCCGATCTGGCGAATCTAGAGAGGTGCGCTGCCAGCTGAACTATGAAGGACGTTGGTGAGTTAAAATGCCTGATATTCCTTGAAATATACACAGTTTGCACTAAAGTTATTGTGGGGAGGAGGAACCGAGGAAGGTCGTGTATTCAAAAAAGAAACAACTTACTCAACAGTTCTTCTTCAGCAGGTGATTTATATTCCTCTTTCTTAGGCTAAAAGTGTGAATACGTCATTTCAGACCACTAAGTAGTGATGAACAAAACGAACTGCACAATTCAAGAGAGAATTCAAAGTTGATAAAACACTTGGTTAAATCAAACTATATCTCATGAAAATATTAACTTTTTCATTTTGTTGTTGGGTATTTGACCTTCTTTGTATCGCAACTATGGATGCTTTAAGTCTTTCCCGGTACGATATCTCTTATAGACGAGCTAAATCGTTTGGCGTTAGCCAGAGAAAAATAACAGAAGGCTGACCCTGCTGGGAAAGAGTTCATTGAAATAGTCATAAGTCCCTATGAGATGTTTCAATACAAACTAAAACTGTAATTTAGGTAGGAGTGTTTCTTTAAAAAAAAGTAATTTTATCATATACCGGTAAGTGTAAACAAGCAAGACAAAATCATCTTACTAATACTGGGCTTGGCCTTTTTGCTAATTTTGAAAGATCAGTGTCACTATAAAAACAAAGTAGGTAACAACACCTCAATATAACTTTAATCATGTATTATAAATTCAAAGCAACATCACAATATACATATATATTGGACCCTTATACAACGCTCTTCAGGTTTCAATACGTGCAGAGGTGGCGCCAGGAATTCCCTGACACGGGGGCTAACGTCCCCGAGAGGGGGGTATAAACCAGTGGGGCCAGAACCACACGCCCTTTATAATTTCTTTATTTGAAATAATTGCAACAACCAACAAGAAACAGTTTACTTTTTGAGTTGACAAGAAGATCTGAGTCTATTTTCTTTCTTGGCTAAATCAATAACAAGTATTCATAGTTCACACAATATATAAATGTGTTGTCATCAGTGAAAATTCCCTGATGAATTGTTAATTTTTCCCTGACAGGGGGGTAAGATTCCATGATGGGAAGGCTGGTAGCTCCCTCTGGTGCCACCCCTGAATACTTAGCTTCTTTACCTGTTGCTGATTGATTTTCTCAGGCCATTAGGACATTGACTTGAGGATAAATGTGAGTTACCAAGATGACTTTGAAGTGTCTTCCCTTTGTTTTTCTGGTTTTTCTTAGGTTCCTTAGGGCTACCACTGGCAAGGTTAAATGTTGGTTTGTTCTTTGACTTCCCTAGAAACAGCACACAACTAGAGTTTCATGTGGACAAACTCCGCCAGTATGATGCCGCAGGACATGGGGTATAGGAGTCCCACAAACATAAATGTGGAGATCCAGACCTAGATATTTCTTCCTTCGTCCAAATAATTAGACCCAGCAACATATAACAAAATTATAAATACAAACACTTTGCTTCTACCTGATCTTAGAGAGAGTCTTTTGCCTGTGTTCCTCTTGAAGTTTTTTGCTGGGTTTAATTCATGATCATAATCATAATCCTTCGATCCATAAGGATCATTAAGGCTCATTAAACTGCTCATGCTGATCATGTCTTCATCCCTACATAAGTGAAATTTACAAAAACAAAATAATTGATGAACAAAAAAAAAAGAGTGCTATGTCAACAGTGTTGAACAATGTGTAAGAAGTGATTTCTCAAAAATACAGTCTGTGGCCATCCATTTATAAATAATTCTTTGGTCATAATTTAAAAAAATAATGTATGGTTTTCCTTATGTTAACTAAAACTACAAACAAATCACACTTTTCACAACATTTACTTAAGAACACTGAAGCAAAGAAATTATGTGATGCTAAAACATAAATGCTAATGACAAATTGTGAAAAATGTGGACTTGCATACTACAACAACAACAACAACTACAACAACAACTACAACAACTACAACAACAACAACAACAACAACTACAACAACAACTACAACAACAACAACAACTACAACTACAACTACAACAACAACTACAACAACAACTACAACTACAACAACAACTACAACAACAACAACAACAACAACAACAACAGCAGCAACAATAACAGCAACAACAACAACTACAACAACAACAACAACAACAACAACAACTACAACAACAACAACTACAACAACAACTACAACAACAACAGCAACAACAACAACAGCAACAACAACAACAGCAACAACAGCAGCAACAACAACAGCAGCAACAACAACAACAACTACAACAACAACAACAACAACTACAACAACAACAACTACAACAACAACTACAACTACAACAACAACTACAACAACAACTACAACAACAACAACAACAGCAGCAACAATAACAGCAGCAACAATAACAGCAACAACTACAACAACAACAACAACAACAACTACAACAACAACAGCAACAACAGCAGCAACAACAACAGCAGCAACAACAACAACAACTACAACAACAACAACAACAACAACAACAACAACAACTACAACAACAACAACAACAACTACAACAACAACAACTACAACAACTACAACAACAACAACAACAACAACAACAATAGCAAGAACAACAAGAACAACTACAAAAACAACAATAGCAAGAACAACTACAAAAACAACAATAGCAAGAACATCAAGAACAACTACAACAACAACTACAACAACAACAACTACAACAACTACAACAACAACAACAACAACAACTACAACAACAACAACAACAACAACAACAACTATGACAACAACTACAACTACAACAACTACAACAACAACAACAACTACAACAACAACAACAACTACAACAACAACTACAACAACTACAACAACAACTACAACAACTACAACAACAACTACAACAACAACAACAACAACAAAAACAACAACAAAAACAACAACAACAAAAACAACAATAGCAAGAACAACAAGAACATACATAGCATTTCCTTCTTTGAGAAGAACACAAGCCAGATTTAGTTCCAGTGAGGCATAAACAACCTTTTTGCTTGCTGGCCTAAGAGGAAGGTTGAGGCAGAAAGTTTGAAGGTCTATGCTATGATAGTCCACCATGTTGACTGCGACACTTGCAACTGGACGGCGTTTTCCAGAAATAGACTCCTGAAGGTAAACATGATAAAAATATCTTGAAAAATAGATGTGCAAGAAATTGGCAAGATTCTCCCCTGCTTAACAGCAATATAAGTCTTGTCTCCTTCTCTTCGCACATAAAGATTCTTTTCTTTTTTTTCTTCATTTGCATTTAATTCTATTTTTTTGTCAACTATTGTATTTGTTTTGCAGTTATTCAGGTAAATTGTAATTAAATCTTGTCATTAACTATGGCATGCTCATTACATTAAAGTTCAAGTCAGTTAATCGACTTAGGGTCAAAGACACACCTTAGAACTTTATTCTGGCTAATACTGGATGCACACAAAATTTCATTTTCATTAGAGGTGAGTGAAAAATGTTCAAACTTTCCAACCTTTCAAAAACTTTTACAAGTTTTAGAGGTAGTTTTGGCTTTCTGACCATTTACATTAAACCCATTTTAAGATACTGATACACCAATCTTTTATAACTGTGAGTGTGTTAAAAAGGATCAATTACATATATCATTTGAGAATGACCTTGGTATCATGGCATAAAATATTTAGTAACAGACCCATCATAAACACAACTGGATCCTTATTAGCAGATTAGATCAAAACAGAAACAACAAACAATGTTCATGCACTCAATAAATAACCCAAAAGTACAAATAAGTTCCATGTGGAAATAAGACATTTTTAAACATTTCAATGATTTTAAAACTGGGTAAATGTCGTATGGATTAATTAATTAATTAATTTGTTTCATCTGAATGAAAATATCAGGACAAAATGTAAGGAATTTTAATTGGAAGGTTTGAAGATCAATTCAACAAAGTTTTCTGGGTTAATTTTTAACCTCAACCCCACCCCTAATATTCAAAGCCTTTAGCAGGACTAAATATCACATAACCTGAAAGTATAATATTTACTTAGTACATACAGCCTAGCTTAAGAGGCCTGTATTTATGAGATCTTGTATCGCACTATTGTGTCCACCACTAACCATGACCAGCCAACAACTTCAAAAAGTATAAAATAAAATACATTCCGAAGAATAATGTCATCTTGAAAACTCAAGATATGAGTCAATACAAGATAAAACTATTGTTGAAACTGTGATATTTCGACTTTATTTCAAAGTCATCTTCAGACAGAATGGAAATAAAGTTAAAATATCACAGTTTCAACAATAGCTTTATCTTGTATTGACTCATATCTTGAGTTTTCAAGATGACATTATTCTTCAGAATATGTTTTATTTTATACTTAGTGTCCACCACTGTTACTCACATCTTCAATAACAAAAGTCCATAACTTGTCCTCAAATGGACTTCCATCTCTTGCATCCTAGAAATGAAAAAAGTATTATTAAAAGGGTAACCTAAAGAGAAGAATGCACGTGGGTGATGTGAAGGGATGTGAGTAGATATAAACCAAGGAGTGTCTAGAAAGTGAGGAAGGGAAGTATTCTGGTAAATTTTTTGGTAGGTCTGAGTCTACTTGTGAAACACTTTAAATTTGGAATTGAGCTCATGAAGATCTTGAAATGATAAATTAGTTCCATCATGACAAAATTATTTCTGAAAAGATATACTCCTTTTATGGTGCTAATTTTATCTGGATTCTGAAATGATTTTTACTGAAGGCTTACCTAGAAGCAACAAAGTCCAGGATTACAGTTGCAATATGAAGAAAGTCAGTTAAGTTTACCTTATAAAGAGTAACACTAATTTCAATTTCTTCAGGATCAGTCCACACAATCATTCCACGGAATGGATTTGCAATACTCGGTTGCCATGTTTCAGGCTTAAGTTAAAAAAATAAAATTATTAATGCTGTATACTATGATAATTATATTGATTTCTAATAAAAAAACAAAATTCATTAATTAAGGGGCAGGCACCCTACTCTTCTAAATAAAATAATCTAGTATTAGCCAGGAAAAATTCTTAAGCACAACCATTTGCCCTGCAACTTTAACTGCGCATTTGAAATCAATATAAGACAGACTGAACCTTTTGGGCTGCTAATAACTTACTCTACAGATACTTTGATTTTTACTTTTGTTAAGTGGACTTACATGGTAAAAGTTCCTTGAAAGTGGATATTATTTGAAACAGTTGTACTACTTTCCTGTCTGAGGCATCTCCCCTTGATGAGTAAAATTGTCTGGCATTAGCCAGAGTAAAATTAAAATGTTGGTTGCAGACCAGAAAGGGTTAAGTAATTATGTGTCCCAAAATCAAATATTTTGTGGCTGATGCAGTTGTCCAAAACTAACTATGACAAGACATGACAAAACATTTCAATCCACGTAAGGTATCTGTCAAATGTATGAGGTAAAAGATTGCTTTAAATTTCTTCACCAATTTCAAGTATTCAAATTTTTATAAATCTTTATTATATACCATCATTTAATCAAACCTTATCAATGCTGATTTGATTAAAATTTCATATCATTTATCTCAACTACCACAAAATAAGTAGTCCTATGGCTAGAACCCCCAAATGTTTTCCTCTTTAACTCTTTTCCAGTGGGATAAGACTTCTCATGTTTTACTCTGGCTAACATCAGACAATTATACTTGTTAAAGGGAGAGCTCCCACCAGGAAAGAGTAAAAGGTCCACTTATAACACTGCACAGTGCAGTGATTAGTGTACCTTAATAGCTTTTCTTCTGTTACGTCTTGTCCAAACTACACATAATTTGTTGGGTTGCCTGAAACATATATTAAAGGAAATAAATGATAATTAGTAAGTGGGTGTTTGTCAAGCTTATATACCAAGAAACCGAGAAAAACATTTCCTAAGCCTCAAATACAAACCAAACCAACAATCTTCTGATGGCCAGTTAAATGTATTAACTATTGAGTTATAGAAGCTCAGATTAAAATTAGTCCTAGTTAAATACATATATGCAGCCTGAATGGTGGCCACAACATGATAATGATGTGAAATGAATATTAAAACAGTAAATATATAGAGCAAGCTTGTATAACTTTATAGAGCTTATAAATGCATTATGAGACAAACAAATATGGATGTGAAAAAGGAAGAGAGTATTCAACAGGATTTTATAGTGAGGGAAATAACCAAAGATGTTTGCTTATATAGGGTAGCATACTTCTCACAAAACCCAAAATCTATTTGAAATGTTTGTGGTTGGGATCATTAGCCTGTCAAAGAGCCTCAATATTATGAAATCTTTGAAATTTTACTTGGTTAACACAATACAGCATTAGTATTAACTTCTGCTAAGTCAATGAGTCTTTTTTAAGAGCTTTCCACCAGTTTACCCACGATGTTCTGACTTTTTGCCTGAAGACATTGTATGTTATAGTAATTGTTATAATAATTAATTACAATAATTTAAGTAATAGCACCACAAATATTAATGCAATATAATGTCAACACTGTCTTTATTAATCAGAAAAAGGGATGGCAATCTACTTAGATCTGTGTCACTCTTACTTCTCATGTACAGGCCTCTCAGTGAGACATGCACGATCACGCAGGCATGTGCCCAACTAATGTTAAGCATGTGAATGATCACACATGCAAATGTGAATTTCCACTCGCCTGTCAAACTGTTTTCTTTTCAAAATACTCCCGTCTTGAATGAAAGCCTTATCGTCCATGGAAACAAGCCACTTTGGAGCAGAGAAGAGAAAGAGGCCATAATAGAGCATGCTCTTGAAATATATATGACATCAAACAGACAGAAAAAGCTCTCAACCAAATCATGTCAGTGAGAAATACCGTAAACGTTGTTGACAAGGTCCACACAACACTTGACCAAGATGAAAGAAGTAGTGAGGACAGTGAATTTGAACTTTTCCAAGAGGAATTCGAAAGCAACTCGGACTGAAGCAATATCTTAACGTTTCTGTTCCTTCTTTTGTTGTAAAAAACATTGATATGACATTTTATTCATATTGGAATTAGATTAATGTAATTACAAGAAAATTGAAAAATTTTTTATTTTTTGGACAATCCCCCCCCCCAATTTGTTGTTAATTAATCATGCATGTAATGTAATCTGCCCACGTGATAGACCACTCGTGCCAAATTTTGAATATGAGAGGCCTGCATGTAACTTCTCAATGAAGTACTGCATTATTCAAGGCCATAAGCCTCCAATGTGGCAGATGCCTCCACATGATGTTCAGTTAAGTTCAAAAAATAACCAATCAATCCTTATTAATGGTAACATCATAAAAATTGTGATCACATCAATGCCAAATTCAGAAATAAAACATATTCTATGATGGTATAGAAAATGTTTGCTCATTTTGTGAAGGGATGTCAATATTAACAATGCAAACATTAACGCAGAGAGAAAGATTTTTGTAAGATTAATAATTTACTAAGTTTAAAATCTTGAGCAGACTGATGATAAAAGTTATTGCCGAGCAAATAATTCTTAAAAAGGCCATATTGAACACAAAGACATCAAGAAAGTGGAATTAAACTCTTCAATAGAAACTAAATCTCTTCGTGTTCAATATGACCGTCTTAAGAATTCTTTGCTCAGCAGTAATTTTTATTATCAGACTATGTTTGCCACCCAGTATCTCCACCCTTGAAACGTTGACTTGAGCAGACATAACGAACCTTAACCTTTATCTCAAACACAGGATATTACATGGTCAATGCCTCTTCAAGGTTTGTTTAAAATAGGAAGCTAATTATACAACCATGTTTACTTAAAGGTGTGGACGTTTTTGATATTAAGGTGTATTGTTTCATAACAAGGCACTGTTACGCCAAAATTTCACGAACACGTGTCAGATAACACGGAATGGAAACTCAGTGAGACGTTTCACTGACTCGTAATTAAAACAAGGTGAAACCCGTAGGACATAACAAAAGCAGATATAACAAAACCAGTGAACGACTTCTCACTTCCGTGTGTTAACAATTGCCGGACATTCGCGCCATTAAAGTTCGCTTCCAACAGTTGCAACAACCCAAGTCACCCATAGGACAAGAAGAAATACTCCACCATTTCCTTATCTGAAAAGACCACCGTCTGTCTGCATTTTAGCGTCTTAAGTTTGCGTATGCCTTAAAGAAAAATACGTGCCCAATCAAGGCAGGAAGTTTCAAATTATTTAAAGTAGAACGAATGGCATTGGTATATGCATGGTATGTCGAGGAAAGAAAGGTTTGAATACAGAACTACGTAGATAAGTCAAGTCTCACAAGATTTTATTGTGTCAGACCGTCAAGTACAACAAACTCCAGGAGGTCTAAAATACCACATAATCCTCGAAACATGAAATGCGAACACGACTTATCGTTTGAAAAAGCTTCAGGGAAAAAATATCAACCCAATAATACTACTAAGGCTCGACGAAAGCTAAAAAAATGTAATTTTGTTTCCAGAAAAACGAAAGAGAAAGTAAGCAAAGCATGAACATAGGTTTAAATGCCTTGACAAGCGAAAGGGAAAGTGCTACACTCAAGAGATTAAATTATAAGCTTCAATATCAATCTCAGCTGTAATAAACTTACCATTTTCCATCACGAGAGCACTCTACAGTTAGTGTTTGGTAAGACGCGATGAACTGGAACTTTGAAGCTCGCTTTCCAACACGTTGGATACGTTTCCAAACGGACCCCATGATTAATATCGACTCTTTGTGGCACAATTAATCAATTTAAAAGAGCGTATTAAACCACATTGACGAATGAACACTTCGCCGTCCTCCGACATCTTCCAAAACATGTTTTCGTTCGGGCGCGGCCGAGAGTATTGGGAACTGGTGTTACCATAGCACCATACCTAAATTAACGAGTTTTTATCCATGTCAAAGTTGCCGTAAAGTTTCTAGTTAGTAATTCAGAGTACCTTAATGATCACAAAATCTTAATCGTTGATGCCACCTCGGCCTTATTTAAAAATATTTCAAAATAAATAGGTTACCTTCCCCCAGTCTCGCTGTTACGTCGCGGTTGGCGCTACGAACTCCGTACTGAGCCTGCAGACGACAGTCCTTCGTACTCACCCGCGCCGTTTCATGTTCGTACCGACTTCGGGATGGAAACGCTGCCAGGTCACACTAGCAGGCAATGGTGTTGTTCCCTACTTTGGAGGAAAAAATGAACTCAGCTAACGCAACTCATCAAGCTGTTGTACTCAGGAAAAGTCTCTGGGTTCCAGAAACTCTTCCTTACTGTTATAAAACTATAAACTTCCTTCAATCGCCTGCCTACTTACAGCCAACATATGCCACAATCGTTCATCATCTGACTTCTTGGACCAGTACTGAACCTACTCGCTGATTCACACAAAGGGAAAATGGTACGTTTGCTACCGCACTTTAAATATTGAGATCACTTTAGCGATCAAATTTATAGAACATTACGATAAAATTTGAATCTGGGACGGTGGAGCCGGGGAGGGCTGCAGCTCACACTTTTTTCCAAATACAGCGTTGAAATAACTACGTTTTAGAAAACCTGGGAAATTTCCTGGAGGAACATGCAATACTATATTTTGACCTCAAGCCCCCCCACTCGAAATTCCACTCCAACCTCCCTGTGAATTATCCCAGTGTACATGTACAACGCGCTTCCGTACCACCGCTTTGCGGAAGAAAATACCGCGCATTGTGAATTCGAGCGAACGGAACCTAATAGTTGCAAATATTTGCGATGTTTCCTGGTACGTCATCTTTCGTCAGTGCACCAACCAGAAAGCGGAATTTTATGATCGCTGTACTGTTTATAAACATGAAATATCGATCATTGAATATTTTATTGTAAATTATATCTACTCATGGAACACTGATTTCATATTACATACAAATCGCTACAAACAGATCCACAGAAAAAAACAGTTCCCACTCTGAGAAATTGTTCACCAACGTCAGTTGCGCATTTAGTGAGACTTAACGCAAAATGTTTTCCCATTAATTCTTCACCAGCCACACCCTACCTCGCCACGTGTAATGACGAAGACAAAATTACACATCAATACGACAAACTACCACGAGCGAGGGGTAAAAATTGCTACAGGACAGGTGGGAAAAATCTGAAATTTCGTAATTTCTTGTTACAGCAGGCATCACATTGTGTCACTTAGTCAAGCTAACACATTAGCAATGTTGTTTCGAAACGAAACAGCCAAGTGCTTTTGCTAGTCTGTTGGTGTTTTTCCCTCCTCCTTCATCAGCAATAAACGAATCTGACATGTCGACCGGCTCTAAATTTCGACGATGAATGGAAATCATACGAGTTATGTCCAAAACATTTTGTGTAGTTTTATATACCGGGAGATTGACTGGCCGTTGATTGAAATATTATCTTGCACAAGCTCGTTATATGAACAGTTTCTCATTAGCATTGAAACCCCACGGGCAATTATCCCTAGTCGACTGAGACTTTAAACAAACTAGAACGGCAATATCGCTGTTTATATCACTGAAATCACAGGTCATCCCAAATAACATCCGCTGATTTATAAGATTTCAAAAATCCACCAAAGTTTCAAATCTGAGGTTACAAGTTCAAAACTTTCCCAGAATGCAAAGATTGACTTGTTCTTTTTAGATACGGCATTTTGGAGGTAATAACACCATGTTCTTGTATTAAAATAATCTACCGATCGGGCCTCGATCAAGTGACGTCGTGCAATTAGCACAGACAACTGCCACTCCAAAGGATTTCAGTTCATTCATATCTTTACTTGGAATTAAAAAATTCTAAAATTACTACCATTCCAGTTAGTTTAAAGTTAACCTCAATAGTTTTTAACGGACGGCATTAATTGAAGATAACTAAGACACTACGAAGATCCAATTGACCTATAAACACCCATGTCTATAATGTTGGATACTTAAGGAACCCTGAACCACTTATGACAATCGTACCTATTTATCTCCAGTTCCACCACAATGCATTGCGATCGTTTATTAGTGAATACCCCATGTAGCGCATTTATCTTACGTCGAACTACTTACGACTAGCCAGTCCACTGCACAGATAGTTTGTTAATACACAATTCGGATGCGGACCACAGGGAACTCCATTACATTTCAAAAAAAATTGGAGAGTGCGAGGTTGACGTTAAATTTTGCGATGGGATCTAGATACCTAAATTTATAACAGTGTTTTGTTGTCAACAGACGCCGCTCAGCAATTGCACTTCTCTTGGTTTTCTTTCTGGTCTGTCGTGATGGTATTGGGTGCTCGGCCGGCCAGTGGTTTATGTTGTACACCGGATTCAGCAGCATTTAAATCCAAACTAGCAACAACAAAACACGAAAGATTGACTGTTATAATAAGTTTCCTGAAGGGAAAGTTATGAGAAAAACTGTGGAATTCTCTCCCAGATGACCTGAGGATGTCTCACCAGTATTGTGAACTCAAAAAGGAAGATCTTTAGTTTTGTATACTTTAAATCCTCATTGATATTAGTTATATAGTATGCCTCTTTATGTTTATTGTAAATTTAATTCTTGGTCGAAGATATTGGCTTCGTAGCTACTCTCAAATTTGAGTAGAAATAAAGTTTATGTTTATGTATGGTAAGAAGTTCAAAGGTTGGTAACTTTTTTTTTCCTCATTTAACACTGCCTACACAGTATCATATCTTTATGCCATTGACTGGATGGTCATGTCTGTCTGTACGTCTGTCTGTGTGCATGTAAAGAGCAATATACGGGGATGCATTTGCCTGACGTTTTTCCGTTCCCCCCTTATATAACGCGCGTAATTTTGAACGTCATCGCATCTTTAGAAATGGCTAAGTTTGCTGGGATACCTGTCTTTTAAACTCTTCCCACCTGTAGTTCTTCCCTCGACAAGTAAAATCGTCTGTCATTAGCCATAGCAAAATAGCCTGGCGTTAGCCAGGGTAAAATAGTGGAGCAGGTCGTTTGGCTGGAAAGTGTTAAAATTCGACATGTGGAATCACGATTTCGATTTAAATTCTGAAAAAAAAGGGAAAAAAAAACATAGCTTTACCTGCCATCTTGAATGTTTTGGTAGATCTTTTTAGCGGTTTCCAGGAAAGCATCTTCGACATTTTCTCCCCTGAAAAAATTCAGAACTACGTGATACTACTTAACATCTACGTTGACAAATGTTTTGAATTACATTGATGGAGACTGGGTAAACAAAGATGGCTTGTACGCGTGCGTAAATAATGATCTCGTCAAGTTCTTGTACATGTTAAACATTAGCATGTTAGCAGCCCGGAATTTCCTTAAAACTTAGTAAACTCAGCGAGCAGATTTACTATAGCAACATATCAAATTTTTTAGGGTTTTTTTGAGACAGAATATATTTACAGTTCACCATCTTAGCGCTACTCCAAGTGAACGAACCCATACCGGACAAGTAGAGAAAAACTCATTTTGACCATAGCGAACAAGCAGAGTTTTCCTCTAACTGTCCGGTTTGGGTTCGTTCACTTGGAGTAAAGCTAATACATATCCTTGTTCTTCACCCAAGTATATAATCCTACATAATTACTTGTTCGCCATCTTAATCGTATAAATCTGTTCACACCATAAAAAATACCAAAAAAACAAAAACACCAAAAACAGAGCATGCCGACAATTTCGAAAAAAATACAAAAACAACATCCGAAAATGAACATCTTAAATGCTCAAGATAAGCGTTAAAATCAAGACTAACAATTACCGGTAATATTTCGGGATTATTTCAAAATCATCATCAATTGGTCTGATGATGGTTTCGAAATAAAACCGAAATATTCCCGATAGTTATTTGCCTTGATTTTACTCGTAATGATGTTCCTCTTCGGATATCGTATATTAAGTTTATGATGCTTCTGTAGTTACATTTACTCCGTATGGAACCTACAATTATTTTAAAGATAGAAAAGCCCGCGAATGAGGATTAATGTAAATACATGTACAAACAAAAATTGTTGAGTGGGCAACCTCAAGAAATCACAACCAGCCGACAACTTCAAGAAATATAACATCTTGTGAACTCAAAATTCGAGTTAGAGCAAGACAAAAGTGAGACTTTATTTCTTGCTCTAACTCGAATTTTGAGTTCACAAGATGTTAATTTTCGGAATCTGTTTTGTTTTATATTTCTACCTCAAGAACATGCGCATTGATATATATTAATCCAAAGCTACCACAAGGGCATCACTTGTTACAATATTTTAAAAGTTACATAACCTACGTTTTGGCGCTAGCTTCGCAGTATAGCAAACCTGCAAAGATAAGAAAGTAATCTCAATCATTCTTTCAGTAATGATATCAGTGGTAACGACTGAATGTAGAACTACCATTTTCTTCCGCAAATTGTTTGGCCTCGTCATAGGTAACATCCCTTTGGGCATCTAAGTCAGATTTATTCCCGATCAAAAATATTACCTGGAAAAAAAAAAGTTAAAGAAAATAAATTTATGCAGCCAAAACTGGCAGAGCAAGGATACCATAAATAGAACATCATATCTTCCATAACACTATCATAACCCTCTCACACCAACATCTGCCAACAAGAACAACAAAACAATAACAAGATCAGGTATTGATGGAAAGTTTAGCACAAACACTAGTACTGTTGTACCACTTTCACCACAAACCCACTATTAACACTAATATCTCTATGACACAACCTCCCTTAACATAACTAGCCATAGGAAGACCAACAAAACTCCAGCAACATTGCAATGTTACTACACCTGACCATATCAAAATTTAGGCAGTTTGCTGAATATCAGACAACATCCACTTTTTTTCTATATGTCACTCAATCACAATTTCAAGAAATTTTGAACTAAAAATATAAACTTTTGTCAGATAAATTACCATTTCCTATACAATTACCAATACAAACTGCTGTAACAGAACCAAAAAGTACCAGTAATAAAAAAAAACAACCATCTATATGGGAACCACTATAAGTATTAACACCAAGTCTACATTGTATATTTTTAATATGCAGTATGAACACAGACAAATACATACAGGAAATCCAATGATTTACAAACTAAAACATCACTCATGTGGCATGCATTTGAAATATACTATGCTTTAAGGTGTCAAAACATCAAAGACTCTATCAACTCAGAGAAAAAGGAAAGCTGACAGGATTGGATTTAGAACAGTTTAAGTTTGAAAACTGCCAAAAAAAAATAAATGAGAAAACAAGATACCAGTGTTCCCAACAAAAGCCTGTCATCAAAGTAGAAAAGAACACATTTTACTTTGATAAATGCCTTTGACCTGGAATTTCAACATATTTTCCTGCATTTTGTCAGAGAATTGCCTTTAAACCTGTTCTACTTCATTCCAAATTGTTCATACAACACCTTTTTCAAAGACCTGAATTTAGCATGTGTATGTGAAAGTAACAACTGTGTGATGCCTCCTCAACAGTTGACACTTTTGCCTTTTTACTGTGCTTGGTTTTGTGGGCTATGATGACCAATGGTTATACTGATGTAAATTGTCAATTTTCACCATATAGATTCTATACTTACTGTATTAGGATTGGTTAAATTTCTAGCATCTGTAAGCCAACTACTTAAGTGATTATAAGTACTCCTCCTGAAATGTAATGATATGAAAAGTCATGATTAGGCTGGATAGCCATGATGGCATAATGGGGTGATGGTGTGATGGGGTAATGATGTGTGGAACAGTATAGCAAAAGATTGAGGTACCATCTCACTACATCCATATTGTTTTGCAAGTTGACATAAATAAGGTCTTAACCCATCAAGAAAATTTTACTCTGGCCAATGACTTTGCTCATCACAGGGATGAGCCCTCAATGTTAAAGGATTAAACATTATCTCCTTAACCCATTAAGAGGCAAGGGCACCCTTTAGAATTTTTATCTGGCTGATGCCAAATAATTGAGCTCATCACAGGGATGATCTCAAATGGGTATTAAAGTGTTAACTTGTAGTTACATTTTACCTAGTAATATCATAAACCATCAGTGCTCCAGCTGCTCCTCTATAATAACTTCTAGTAACTGCCCTAGAAGACACAAAACACTGAACTGTCAGATGCATCCTGTGACAAATACTAGACATTCCATCTGAAAAGCACCCATGCTGGGAAATAGGTAAACAGAGATCAAAATCAGTCTTGTTCCTGGTCTAGATAGGAGGCTTTTCATTTCAAATCAGTGTTTTTCTTAAGGCAGGAGAAGCAGGGTACTTGTAGTGGGGAATGGGGTACACCTGGTTTTGTTACCAGTCTCTGCCACCTCCCTTAACTGGTACAGAGTTTGCAAGCATGCTTCTCCCAAGAAATTGAGTGGAAAGCTGGGAACCAGACGGGACCATGGACAAGACAACTTCCCAGTTTCTGTCATAATTTTCAACATGGCAGATACAAGGAAATAATTGTGCTAACAATTTGTCCATTCACATGAAAAAACTGTCCTAAAGTGCAAGAAATTTTAATATGCTTTATTGCAAAACATCTGTAAAACTGTGAAAAAAACTTTCATAGAATTTCTTTCCTATTAGCTAAATATTTAGAACTTATACTAGTGGGAAATGCAGTACAGTAGCAGGGGAAAGACAGTACAATGTACTAGTGTACCGGCCTTAAGAAAAACACTGTAAATAATACATTCTCTGTTCCTTTAAGGTTGCATAATTATATCCCTTCAATTTATTGGCCTTGCATTTGTATTCAAAATCCCACCTTGCTGAGGTTTGTATAAAGGAAATAAGTAATGTGGTAATGTATACAAAGATAATGATAAACTATTGACATGAATCTCATCACATAATTAACTGAGGGGTGTAATCTGAATTGAGACAAGATCATACACAACGCTTTTGAATGTACATGTACATTTTATTCTCAAGATATCTTCCATCTCCCAAGAATGTCAAGTTATATCATACTGAGATTACCTGAACCTCTCTTGTCCTGCTGTGTCCCAGATTTGTAACTTTATTTTCTGCCCTGCCACTTCAATAATTCTTGTTCCAAATTCTACACCAATTGTGTGAGGGCAGTCAGCCATAACTTGAAATAAAAAAAATGTCACTACTGAAGGGATTTTTCTTTGAGCATGCAATCATATACATGTGATAGTTTTCAAGCAGAAACTATCAGATGCATATCACTAGTTAACAAGTCTTTATTGTCCTATATTGCATTAATGGATCTGCAGTGATTGGTATTTGGTAATTGTCTGGTGGAACCAAGTTACTAACCACATTACATAGGTAGTAGAGCAAGAAACATACCCTGATAAATAACATCTTGTTAACTCAATACATGAACTATCAGGCAAGATGAAACAAATCATGGTAATATTTTGACTTTATTTTCCTTATCTAAAATGTTCAAAAGCTCAAATGTTCAGTTTACATGATGATATTCATCGGAGTACATTCCTTGCTCTACAGGTAGTCTATAAAAGACTTGAGACAAAAACGTATTTGATATCTCTGTATGTGAACTGGAATTATTGCTGGTATGAAAACATTAAAGAGCAATGAGAATATTGGAGGACAAAAATAAAACCAGTGAAAATAATTCAAAACTTGCACTCATTTGCTGATAAAGAAGGATTGCAATTCCATATCTAATCACATATCACAAAAGAAGTTAACTCCAAACAAGTCAACAGCTAAAAAGCATACATTTCTTTTCTGTGAATTGGTGAAGTAAACATGACTTTCCAACACCCATATCACCTATATAAACAAAAGAATTTTAAGATAAAACAGATTAAAATTTATATACAGAAGTGTTTACCTTGGCCAGTGAAAAACTGAAGCATAAAACATGTATGCATTCAGTGGCAGAGCTTTTCTTGAATTTAATTGAGGGTTGATATCAATGGCACAAAAGATCAGCCTGAATTACATATGTATGATACCACTAAAATACATCTACTCTACGCACTTTTACAGACTGGCAACTTTTAAATGTTGATTAGAATAATCTGTGTTTTAATTCACAAAACCAAACAATTTTCCGGCATGTTCTGTGAAGAAAACCATGATAATATGATTGCTTTTTCGTTATTTTTTCTCCCAGTTCAGAAATTTGTACGTTTCCTCAGAGGACTCTTATACCAATAAAGAAACGACAAACAGGACGGATCTCCTGCTTTCTTACCCCAGCTTCCTGACATTTCAAACAACAAGTACTCAACCACAAAAATTAACAAATCAAATGAACAAAGTCGAGAGTTTGTAGTAGTGTACAATATTCGTACATTATAGTGTCCCGCTAGAAATACCAAAAGTATTCACGACGTCAAATCCTACTTACCAATTATAATATACTTGAAAATGTACGAATAATTGTACGGACCCGTCGCTGCCATATCGTCCTTTAAAAGTAAATATAAGAAATCGTAACAAGATATCGTGATTTTCGTTCGTGGTGTTCAAATACACGAGAATATCAGATCGCCAGGGTTCACTAAATTCACGCACAAAAACAAACTACCACAGAAAGAGGGAAAACACTGGAAAACAAGGACGTAAAATGGTGCTCACGCAGGAATAAGTGACTCCCAAAGTTGTAGGGCAGGGGATATACGAAAATAGTTATCTTCCTGCAGTTCACTGCAAGTTCGTGAAGAGAACTTGAATACGTCGACTTAGCACTACTCAACCACACGCTCGCGAAGAGTCTTACCTCAATTTGACTGCGTGGAGGATTCCAAACTTTCTGCTAGCAAGGATAATCTAGCAGCAATGGTTTTTTGAATAAAATAAAAATGGTGGCGACAATTTTGAAGTATGCGTTGCATGATGGGATATGAATACTGGACAGTCAGCGGGCCCAGGCAGTTTTGCAAGCAATGAAAAACATTTTATCGGTAGTGTTCTAAAAAGTGAGTAGTATTTTGGGGAAAAAAAAAACAAGAAAAAAAAACAAGGAAAATTGGTAATGTATTTAGAAAAAATGAGTATTCGTTACCTCCTTTTGTCCCTTTCTTTTTGTGCCGAGTTTAGCGAGACAGGAGAGGGATTCACTAGACCTCGTGTTGCTGAGCATTTGTTGAAGATTAAGATTAGGAATAGAGCTAGGGTTAGGAAATGGTTAGGGTATTAGGGTTGGGATATCGATTAAGGCTGGGTTCCTGTTCTGTAAATTTTCCCCTATCCCCAGCACTTCACTGTTTCCCGTGCGCTTTCCTACATTCCCCATGCGCGTCAATGTCTTGCCCGCGCTTCTCGGTATTCATCTTGGCTTTCGTGTATTGCAGCCAGTTTAAAAAATCGCGCTTCAACAATATCTGATGTCTCGATTATAACGGCGAAAGCTCAAACATTCTAATGCAAGTCTTTCAGAACTAGTAACCGGCGTCACTCAATCTCTATTTCATTATTTGTAACTTTAGTCAACATCCTCATCCCCAGACCCCTTCACGTTTCTGAGCTGGGGTGAGGCGGTTTTGTAAAAAAACCGAAACCGAAAACCGTCACGAAATAACCGAGTACTTTTGATCAATTAAATTATTGTGACCAAAATAAACCAAGAGTCTTGTGTGTTATCATAATTATATTTATATAAAAGTAGTTTCTTTACTAGTTATGTACAGTGTAAATGATTGTTTATAAGTTTTCGGCTAAAAAGACGAGCACGTCAACCTTTTCGGGTTTCAACTGTGCTCGTGCGGGAGTGCTGACAAGCCCTGCCTTGCTAAATACACGTTCCGATGGAGAACTTGAAGCCTGAATGCTCAAACCTCTCTTGGCGAGTTGGCTTAAAAGCGGAAGTTCAAGTTCGTGTCGTTGGCACCACTTCAATGGATCCTCAACGCAGTCATTAATAGGATATTTTGCGGTCGATTTGTTAAGCGATGAGTCACACACTTTAATAACCTTCTTGCCTGCCCACACGTCTTTGCTTCGAACAATCGCAGCGCTATTCTCGCACTGAGCTATCTAAATGCGTGCAATCGCTTAATCATCAGTCATTTTTGTAGTTTGCTTATAGTTTGGTATCAATCACATGTATGTAGCACGCTTGTTTGTCTTTAAATTTTGAATCGGTTTTTCGGTTAATCGGTTATTTGATATTAAGAAGACTCGTGAAACCAATCTGTAAAAATAACTGATTCTTTCCGGTTAACCGGGTTAACCGCCTCACTCTATTCTGAGCACGGACGCAAGGAAACTTTTGGTACTTTGGACGACACTAGCCTACAAAGCATGTTCATACCTCCCTTATCCAATTTATTGTATTCAATCAACCAATCACATTATTATCCAGTATATGTGTCTCCTCAGCCCCGTGTTTCATGCGGCTGAGCTAAGAATAATTAAAGGATCTGGGAGGACATTGATTAGATCATTGATTAATAACATACCTAATCTTCACAAACGCATGCATGCGTATGGGATTCGATAACGGTATCCAATTAGTGAGATGTGCAGTGTGTTGATTTCTCGCTAGTTCCATCTCTGGATAACTTAAAGTATTATTGCCCTCAAAATGATTCTAACCTGATATTAAAGCAGCAGCAGGTACCGTAAATGTTAGATCTATAGCGTTCAGGGATTACACAATGGCAAACACCACAAAATCGAACCAAACTCAAGAACCAGCCGACAACTTTACGAAATAAAGGAAGAAACGAACTCCGAAGACTAACGTCATCTTGATAACTCAAGATATGAGTTAAAATCAAGAGAATTACAATGAAATTATGATATTTCGTCTATTTCAAAGACATCATCAGACAGATTAGTCTGTCTAGTCAAACAGACCAATCTGTCTGATGTCTTTGAAATAAAGACGAAATATCCCAATTTCATTGTAATTCTCTTGATTTTAACTTATATCTTGAGTTATCAAGATGACATTATTCTTCGAAGTTTCTTTCTTCTTTTATTCAGACCAAACTACGAGGAAGTTGCTCGATATAAAGGATCCTTTACAGATTTGTATTTATTTCGAGAAAAAAAAGGGAAAAAAAATTATCTAAAATAGAAAAAAACTACATTTGGAGACAACCAGGGGCTAAAAAAACATTTTTGTGTGACCAGCCGTACGCTGGCGTTCAGCTGGAATGCGAGACCGATTATCAATGTTGTTCCTGATTAAGAAAGAACTACCCTAACCTCCAATTCCACTAGCGGAAAAGGCGGCTGTTTGACAAGTAGCCTTATTTCAATTACAATTATAGCGTTTTTGATTTACAACTAGCCTTTCAGTCACAACTAGCCCGTTATTTTAGCCCTTGGGAACAACGCATGAAAGAAAATACTCGCCCCTATCATGAATTTCACTAAGCTTCACACAGAGGGACTGTTTGACCTATATTTGCCTTGCACCTTTCTTGACCTCAAAAATTCCGTTTAAGAATTTTTGTTCACTGGATAATTCACATCACGAATAGCATGGTGACAATTTTTAATCCGTTCTTTCTAATTCCTTCATTTGTATGTCGTTAGTTCCTCCGTAGTTTCGTTTAGTCTCTCCTTCATTAGATACTAGATCAGTTCCTCGCCTTCCAATGGCCCATTGACAAGCTGCTACGGGAGATTTTATAAGCGTTTCTGTAGTTTTGAAAAGTTTAGAAAACTTGTCTCCAACCGGGCAAAACCTCTTGACTACAATCAAAGACAGAAAGAAAAAAGACTTTTACTCGCTTTGGTGTTGGTTATATCGCGTTGGTACAATTGTTGTCGTGTTGGTACTTTGTTGTTGGTAATGGAATTGCTGTTGTTCTTGCCCTGTATTACCGTAGTCGTCGCTCAGAAGTACGATTTTCTGGGAATTTAGTAAATCATGAAACATAACGTGAAACAACATAAAACTCTGTCATTCACAGGGAAAGGAGTTTGTTAAAACTGCTTGTTTCTTTTGGTAACTCGTATAAGAATATTAGTTAACAAAAAAATGTGGAGACGGATAGACAAAAAAATGTTGAACATTCCTCATAGTGATATGAACTCACCAGGCCATAGGACAATCCACACTAATAAACCAAGCACAGAAAAGACTATTATAATTGGCATAAATATAACAATAAATAACCAGCGTTCACAAGCACAGCCTGACTGAGTTTCATCATCTATTTCTCTGCCATTTAATAACTTTTCTTCTGTTCTACTGTCTCCGTCTAAATGAATAATAAATGATAGCATTAGACTTTCAAAAGTGTCTTTATAGAAAACTGTCTATTTATATTGTATAACCCAATCAGCAAACCAAGCTGTTCTTCCTCGATGTCCAGTAAGGGCCACCCCTCGTAGGTCCAGTGTTACAACAGGAGGAAATCAGAGTACCAGGTGAAACTCTGCGATGCTTCGTAGAGCCAAACTGATAGAGTCAAGGTGCGTGAAGCCGGAATCAAACCTTAGTCACAGTATGACAGTGGTGAGAGACAAGTACACTATCACTTTACCCACAGCAATCCTCATTCAGATGCAAGAATATTATATGAATGGTTTGTGATTGCTTAAGAATGGCAAGATTGTCCAAAATGGGATTGTTTTGAACCCAGGATTGCAGTTCAACTTCTGCAGACGTTATTTTGAAGACACTGTGACAGATTTTTTTTTCAGCAAGTTCTGGGTGAATTGAAGCTTTCAAGCATAACGTGGGCGATTCTTTAACGCCCGTTTCACGACTTCACTCAGTGAGAAAGAAGGTATCTTGCTAGATTTTATTCATACTAATTCTAAACTGAACACTAACGCTAACCCTAACCCTAATCATAACAGTAATTCTTACAGGATAAGCTTGACGCAAACGTTAATTCTGATCCTAATCCCTAAGAGGCCGGTTTATATGGACTCGGGTAAAAGGGTTGCCCCCCCCCCCCCTCGCGCTACCCGAGATACATCCACAATATTATTTGAACTCTTCTGCAAGTGCTTATATGGAGAGGTCTTCGCTTGCCTCGGTTAGTAGACAAGAATGGATTTTGCTTTATTGCCATAAAGCAAAATCCATTCGTGACACTAAACTAATTGCGTATGCTTGACTTCAAATATAACTCGTGTGGACGCGTGTGGCCTGTCCAGCAAGAATATCTTGAGTTTGCCTCTGCGTTATGGCTTCTGTTATTTTAGCCATTGTCGCAATAACGACCATAACATTCCAGAAGATAGATAACAA
Organism: Heliopora coerulea; assembly: GCA_030142905.1. Classification (NCBI taxonomy): domain Eukaryota; kingdom Metazoa; phylum Cnidaria; class Anthozoa; order Scleralcyonacea; family Helioporidae; genus Heliopora; species Heliopora coerulea. Next base: position 1,235,972 of record JASJOG010000072.1, on the reverse strand, counting down.
CATTGTCACGGATTTCAGTGATTCGCCATCTTTGCACTTCAGGGTAAATCCCAACATCATGATTACGGTACTTTTTCCATATAAACCGTCGATAAAGTTGTCTCGGGGAGTAGGATAACCCTTTCGCCCGAGTCCATATAAATAACTTCTAACTCGAACTTTAACTCCAACCCTAATCCGTCGTGTTCAAGTGAAAGTGTAAAAAAAACGTCGTATGATCTGGTTTTTCAAAAATAACCATCCTAACCCTTGATCGGTCTAAAAAGCGAACCTGGCTTAACTCTCTCCTGTCAGAATAGGTCTTCTAGATTTTTCCTCTGGCTAACACTAAGTCGGATACTTGTCAAAGTTAACTCGTCAAAAGGTGACCGCTGAACAGGAAAGCCTTAAGACAGGTGTGCAAGAACTACATCAATATAAATACTCGATATTAATCTTGTCACTAACTTTGCTGCCCACAAAGCTAATCGGTTCCGCGCAACTGTCCAATGATCGTAATATCTCTTACAATACTCATTATAATACCTTATGACAAGAAGACAAATAATAGAGCTGCCAAATTACTAAGTTTGGATCGGATACTCAATCGTTCTAATTTATTCTTTTAATGAACTTTTCCTTCGCTCTTGTAGTCACTAAAATGGATTCTATTATCCCTGTAACAGTCAGTGAGCGTTATAACTTAGATGTATTTCCTCACGCCATGCTTATTACAAGGAACTCGAAAATTTTCCCACCCTGCTAAATAAACCAAAGGCAATAAAGCCGGGTGTAATCCAAATATATACACGGAAATTTACATATTTTTGCCTTACACAACCGTTGAGTTAAAGCTTCGATCATTCAAGCGCTGCAGATGTATACTCCCGAAGAAAACGAAGCGCTTATTCTCACTCAGTGCCCGATGCCATAGGTACACGAAAGAACTCATTTATAATCTAATCGGCAATCAATTACTAGAACAAATCTTTTTACCCTCTTCCCCTACCGCAAAAAGTTTCCTCGCTTTCCGTTATAATTTCTTTCGAGATATTTTTCCCGTTGTCAAATGTGAAATGAGGTCTCGTTTTATATTCGCTTTTCAATTCCGTATCTTCCAGAAGACTTTTGTAGCGGGGAAACTCGACATCCACTCTTGTGGCGGGAGACGGCGGTTCCTGGTACTTATATTCTGTGTGCAGTTTCATCACAGCTTCTTCAAAGAGTCTGGCCTGGCCAATGGGCAGGCCAAGATTTGCGATGTCTCGGCTTCGAAGAGCAAGAACGGCTGGTAGAGAATCAATCTCATGAACCTCCATTAGCGTCTCAATTGTACTAGGTTTCAGGAGTGAATCATTGGCCCATGCCCAAAATACTTCCCTTGAACTGAATGAACCAAGTCGAGTTAGTTTTCCCTTTGGATCCGATTGGCCGCCTTCATTCTCTCTCGGAGAGGCCATTATCTTGCGTCGCGAAATAGATTCTGAGTTCTTCAAATCTGACGATAAAAGATCCCTTCTACGAATATTATGTATTCCTTTGTTTGTCAGATGGAAACAAGAGTGCAGCTGGCTTGCCTTGTCACCGAAGATTGTCAAAATACATCATTCACTTATGTATCATGATAGCTGATGCACCTAATCTGTTCTCAAAGTGACACATTACCTACGTACAAGTCTGGTAAATGTTCGGGTAAAATTAGTGCGACAGCAAAACTGTTGTGTATAGGTAAGAGAATAAATTCACTGGAGTGATACGGAATAGCATATGGTAATATTCAACGAATGAAGCATCGTTTCAGCTACGTTTCCATCAGCAGGAATGAATTAACGGATATCGGCAAAAACCACGATGACTGTGTAAGCATCACGGGTTTATCAGTGTACACACATAAACGACACACAAGTCGCGACAAACCTGCAGCAGGCTTGTAAAAACTTTGTTTGTTTGAACGGCTCTTTGACGTAACAGTTTGCTACAACTTGCCGCAAAAAAATACAAAAACCTGCAACAAACTTTTACTTGCGACACGTTTTTAAAATCGAGGCATGCAGACCCGATTAAAAAAAAAACCCATGCCGCGACATTTCAAACCGTATACGAATCCACACAGGGTTTGCCGAGCGCCGCAGTAAACATTGTTCTTGATCCATGATCTCCCATTCTCAAACTCATTAATAATTCACGAAGAAAACACAAAAGAAATACATAATTAATCAGTATTTAGAAATCGCAGGAAGATTACAACTGAATTTTTCCAACTTTCGACTGGATTTTCGCCTAAAATACTGGTTCGTTTGAGAAGTAATTTCAAACACTCGTTTAGTGTTCTTCCTCCGATTTCTAGATACCTCGAAACTCGCTAAAAAAACTCGGCTTCGCCTCGTTTTTCAACTCGTTTCTCGGTATCTAGAAATCGGAGGAAGAACACCAACTCGTACTTGAAATATTACTTGAAGAATCTTTGATACCATTCCAATACTAAACTGCTTGGCTAATGATATACAAGCTTTTTAAATTAACGGAAGCTTAATACGACAGCGAAAACTGCGCTGCAAACCGTATACACAACATATGAACCATGTACGAAAGTCTAAAAGGCGATCTCTTCAGCATAAGATCCAATCGGTTCTCGTGGGAACCGACTTTTTGAGATACATGGTTCTTTCTTAGTTAACGGGTTCGGCCTGCCACATATGGTATTTTCTTTCGTTGTTAGATAAATACATCATTTTTATTAGCGGATCCAGACTTGGCTTGAAGGGGGGCTCAGCTCAGGAGTAGTAATTAAACAGTAAACTTTCCTCTTCTGTTCTGAGCCTTTCAAAAGAAATCACATGTTTGGTTGTTTGAGATTGTTTTTAATGACCACTAAGATATTCAAATGTGCACTTAAAATATTTATTTGCTGTTTTTTATTGATAGCGAGGGTCAGATTAAGCCCCAGCGTACGATTTATAAAACCTTAGACCAACATTAAAGATATCTCACATGAATTCAATTCGATCTTGTTTTAAGCCCACTTTTTAAGTTGCCTTTCTTTTGTCGCATCTTGTTCGTCACAAATGCGAACGACAAACAAAAGCGAAAAATGAAAGAAGACCAATAAAAAAACCCCCACATATTTGAGATTTCTTGATGTGTTGCCATATATACGATTTGATAGTTGAAGGAAATTGTCTTCCATTTTATACACAGACTTCGAATCAGAAAAGACAGGCGTAATTTAATCAAGAGAACAGTCCCCCCGAAAATATCCAGTGAAAACAAAGAACGTTGTGCTGTAAATCTACGTGCAATTTAGAGAAACGATTGATACAGGATACATGAACGTTCGTTAAGACCACATCCTCCGAAAAAGGATTGAATGAGTCTGTAGAAAAAAGAAAAAGTTCATTCTTTTTGGCAAACAACCAAGTGTATCACACAAGTGAAACTCTGTCATTTAATGTACTGTCATATGCATATCAAATAGCTTGTCAGCTGCGTTTCCTTTGTTTACAGCAAATAGGCCGACTAAATTTCTTACGTCCAGCTTAAGAATGCCGTTGTGGGCTGAAAGGTGTTTTTACCTAGTCAGGAAAATTCGAGAATAGTTCTCGTTGCTGCTTGATCCAACACACATTTTGGTTATTTTACATGTCAAAATATGACCAGCAAGATACCAGTTATTTGTAAACTAGTAAAGAAAAAAAATCGAATTACTTTTGAAAACATAAGAAAGTCATCGTGCTGCAAGTCAATTTCTGCGCTAATGTAGTCGATTTCGCCAAGAGTTGAATGAACTCGATATATACATATACAGTATAATTACACAGGTGATTATCGAAAACCCCCCGTGGTGTTTGGTTAGAAAATTACGTCATAAATCTCGATATTCACCTACAGGTGAATATAACAGTGAAGGCTCAGAAGCAAGATGACGGCTACCTTTATAAACGTTACAGAGGAGATTTTAAAACTGCTAGTTCACTACTTTCTTTCAAATAATCACCTGTGTAATTATACTAAGACAATTATTCGCCTCAGGCTCAGTGAATATCATTGAATAATTCCCTCGACTTCGTCTCGGGGATTATCCAACAATATTCACTGAGCCATAGGCGAATAACTGTTAAATAATGTTGCAGATGAATTTCAGTCATTGAAAACGAAAATTATCGTCTTATATTATTCAAGCAACAGCTGCAAAAAGTGATACTTAATTATCGGACGCCCCATTTGCATCTGCTCTTTGTCTAAGCTGAATTGAAGAAAGATTACAATTGGATAATCTTCAGTAAGTTTTCGGTTAATTTGTAGTAAATAAGTCTATGAAAGATAATTGATCATCATGAGGAATAAATAATCACCCATCTAAACGATTGTGATAACTCCCACTCTACGGAACACCTCTTAAAACCTCTTGTTCGCTTTAACTTTCATCCACATTGAAAGAAAATACCAGTTAGGGAGAAACAACTGCAGTGGCTTGAAATTATTAACAGCTCTTGAAAGAGGCTGAGAAAATTTTCTACGTAGCTAACGTCAGGGTAGCTGGGCAGGCGCATTGACATTGCACTCGGTTCGTACGTAGTCAAAAGAAAAGGATAACAGCACGATTTTCATTTCCTCTAAGTTGCCAATGTTTTGGCCTCAATGCCTGATATTGTCGCCGTCGGTGTTCACATTTTGTGCTCCACAAATGACTAGTGTAGACTGGATATAACTTTCCGGCTGTTGTCTCAAACTCTGTACTTTTTTCATCAATCTCAAAGTTCATAACCCCCAGCTTAAAGTGGGTAATATAAAGCAAGAAATAGACGTGACAAACGTCTTCACAAATCCAGTCCTTCATTTCGCAATCCAGATTTGCATTTCTTTTTAATCTGATTCTTCATTTCGCACAAGTATCCTCCACTTGTATTTCGTCTCACTGATCTGGTCCTCCATCTTAATCCCCAGGCCTTTAATTTCACCTTCCGGATATTTCATTTGAACCATCGCGTCCTCCAGGTCATCTGTGTCACAGCTCATCATCAGTATCAATTTCACTGACGCGAGCCAATACAACTTCATTTTCAATACGCTATGTCCTTTCTTTTAACTTCTAGTTTCCAATTGTGAAAATTACATTCGTTCACCTTGAATGGAGGTCGATCTCTTCTGTTGCTTCTCGACTGAGAACCAAAGTTTAGCATCTCTCTGGACTAAACCCACAATTTACGACGTTTGGTTCACTAGAAGTATATCTAGCTTCAAAACCTCAGGACATCTTCTATTGCCATCGACGCACTAAATTTTCAGCCGTAGTACGAGGTTCGTAACAACTCTTGATGGACGTGAAATTTCCAGTGTCAATGGTGTCATGCAGATTGTAGCTCTCTGAGATTCTGGTAAATACAGGTCAATACACAGCTAACAGAATAAATGTTCATTTTCCATAACGTAAAATGAACATTCGTTCTGCAAAGCCATGCACTGGTTGGTATTCCTTACTCTGCATGCTATTCATTTCCTTGTCTTTCTTGTCATACTACATTTCTCAGTATTATATAATACATAATACACATTATTATATTACCTGAGCTCGCTACCCGGTCTGTACGCAAAATGACGTATGCTGATTCGCTACCTAGCCGTGCCATAGGTTTTTCGTATGGATTTGAAGACAAACCATATTCTCGTACGATTTACAGAAGATTTACCATGAACTAACAAAACAGCAGCTAAGTCTTCTCGTCGATAATTTTAAGCAGAAAACTAGATCGATTGACACAAAACACGAAATATTAGATAAAAACAAGTCAACCTCAGCCGCTCACTCACGAACTAAAAAGTTTGCTGTTACCAATGAAGGATGGAACCAAAATCCAGATAATAAATTCTTCATTATAACCTCGTTTGTTCGGTCTGTACGTGAAAGTATTTCCCTCGGTTTTTTCAGCAAAGACCTCGCTCCTTTGTCGCTTGGTCTGTAGGAAAACCTTAGAGTAATACTTTCCCGTACAGACCTCACACTCGATAAGTAATCAATATGTAATAAACAATAATCTAATATTTACTCACAGTTATGAAGACTGGGGAAAGATATGACTCCGACTAACCTAACTTTTCGCTTGTGACTTCTTTGTCAAAAAGTGCATCTTTTAGTCTGAATAAAAAAGAAAATAAAATAAAAATGAAATAACTCAAAAATTTCTACATTGTAACCATCACTTTTAACAGCGTAATAAAGCTTTAGTCCACACTACGTTTATGCAGATGTACTCATAGATGCGTGACTACCATAAGCATTAAGCAAGTACATAACATTGCAAAACATACGACACTTAAGTTGAGCACAAAACAGCAAATCAAAGCGTTTATGCAACTGGTTTCCTGTAACTTAAACATGAAATCCAAATTTCTCAAAAACTGTTTCATAAACTTAACTCTCACCCTTACTGAACGAAGGAAATTGTCCGAAAGTTTCATTCTGGTGACCATTTGTCCTCACCATTATACGAGTCGGACCATCATCTTTAGGTTATGCGAATTTTAAGGCAGTCTTCGTATCATGGAGCTTCGAATTTGTTCGTAAGATACGTTTTATCCAATGAATCATGATTGACTGAAGGCTATTTTCCGCTAGGCGAATTTTATCGTGCGAAGCGGCTTTTTCTTCTGGAACTAAAAAGAAATTTAATCAATTTATCCAAAGAACTGTGATTCATGGGATAAAATTCGCATAATGGAGAACAGCGTATCATTAGCACGTGCGTCTCTGCAATTCTAGAGAGGCACGCTGACGTTGCACGCTAAACTAGCTTCGCAGCTCATGGAATCTCATAGCTTTGCTGACACGCTCCAGAAGCCAGTAGCACACTCAAATAAAGCCACGAACGCCTGATTCTTCACGTTCTTCCGATGTACTCGCTTCTGTCTACGCTAACTCGATTGAGGCACGCACTCCAAAGTGTCAATCGTAAGGCACAAAATCGCCTGTGTAAACAGTTCTTAACGTTGAAAATATGACGGTATTCAACGTCGCATGCTCGCGGGATAAAAGATGAAAAGTTAAAACTTTGTTAAGATGAAAGCAAACGTTTCAGATCAAGCGATGACCTTGTGTCATTTCTCAGCAAAGTCTAAACCCTTTTCAACTCTAAATTTTTCAATGAAAATACACATACTTATATATTCTCCGGCTGTGACTAATTTAGAGGAAAACTACTCGTTGTTCTTCAATTAGAATAAACGTTTAAAAAAAATACAGTTTCGCTGGGATATTAAGAATTCTATTCGATCACTCGACTCCAAGTCATTTGTATATCCTTAGCGCTCCCGGATTCCTCGCGCGGAACAACACGCGTGCGGTCGTCGGCTCCGAGTCTATGACGTTAAATGCTACACTAAGGTGGATGGTCGTCCTGGCGATGTCCTTGGGGGAGTAGTCTTCGTGTTAGCTAAAAACGAGGAGTCGACCGGGTCCCTAAAATCAAAAGAATAATTGTAAAAGTATTATTGTCCAACAGTCAAATGGCGACGAGCCGTTCCAGCCGTAAAGTAAATCAATATCCATAAAAGCATTGTAATTTTGTAAAATACATTGCTATTTTTTTTAACTGACGGCAAATGTTTTGAGGCAAATAATCGTTCACACCTTGGAAGGTGATCTTCGGTATGAAGAAAATAGAAGGTGCGCATGTAAGAAATGCTGCGTGCAGTTTGGTCTAAAAAAGTGACGTTTATTCCAAAGAAAACTCAGGCTGTAAAAATGCAAGTTTGACAAGCCCAACATTAGGAAAGCAACAAGCACGATCAAAACGTGAAAATGAACTTTTTAACAAAACAGGACAGGCTTTGAGTCTTTTAAATTCACTGTCGATTTTTTTTTAATCGAGTTTCGAGCCACAAAACTGTTTACTAATGTATCTGGGGGGTTTTCAGAAGAATAATTAACAAGAGAAGTGCTGCAGCAAGCAACCTTGCGACTCCTACGTTCCTAGGAGACTCCTATATTCCTCTGCCAAGTTGGTATACCGAACTCCGAGTTTACGAGAAGTCATTGTCCAGTTTTTAGCTAACAGGAAGCTACCGATGAATACCGCTGAAGAATACCAAATTTTGAAAAACTGAGTTGTATACGTATAATGTTGAAAATTTTACTTACCCTGCAAAATCCACGGGCGGTAGATTAAAAGGAATACTTGTTATTAAACACTTCGGTTCGTCCAGCGGCGCCGCCTCCTGACAATAAAAATGCAAGCAAAATTAGGTTACAACACTTCTTTAAATAAAGCTTTAAACCATAAATTATCGTTTTTGATCTGGCGATATGGACTGCAAGTGGACAGTACGATAAAATGAGGTATTACACGTCCTAATATACTGCATCACAAAAAGAAAGAAAAAAAAAGCGTTGATATTTTCAGGGGGAAAAATACTCTAGCTGCATAGAGCCCAACATAGTACAACCAGTACCTCTGGAACTCGCTGATGATAAACCATAGAGTTTTCACGACGGCTTTTCTCGGCTTTCAACGCAACCAATTTTTGAGCCCTTAAAGAAGATTACAGTTACAGATGATAAGTGGAGAAAATAACGTTTCTGCGTGATTTCGATCTTGGGATCTAATTCTTAACGACTGAAGAGAGAGGCGAGACGCTCTGACCATTGAGCTACCGAGATTCAGATGGCGAACCAAGGTGCAGTTTCGACATATGGGCTGGCCATGCGGTAGCCAGGATACGTTATTGTTAAAGAACAGCCTGAAGGTTGTACACAAATGTTACACTCCAGGGAGTTTGGTATTATCACCAAAGATTAAAAAAGTTCGTTAAGCTTGTTTAACTATACTGTTTAAACTCTTTCGCATCCAAGACGTCTCCCCTCGACAAGTACAATTGTCTGGCGTTACCCATAGTAAAATTAAAGTCAGGGACGGACCTGAAAGGGTTGACTCCCAGACAAGGAACAAACTCATTGAAGAGAGGATGATTAGTTTACCTTTGACATGCATAGAAACAAAAATAACAACGACACTAGCAAGAATAACAAGAACAGCAACAATGACAGCCCTAGCATTAGCGATAACGACAGCTACTGCTACAAAAACGATGCGAATAAGACACCACAGGATTTCTAAATGCGAGGAGATTCAAGTTACACTGTTTTCAACAATGGTAACTTAATAATATAATAATACAACTAAAATAAGTAAAATTAAAAGATCAAGGAATTTATTTTATCTTACCAGATAAAGTCGCCTGAATCAATGAGAGCGCGTTTTGCTTTTGGCTTCAATTTGGCGTATTCCTACAAGAATTTAAAGCAGAAAAAACAGACGCTTGACAAAATTATACACAGGATTCTAAGAAATCCTCAGTGTTACCTTGGAAAGATGATAAGAAGATGAAATGTGTTTAGAGGCAACGTTTAGAACAGTTACAGACATTCCACACCTAAAAAAGTAAAAAGGATATTTCGAGGCTCATTTTGACCATCAATTCTGCTGCCTAAAGGGCTGTTCACACGTGAGATTCTATCCGGTGTGATTATCATCCTGGTGTATGCAATAACCACATAACAATCTATGCAGCAAGATATCCGCTCATGATTCACTTGCAGTTTGTCTTCAATGCTCTCTTCAGTTTAACACATACTCCAAGATGTCAATCGCAAGGCATAAAATTCCAAGTGTAAACAGCCCCTAAGTTTTTTTCCCCAGACTGAATGCTATGCGGAAAATTTAAATAAGTCAGCGTAATATAATTAGCATAAAAGTTAGCATGTAAAAATAATTTTTATTTTATTAATTTAATTGTATGTTATCAGCAGTCATGCACTCGCTACAAAAAAGTGCACTCTTCTTCAATATCGATGAAATGTTATCACGCATCTTCTCGTAATAGCTTTGCAGGTGACACTGTTATCAACCGTAATCTTTGCTGCAACATGTAGCGTATCATAAACCGTCCGTAGCGCTATGCCATGCTATTTGTTTTTCACGTAAAAAATCGGAACTAAAAATTGTCCGCAGGAACACCATCTTTCATTGAGGTAATGATGAGAAACATGCACCATTAACCTCTGACTTCAATACGTCTGTTGTAAACATACTTACTGTTCTTTTTCTTCAAGTAAATCGGTGCCTTGAAAACATCTTGCAATAGCAAAGTAAAGTTCACCTTTGAATGCAAATTTTAGGAACAATGCGTTAGAAGGAATTGACAGAAGCAAAAATAGAATCAGCTTCGACAAGGGTGTCTGAGGGAGCAATATTTGAAACAACCTTGTATTGTCGTCGCATAAAAGCTTCAGCTGGTTTTGTAAAAAAAGTTTCCAATTTTCGTTATTTTCATGCAAGCGATCAAGCAAGCAAGCAAGCAAGCAGGACATGAATTATCTGAATATTTGGTGAAAACAAGAATGCTGATAAAAGAAGGTCAATGGTGAGGTCTAATATTCTGAAAGTTGGGGGTGTCAGGAATGAGGTGAGGCCTATGACACTAAAATCATCCACTTCCTCTGAGAATTTTTTCCCTCAAATTTGTGTGTGTATGAAGGTCAAGAATCACCACTGAAGGCTTTTTGACATTTTTACCCTCAGGTAAAAATACTTTTTGAAGCCAGCAGACCCAACAACTGAAGATCCTCTGACAAGGGGGATGGAGGTGATTTTGTTCCTGTCAAGCTTCTGACACCCTCAATATTATAGCACCATATTTGCTGTTTTCAGAACTTTCATAACTTATCACACAAATAGGATGTCTTCCAGTTTTGAATGAGTTATGCAATTTAAATAATTATGGCAATATGTTTACAGGTGTCACACAAACTCCCTACCTTTGAATAACAGAAAAAGCCTCCACTTCTCCAAGACCCTTCCACATTTCTGCAACAAAAACCCCACCAGTTATAAAATAAAATACCTTATCATTAGGATAGGGTAATATTCATTTCATTCTACATTTCCACCAACTCTGAAATAAAAAGACTTTTTTCTTTATACGAAATGAGTTAGTTGGTTACCCAGGTTGGGATCCAAGTTGGGACTCAAGTTAGGACTTGAGTTAGGATTCCTGACAACAAAGTAATACATTTGTTATCTAAAAATGTGATTGCTTTGTACCCTAACCACTAAGCCCTAATCTCAACTTGATTCCCAACTAAATTCCCAACTTGAAGCCCAAATCAAATCCCAACTGAGATTCTTGCTGTTCCCATATGAAATACAGTAAAAGGAGAAGAAAGGTGCTACCTGCAAGACTTCAGATGCTGTCACACATTTTTTAGCCACATCATGTGCCAGTTGACTGATCAACGTCACCTTGCTGCCTTTATACACAGCACGATTGATCGTCAACATCTGCAAAAGGTATGTATAATTGCTATTGAAAGAGAATAAAATCCTCCAAAAAAAATAAATAAATAAGTAAATAAATAAATAAATAAATGAACAAAAACTGCATACAACAGCATAAAATAACTTTTAGTTTATTGAATTTATATACATATGGCAACAGTGAAATACACTGTATTGAATTTACTGTAGCTACCTGTCCTTCAGCTAAGCACTGTGTTGCCAAAGCTTGGTTCACAGGAACTGCAAAAATAAAATGATAAAAGCTTGTTAGCTTATATCCATGTGCCAGGTAAAGTCTATCATGATCTCTTAAATACTCTCTTAGGGTGGTTTGCATGCTTAACCCAACTTAGGAAGACTGGAGCAAAATAGAAAAATCAGATCTACAAGGTTCAAATTGACATTTCAAAATGGTACATATGTGAGGAGAATTACACTTCAGAAAAAAACAAAACCAAAAATAGTTTACCTGTCAGATCAATGAAATCTGACTTGGGGTGCTGCTGAACACATTCACACAGACCAGCAGCCATCTTGAATGAGTTTAGTGCATCCTAAACAGCATGTAAATGAAACAAATCATCATCAAAATAAATTATCTCTTATAAAATAAATGAAACAAATCATCATCAAAATAAATTATCTCTTATAAACTAGCATGGGTTCCCAACCTTTATATTACCACATAGTCAATATCACAACCATTCACCACTTGGTTCCCACAAGATCTATTAAGTTCTAAAGGCCTCTTACAGGTAACCAGTATACTGGTACTGAACTCCCCCAAATTTTTGATATTCTAGAGCTACTTGAGTAGCAACTCCTACAGAAATTATGGCTCACATGAAATATTTTTAACCATGCAGTTTTTCTTGGCCCACTGTCCATAGTAGTTCACAATATGAAAATGTAGAATACTTACAAGATACAGCATTTCTTGTGTACTGTACCTTTTAAAAACCCAGTGGCATACTACTGGGGTTATGCATATCCCAGTCTGGGAACCCTGCCCTGAAATACACATTTCTTAACAGATTATGGTGTTTCCTAAAAAATGGCTCAGGGATAATTATGTCCTTGTAGCTCCTCTTGGCTTAACACTATCAGCTGCACCTGCCCAATAATATTGGTAACCTGGCAAAAACTCCACTGAGATCTGACCTTCATCTTGTCTTCATTCACATCTTCAGTGTTCGGATAAAGTGGAAACACCTGAACAAAAAAATTCAATTTAATTTTGCTACAACACAGAAAGCTGCATTATGTTACACTACAGTAATGTCAGGATTTCACAGGATATCACTAAAATCCTGACACAACTATAGAAATTTTTCAAATCAATGTTCTACAATAATTACCATGTGAGCGTGATCCATTTGCCACAGTGCAACAGCAACAACAAAAGCAATTTGGTCAACATCTGAGTCTTTAGTAATGCTTGGTTCTTCTTCAGGAATTATGAAACTTGTCCATTTAAATCTGAAATTATAGTTATTTCACTGTGTTCACCAATCCAAATGTACCACAGTATTATCTGTTAAGTCCACTAAATATTGATGTATTTCAATTGTAATAGTCCTACTATAAGTAATTGGTCTAGTAAAGCATGCCAACAAATGAAAATGCTGAACACAGTATAATATAACAAAAAATAAACATCTGCCATTTATATAATTTAAATGCCTTGTAACAGACTTGAATACTTACTTAAGCTTAAATGGTCTTCTTGCCTAGTAAAATGCAAAATAATTTTCAGTCAATTTCCTGTGGAATCTATTCAGAAATGCCAGTAGCAAGTAGGCTGAGGCGGTTTTGTGAAAAAACCGAAACCGAAAACCGTCGCGAAATAACCGAGTCTTCTGATCAATTAAATTGCGACAAAAATAAACAACTTGTCTTGTGTGTTATATTAATTATGTACGTAAAAAAATCATTGTATGCTAGTCATGTACAATAATATTACGTCTAAATGGCAAATGCTCAAAGTGTCTTTGGTTTTTAGTTCTCAGCTAACAAAACAAGCATGTCAACCTTCTCAAGTTTCAGCTGTGCTCGAGCGGGAGTGTTGACAAGTCCTGCTTTACTAAATAATCGTTCCGACGGACAGCTGGAAACTTCAATGGCCAGATATCTTTTGGCAAGCTGACTTAGTAGCGGAAAATCAGGTTCGTTTCGTTTCCACCACTTTAGAGGATCTTCATCGCCATCAATAATCGAATATTTCAAGTTCTGTTCGATTTCAGCAGACAAACGATCGCGTGGCGACCGGGCTGCAGAAGGACGTTCCTTTGGCTTCTTTAAGCTTGTCAATGCTCTAAGGCTCAGCTTTATCTTCTTTGCCGACGGTTCTGGAGCTGGAGTTGAATCAGCGGCTGTGAAGAGGTTGACGAGCCTGCTGCGACACTGATGTCTTTCTCGCCCAAAGCAGAACTGGTCTGGCGCTTTTCCGGATTGACGGTGGCGTATTGGACTGCATGTTGTTTCTGAAGATGCCTCAGCAGGTTCGATGTGTTGTTCCCCTTGTTTTTGATGGTTTGCAAACAAACTTGACAGACAGCGCCGTCTCTTGCTTCTTCCATGTTTTTGAAAAACGTCCATACTGCACTTCTTCCCGACATCGCAAAATAGGCAAATAAAATCGCAGAGACACAAGCACTGTACGAATTGAATAACGAGCAAACGTGCGCTTGGTCCAAGTCACGTGTTAACAACGAGAATAATTAAAGATTCAAACACAATCTCATTGGTTGGACGCCGTTGCGGTCGACTAGTTACGCGATGAGTCACACACTTTAATAGTCTTCTTGCCTGCACGTCTTTGCAGACGTCCGCCCTCATCTTAGCCAATCAAATATTTAAATTGCGAGTTTGTTTGACCCGGTTATCCAGTTTAGTCAACCAAGCGATCGCAGCGCTATTCTCGCACTGTTTTCTTTTCAAACTTTGAATCGGTTTTTCGGTTATTCGGTTATCTGATATTAAGGAGACTCGTGAAATCGATCTCTTAAAAAAACCCGATTCTTTTCGGTTAACCGGTTAACCGCCTCAGCTTAGTAGCAAGGCAGCCAAGAGGGGGTAAACAGTGAATTCCTTAGGGCCCAGGCCATTCAAGCAGTCCAGACCTCACAATGCTAGGGTCTGCCTCCAGAAGAGCATGAATTTAAGCGATCTGTAAGGGCTCGCAATCCATGCTTTCTCCGCTGTATCAGCTTGGAATTCTTCTAGATATAGCATATATAGCTCAACACACCTTGAGTTAGTAACAATTTTGTGCTTTTTAAGTTGATTCAAAACTCTATGAGTAAGCAAATTGTCTTCTATCAAACCAACACATGATGCATACTAAATGTCCTAAACACTTTTTGTCAATATCTCTAAATAAGTTGAAATAAATCATACTTGACTTTAACATACATTTAATTATAGTCATACTGTAGCATTATTGATAATATAGCTTATAATCTTACCTCAGCAAGCACATTTCTTATAGGCATAACAAGATATTCATGAAGTGAATTCACAACTGTGATAGATGAAGTATCTGGATACTTGAGAACATCTTCCAATGCTTGTCTTCTGCAAAGTGACACAAACCAAACTCAGTGTCTTTATCTTTATTGTATCCTCATCATTTTTGAAAATTTTGTTACAAAGGTTCTAACAAGCATACCAGGATACTGGCTTTCAGTAATAACCAGAATGGTTAAAAATGCCTAAAAGCCTTGTTTCATAGATATTGAATATTTTAAGTAAAAGGTTGACTAAGATAAAGGCAGTTAGAAAGACAATAACACACTATGTCTCTCACGCTGAGAGAGAACAACACACAAATGTCTACCATATACATTTAAATTCTTTCCTTACATGTAGATTATCAATCAGCGAATATGAAATTTACATATTACAAATTCATAGATCAATTTCATATTACCGATTCATAACCAATAAGCAAGATACAAGGCAATCCCACCACTTCCAAAATTCAAACTTAAACATTTAAATTAACTAATATTTGTCTAAAAGCAAAAATGTAAATTCAGAAATGTAAACTGATAAATATTGAAATGAATTATCACAAGGTGTCAGTCCAAAATATGGCATATGCCGTTCATGGGTCACAGAACTCAGACTGAGTGTGCTCAGGTGGCAGCAAGAGGTTTCAGTATGAGGCAGACGGAGTTCATTCAAAAAGGACGAAGAACCACTCGTTTAATACCGTCAAATTTAATGTCAGTACACGGTCACAGAATTAAAAATGGTCTAATGCATGCCTACGTTTTTCTGAAATCTGATACAGAAACAATAACCTCCAGTAGTTTCCTGTTCAAGAAACACAATTCATTGATTGCTTCGAAGTGTGATAATATGGACAGAAACTGAACATTTCACCAGGGTTACCTTCGAGTTATTTCATGCAACACTCTGTTTGCGTACGTGCCACTTGGAATGCCTTCAACAGCTTTACTAAAATTAATATGTTCTGTGGTCTTCCTTCCTGAAGTTGGATGTGCCATTACACATTTGATTAAATAATCAGTCGACGCTCGTGCCACAGCTGGTGAAGTCTGACAGTTGGATTAATCCAGGGTCGGTTAATACAAATTCTTCGATATCACCCAGTCGGTGCTGTCTTATTCCTTTACGTTTCAAGCCATCAGCTTTCTGAGATCTAGCTAAACAACTCCATGATATAGATCGTCCTTTTCCAAGACTAAAACAAAAGACTCAGTATTTCTACTCCAAAGGAGATTGAATCAGTACTTCATGTATCATACAAGCAATATCGCTAACTTTTTCATTCATGAAAAACAATTACGTAGTTTTTAATTAGCAAATTTAAATCGAAAACAATAACAGAGATATGCTACGCAGCATTGAAAACAAGAGAGCCATGAATTACGCTAGATGATTGGTTGCAAGCTAAAAATGACCACTGACCAAATGACTCTGTTACTGCACCCGCAAGCTTGAATTAGGGACGGGCTTGCAAATTTTTTTAAGAACTTAAGTTGTCTCAAATCGTATCGAAAGCTTTACTATGGACTCACTCTTGTCTTTCCCCTAAAATTTGAACCTCAGTTAATCCTCAGCTGGAAAATCAACATATTCTTTCTAATCCAGATCCCACAGAGATAGAAATTCTTCTTCATCCATGTAACCATTAATTTGTCTACTCCAAGGCAAAACGCAGTCGGCTACTAGTTTATTTGAATGAGGTACTCCAACCCAACGCAATAACAATGCAACGTAAGAGGTACATTACGTCACTTCAACCCCTCTAAATGACTCCCTTAACAGTTCTCCTTAATTTAAAAGACAGTTTCAAGGCTTCAAATACATCAAATCCAGAGCCATTATTTGTGTTGCACATTTAACGGACTCTTAGCAACTACTTCCTCCACAACAAGGTCGTTCGTTGATGATATCTTTGGATTAACCAATTAATGATGAAATAGATGCCATAAGAAGATAAGTAGTATTGATGAGGATGAGGAAAAAAGGTAGTAAGGAAGAGGAAAGAACGATGAGATGAAGCCATCAGGATGAAAGGGGAAGGGAGAGAGGAAGGAAGGGAGGAAAGAAGGAAGGAAAGGAAGGAAGGAAGGAAGGAAGGACGGAAGGAAGGAAGGAAGGAAGGAAGGAACGAAAGAAGGAAGGAAGGAAGGAAGGAACGAAAGAAGGAAGGAAGGAACGAACGAAAGAAGGAAGGGAGGAAGGAAAGGAGGGAGGGGAGAAAGGGATGAAGGAAGGAAAGAAGAAAAGAAGTAACAAAAAAGGAAAGAAAAGACGGAAAGAAGGTAGAAGGGAAGGAAGGCAGGAAGAGAACAACGAATAAAGGAACCAATGGCAATATTCTATGTAGGGATATAGATAGTCCATTTTAAGCAATCGGACACCAAAAAATCATGGCATGCAGGAGTTTTCGGTTCTGAGTTTTCGTTTTCTTAACTAATGAACTGATTTAACTGCATCACTAAGCCTTTTTTGTATTCAAAATTCTCCCTTGATCGTTAAATCGTGTCTATGAGATTGGATTTAGATGAGACACGTAAACACACCTGTAAGCTCTTCAGGGACAAGCAGGACAAAATATTTCAAAACTAAGACAAGTAAATCCGTTCGTTTTCCTTCTATATTGATCACTAAATAATTCAACTGGCAAAAATTACCGCAGAAAGAATTTAATAAACAAAACAAATAACTTTGTGGTTTCTATGAACACATAGAAACCTTTCACGCCAAGGACAACTGAATTCACCCTCCTGTGAACGCCATAAGAATTTTGACGTGATTAACAGATAAATATAAACATAGAAACATACATCGCTTAAAATAATCTCCGCACCAGCTAGCTATGGCTCCTAATATTTTAAAACTGGCGCAAAAATTAAAGAAGGTAAGTTTCACTTTTCTCAACTGCAATGGCGAACGGAGATGTGTTGCCAAAGGGAGAGTCTTTGAACTCAAAAACATAATTAGAAGGCTTTTATATTATGTCTTTATCTGTCAAAGGGTCGACCAAAATCAGTTTGCAAACTAAATATAACAATGTGAGGTATAGGAAACAATTACTTATTAATGCTTTTTGATAACGAAGTGTATCTTTGTCTAAATTAAATTTGTGCGGCTATCCACCTCCTAGAAAGAATGGCATTAACAAGAGACGAAGCAACTGGAGAGTAACTTTTACAATCACGTTGCCCACTTCCGAATGGCAACAAAGTGATACTTGCCTGAAAAGCAGCTCTCCCAAAAATAAGAACAGAAGAAATCGTCTTGAAGATCAGTGTTGTCCAACTACGAAAATTCATAAGCATCTCTTTTTAATCTATAGAGAAATATTCATTGTCAGTTATCATTCTCAATTGACCTGATAATATATGGTGTTTACAAGAGACCCTTTTCTCTGTTGACATAAGCTGTGAAACTTTTATCCTTAGCAAATCACTGAATTTTAGTTACACAGATCCTGTTCCTTGGCATGAACTAGCAAAGTGAACGAAAGACAACGTTTTGTTAGAACATCATCTAGATTTTTCTTTATCTATAATCCCCCCCCACCTGTGTTGCGGGTTAGTTCCAAGCTGGAAGGATTATACCTCCAGTGATATAAATTAATATTCCCTATGATTTGTGTAAACTGGCATGAAAGATTTTCGTCTCTACTTTCAAAAATTCCCATCTGCTGCACCGCAAAATAAATGCCCACGTTAGCCCTTAAGCGACAGGCAGATGCACACACAGGTTTGAAGAAAGCAGAACATCGTCAGTTGCAACTGTTGTATGATAACCGCGTTTGGGACAATCGAGCAAGGTATTTGAGAACAACTGTTAGAAAGGACGAGAAAGTGATTGAAGAGATGTCAGTTCAAGGGAATATATCTTTGTGAAACGCTCATGCTCTTCTCTTCCGAATAAACATAATATTTTACAAGTCTTTCCCTAAAACAGACTTAATGAGAACGTTAAAAAACATGCACTACAGACATGGAGGATCATCCATCAGTGTATTCAGATACACTGTTGGGTTTTTGGTCCCTAATGTAACAAAAAATGGATCAATATCACGGAATAGCACCTATAGTGTTCGAGACGATTGTTGAATTAGTTGTGGTATATATTTACCGGGTATATAGAGGTATTTCGACATGTCTGCTGCTCTATTTTGAGAGCACTTACCTAAAAACGTCACTGTGATACACTGATCCTTATTCTCAGTATCATGAACGTATTTCGGCGTATCATCAAGTTAGGCATTTAGAATTTTCTTCTGCATGGCACAATTGCTGATCGTCTCTCTGTTTCGTAATAATTTTAAACTCGTGGTTATATTTAAAAATCGTTTTGCTATCGTCATTGACAGGAAAAATAGCATCCTGACAGAGAGACGAAGTTCAGTCGACTACATATATACAATACGCACTAAAGGTAAAAGGATTTTTGAGATGTAGCGGGAAACTACCGATTTCATTTTCTAATTTTATATCAGTTATCACAATCACAACACAAAGCAAAACAACGTACAACACGATAAAACACGACCACATAAAGCACAACACAAACCCACGCAATTCGACACAAAACCATGCAACTCAACACAATGAAACGGCAAAATCAACAAAAGGCCATACGACACAACACCACAATACAACAGCACATAATACGACACAAGACAACAGACACCATATCAAGCACTTCACACAGCACAAAAAACGCAATGTAACACGACCGATCGTAACGAAACTCCGCGGAACTCCACATAATCAAAACACGACATCACTCAGCAGCACAAAACAGGGAATAGCACCCTTTTACAGACACCTTACTACACCTGAGCAAGACGCGATACAGCATGTATAATACAATGCCATAAGGTACGTGACGATATGACAAAGCGATGTAATGCAGTAGTACAAAATATAATATATAACTGAGACAAGTGAAATGGGAAAAAAGGAAAGAGAAGGGAAAGGAAGGGAACGAAAGGAAAGGGAAGGGAATGTAAGAGAAGGGAAGAAAAGGGAAGGGAATGGAAGGAAAGGGAAGGGAATGGAAGAGAAGGGAAGGAAAGGGAAGGGAATGGAAGAGAAAGGAAGGAAAGGGAAGAGAATGGAAGAGAAGGAAAGAAAAGGGAAGGGAATGGAAGAGAAGGAAAGGGAAAGGAATGGAAAAGAAGGGAAGGAAAGGGAAAGGAAAGGAAAGGAAGGGAATAATAAAAAGGTAGGGGAAGGAAAGGAAACGGAGCGGAATGGAACAAAACGGGATGGAGAGCAAATGGATAAGAAAGGAAAAGAAAGCAAAAGTACGGAAAGCAGAGGTAAAGGAGAGGAAAAGAAATGAAAAAGAAACAAAATGACAAGGAAAGGAAATGAAAAGAAAGTAAAGGAAAAGAAAGGAAATTAAAAGGAAAGGAAAGGAGATGAAATGTAAAGGAAAGAAAACAGAATGAAAAGGAAAGGAAAAGAAAGAAAGTGAAAAGGAAACGAAACGAAATGAAAAGGAAACGAAACAAAACAAACGTTAGAACAGAAGAGAACTCAGTAAGAACTGAGGTAAAAACTACGATAGAATAAACAAAATCTACCAGGTAATAGAATCGTTCCCTATATAAATAACCGACTACAAGTCTTTCTGCTTAGGTTATGTCGATTGAACAGGCGACAGGTAACAGACAAGTTTCCGATAACTGTCGTGGATGTGGACAAGTCATCTATGACCAGTACTCTCTGCTGGTTTCCCAAGAACAATGGCACATTCAATGTTTAAAATGCGCAGATTGTCAACACAAACTGGAAGCGGAGTTGACTTGCTTCGTCAAGGATGGTCTCGTATTTTGTCGCACAGATTATTACAAGTAAAGCGAACCTTCAGCAGTTTCCTCAAAACCGCAAGTTCTTATCGTTTTCTATACAAACAGTTGACTTATTAAGAGTTTCATCACAATATTAGATGATAAAATCTAGACTGCATAAGAGTGATTCATAATTTTTTTGGACAACGTTCCCCTTTAAGATTACAAAAAATGTGGTAAGCATAAGGGATAAATGATACATGTATCTGATTGGCTTGCTCTGATAGTGCGCTTGCACAGTGGACACAATGATTATCTCTCATCAAAATGAGCGTAATGAAATACTTTAGGAATCAACATTTCATTTTATGTAAAGTCGACCAAAATTACGTTGCCTTTTAATAACTCATGAAGACAGGCCAAAATGTTTAATTACTGGTTGTGAAAAATCCGAGGCAAAATCATCTCCATTTGTGTGAATTGTCCGTTCAATATTTTTCAGATTGTCTAAAATGTCTACAATCGTTCGTTTCCAGCGAATTTACTCGTATGAACAAACACAAGCCTTTGTATCACAAGTAATCAGTACCAGTCCTCTGAACGGCCGTATTCTATCATGACTTCGCAAACCGAATACAACATAAGAGCTCATACTCAAAATAACTAAATATAGA
The DNA here is from genome assembly GCA_030142905.1 of Heliopora coerulea. NCBI lineage: Eukaryota > Metazoa > Cnidaria > Anthozoa > Scleralcyonacea > Helioporidae > Heliopora > Heliopora coerulea. The sequence continues at coordinate 1,214,697 of JASJOG010000072.1, read as the reverse complement.
ATGAAACTCTCATAACTCTTTGCGGTCTGAAACATCTCCCCTTGACGAGAAAAATCGTCTAGTGTTTGCCAGAGTAAGAGTTTATAAACGCAGGAATTGAATACGGGCCACCCATGTAAGACGACGCGACTTATATCAATGTTTAGAATACTGTGTACAAAAATGTCACATTTTAAGTAAAATTTTTTAAATTTATATTTCAAGTAAATTTTTTAAAAACCCATTCTGCTCTACCTTTAGACGATATGCGTCGAAGAGCTGCTCCTCGTGCGGGATACGGATCGGCAGCGCTGAGATGGTAATGCGTGCTCGAGAGTGCGTGTATCATCTCGCGTGTTTTACGTGTGATCACTGCAAGCGCGTTCTGAATACGGGAGACAGTTTTGGCATGAATGGAAACAAGATTTACTGTCATTCAGATTACCAGGCCCTGGTTTTGAAGAAACAGATTAAAGTGGCGAAGAAGAAGGGAAACTCGACTGGCAGGCAGAAAAAAAGGAAACATGATATCGCGGATTATGAAGGTAAACACAAGAAGGCCGGATTGACAGAAGGAAAAGTAGAAGCTTGGGTAATATATATAACTCAGAGATCCGTCGTCTGGTAAAGATGATGAGGGCCCAACTTCCAAACAGGGGGTGCCAGAAATTCCTCGACGCAGGGGCTAACGTCCCTGACGGGGGGTAATCCAGTGGGGCATGGACCAAGCTCCCTTTATAAGGTCAAAAACATGTTTTTTTTTGCAAGAGGAATCGCAACAACTGACTAGAAACCGATTATTTTTCAGTTTGACATGAGGAGAAGAGTTTATCACCTTCAGTGAATCAATAACAAGTACCCATAATTTGTACAATATATGTGTTATCATCAGTGAAAATTCCCCAACACATTGTTAATTTTTCCCCGACAGGAGAGCTAAAGTTCCCCGATGAGGGCTGTAGTCCCTGTCTCCCTCTAGCGCCACCCCCTGTTCCAAAGATCGAAAAACACTGCTCTAAAATCATGTCTCATGCAACGGTTTTAACCTTACGCCAATGGCCAGTACACATCTCTATCTGATAATATATGTGCGTGTTTTCTTACAACAAAATGAATGTTTCGAGGCGCCTACACAAGTCCTACGTTTAAGGTTTTAATTTCCGAAACCTTGAGAATGTATTAATGTAATACTACTACAATTAACTTTCCTGTTATACAATTTACCTCAAGCAAACGACCACAACCTTCTTGTTATTTTTACCATTGCTTGGACTTCATAGCTTGGAGCAACGGATCCAAGTTTGTTGCTGAGAACGAGCACAATACTCCAGACAACTTAATTCTTGTATTTCTTTTCCTTATTTTTCGAGAATTAGACTTTCAAGAGGGATGCAACAGCTACGACGCGGATGTTAGAACAGAGACCACAAGGGTCAAACGCATAAGGACATCGTTCAAACAACATCAGCTACAAATAATGAAGACTTACTTCGCCGTGAATCATAACCCAGACTCCAAAGATTTGAAGCAGCTCTCGCAGAAAACTGGACTCTCAAAGCGAGTGTTACAAGTGTGGTTTCAAAACGCCAGAGCTAAATACAGAAGAGTGTTCTCCCATGGAAATCACGAGGAACATGTTTTATTAGAAAACTGAAAAAAAGTAAAGGAAAAAGAATAGTTAAAAATGGAATTGCAATGGATGATACAATATACAATGACGCTATATGTAATTGCTTCGAAGAATTACGAATAAACTAAATAATTTCTGACTAGGGGTATATGTCGATGTTTGTTGAAGTTATCCTTCAGGTTAGTGATACCGTGAGCGACAGTTGTTTTTGTTGTTGTTTGCGGAGGTGGTACATGGTAGTGGTTCATGGGGGTGGTAGCAATGGTGATCGTAGATTTGACGGTAGGTAGTGTCTGTGATGGTCGTAGTTGTGGTGACTGTGGTAATGATAGTGATGGTTGTGGTGGTAGATTTGTTGGTAGTATATTTCTGATGGTGGCAATCGAGGTGATGTCGTAATAGGTGATAGTTGTGGTCAGTGGCGGTGCCAGCCGTCAAAAAGTTTAGGGGGAGGAATCCGCTGGGGTCTGGTAATTCACAAGAGGTTTTTCACTGACAAGGACCCTCATGATAACCAGAATGGTCTTGTAATGATGAATGAAGTTCTGTGGACTCGCCCAGTGATGATAATCGCGATGAAATTATCAATTTTCAAGGACAGGACGTTACTCAAAACCTTAACTCCCTCCCCTCAACATTTTCTCCCCGGATTTCGACGAAAGCAGTCCATTGCGTGCGTAGCGATCGCTGGCTCATGTTGGAATGAACAAAGTCTTTAAAGCTTTGAAAGGAAAAAAAAGTTTGAACGAGAAAGAATAGAGAAAGCTATGGTAACTTCTTAGAATCCAAAGCTCATCATTTGATGTTTTTTGAGAAAATTAATTTCAGAATGTGAAAATATTTATATATTATTAAATTACAATTCCCACTTTTGACTTTTCACACAGGCTTCAGGATCAGATCGACTTGTTGGAGCAGGAATGATGTCCCTTGGTGCTTTAATATTTGTATATTACAGTTTATGGGTCATTGTTATGGTAGGGATATCAACATCATCCAATAATGAAATGGATGAATGGATATTGGTGTACATGCCATATCATCATGGGTATTGTCCCCAATGTAGCAAACTTGCTCTCATAATATTTAGTACAGTAACTCCTTACAAACGAAAATAAACATCTATAATTACGATCAGGGGAATGGAACAGATCATTGGTAGTAAATACCACCAATGTTAGCATCTGGTTTCCCTCTCAACGTGAGAGACCACATACCTGTAAAGATGTGGTATGTCAATATGCATGCACGTATACATGTAGGTACGTAGAAAACAATAAAACAATAGTTTTAAAATATCCACTTGCTGGAGTCATGTTGTTATTATCGGTAACTGTCATCTCATTGAACCTCGGTATTTGCTTTTGACTCTTATTTCTTTACTTTTAGCCCTTTGTGGAAGCTGATCACATAATACAGAGCTTTTTCCCAGCTAGAATGTATGCCATATTAATTCCAGTTATTGCTGGAGTGTTTGTTCTCCTGGTCGTTGGTATGTAAGAAATACATACATTTTGAACACAGCATTCTGGTAATGAAACTAAGTTATATGAACTCTGATCCCACCTTGTTCTACTCTTAGTAACCTACAGTACACACATTTGATTGTTCACACCCTGGAATTGATTCATGCTTCTCAGGTGTATTTTAATTTTTGTCTGACTTACATACTAGGATTATGATTATGCTAAAACATGTTAAACCCATGGATAATGCAGTTGATTCCTTATTCATTTCCCTTCCTATCACACCCTCCTACTTCCCCTTCCTACTTCCTCCTACTTTAGTTTAACTCAATAAGGGGCAGGGCTTATTCCCTTGACAAGTAAAATTGTCTGACATTAGCCAGAGTAAAATTATGCTGTGTGCTCTTGCCCCTAAATGGGTTAAAATGGTTTGATTAGTATGAAATTATTTAATGTTTAGTAGACACAAGACCTATTTACAATGATTTAATTTTCCATTTCTGTAAGGTTTATTTATATCCATTGTGCTACTGAAGAGTAGAAAACCAGAAAAGAAAACAAACTGATGAGCATGCCAGTCAAGGATCTGCAGGTTGTACATACATATGCAACAGTCAAAATATTCAACAGACTTCTGAGGATTTACACTCAACACATGTAACATCCTAAATTTAATGTAAAAGAATACTTTAACGACAAAGTTATGTGGGCTGTTTTGTTATTGATGAAGATGGTGACAAGTGACTCCACACAAGGAAGAATTAACATTTCTGTCCAATACTTGCTTTAAGAGCTGAAGGTTTACAAGGGTGTTGGGGATTAAACTAAAGTATGCTCTTATCCCACCACTTTTTATTTTATTATTATTATTAATTTTGTTTGTAATTTTTAATTTGAATTATGAGTGGTAATTATGCATTTTTAAATTTAATATTTTGTACAGGAAAACAAAAATAATTTGATCACATTTACCTTGATGTTAAACATAAGTGTACCTTATGTTGTAATATATCATAATTTGCCTCACAAAATATTACATAATCTCATCTACCCTTCACTATTTTACAGGCGAAAACATCAGTCTTTTCACTCGCCATTCCAGTTAAAAATACCAAATAAAAAATGTAAAAGTGACCACTCTCATCAAAAAATTGTTTACTTTGCAGAATATAAAAATATGAAATGTGTAATGTAGATGGATTTGGATGTGTCCTGGCATATCTCTTGGTGGAAATATTTACATTTCCCACTCAAGGCCATTGCGAGGCAAGTTTCAAGATGGTGTCACACGATGCATCATCCAAGTTGTGAATTTCAACGTGGTACATCATCACAAAACCTTAAATAACTTTTTTAGTTTATTACGTTCTGGGTTGGAAATGATGACTGAAGTAGTCTTGTAAGTAAATTTCACAGTAGCTAAAGCTGAGCGAGACATCCCTTCACGAACGGGTGTTACACAGCGCACCGCTGTTCAATTTTTCGTGCGCCGTTTCGAGAAGTCGACAGTTGCTGAAGTTTTTCGCAAAATTGTAACGCATTAAAAAAGTTCATTGTTTCATGAAACGGACACTGTCACACGATGCAATGGTTTGAATAAAGAGATGTTTCATGAACGATTGTCAACGTGGATGGACGATGATGCACAAAGAACTGACATGTGTTAATCCTGTGCAATTTAATTTGCATGAAGTATTGCCGTTGGAAATCGTTGTGTGCAACATCGCCTTTGAAGAAAATATTGCACAGACTAGACAATTCCAAATACCAGAAAATTGTCGTCCACATGGTCACGACTAGTCGGCAACCAGCCTGGGACTATTTCATCACGGATCAATGAAGCCGCGCCAGAAGTTACTGTTGGAGCAGATACAGTTTTAGCGCAAACGGGCGAAAACGCAGTGTTAGAAGTAGTTATTCCGTTCTCTCATGATACCAGCATCAGCGCTGTTGCTTTTGTCCTTTTTTGGATAAACCTTATTTCGCCCGACCCTTGATAAATCAGGGTTAGAGTGAGTCTTCTCTTGACACCAGGAGTGTTTCAAATCTGTAATCCAAAAGAGGTTAGATTTCAGCGAAGCAGCACACTTTAAAATTAGATTTAATTTGGTATCTCAGCGCTGATACACACGGCAGCCGTCATGCTATCATTATAAATCGCTACATTTTTCTAGACAGAGCTCGCTTAAACCCCGAGGCTGAGCGTGCATTTTAACTTGGGCGGTTGGCAAAAATACGTGGAGCTCCAACCACAAATCATCTTTCAATTTCTCATTGACACTAAGCTCGTTTTAAACAACCATCCCCTGAGCTGCCTCAGAGGCGCGAGATTAACCGTTGTGAAATATATGACACGCGAAGTCAGCAATCTATCAGCCAAGAGAGCACGGTGTTTGAAAGTTAAACTGCGTATTTCTCACACGTACTTGAATCTTGATCACTGCTGTTGGTTGATGGTCTTGGGTTTCCTACTGGGCTTGCCTGAAATATAACAAGTGATTCTACTGAAATAATCAACGGGTAAGTGGACCAGAAATAGTATATGTCGCTTACTTCAAACAGAACTTGTTAAATTTAAGAACACTTTTTAGTAACATACCATTGTAATAATTTTAAACTAATTTAGTTTTGTTATCGTGATATTTTGTTACACATACATGTACATATAAATATACATATACATACACATATTATTATATATATATACATACATACATACACGCACACATACATACATATACATGAACATACACATACACATATACAGTACTTGACTGAAGTAAGGACCTGACGAAGAGGCGATGCCTCGAAACGTTGATAAAGAAAAAGTTTTTTACACAAGTTCCTGCTATGGTTGTCTGTTCTTATACATATACATATACATACACATGCACCTTTACGTATACGTATACAAGTACCGTAAGATACATGAACGATCGTCGAGCTCCACAATCAGAAAAACGATTTCTGAGCTCCAGACGGGGATCGAACCCGCAACCCCCCGACGACCGGCGAGACGCTCCAACCATTGAGCTACCAAGACTCAGATGGCGAGCTAAGGCGCAAGTTCGACATATATGTGCGATCCGAGCGGAAGCCACCACACATTGATAATGATTGATGCAGTTTTAGATTTTAGATATGTGAGAGCTTGGATATATATTGAGCTCAATATATATCCAAGCTCTCACATATCTAAAATCTAAAACTGTATACATGTACAGATGCACATCCACATCCGATAAGAACATACCACCAAAGGAAGATGCCGTCCAGCTAAAATCACTGGATCCATTCTTGGTAGGCTTACTGGTGGCGACCTAAGAACGATAAAAAAGGGAGTGGCTGAATCTACTAGCACGTAAACCAATTGTGTCTGCCGACCCTGGTGGTTAGTGAACTAACTTCAGGTAAACAGATATAAATACCTTTCAGGCCTGCTCTTGACAGGTCTTGATTCGGTCAGATATCCTTTGGTATCATGTAGTATATCATCGCTTTTATCCTTGTGCACGATTGCTTGGTTGTACACCCAGCTACGGGGAATAAAAAATAGTCTTTCTAGTCATCTTAACGGCAAAAACCTGTTGATTTATAAATTTAAATATCAAACAGAAAAAGACAGCAGCAAAGCAGCTAAGGAACTCCAACTGCGATATTTGGTTTACGAGTACAAAGGTGTATGAGCGCACCTTTAATGACAAAGGTTTCAAACTACCTGTCGGATGACAGGCACATATTCGGGCATTTCAGTAAGTCTTAGATGGAAGTGGGTGAATCGATTCAGGACTCGAGAGGCAAGTTGAGCGCTAGATAAGTTGTAAGTAAACAAAAGAGTTTGACATTTTCGCCCGACTATTAGTAGGACTGGGAAATATCTTTAAAAAGTTGCCAGGAGGGCATTTTTCAGTTATTGTACTGGTAACTTCTCAAAAAAAAAAAGTTGCCTCACGCTTTATCTTGGATAATCTGCACGAAGGATCCCCATCTTGTTGAAATGTACTGTTGCTGAGATACAGGATGGCACTTGACCATATGGAAATACAAATTCTGTGTTTGAAGGTTAATAATACGAGTGATCGAAGCGAGGAATAGAGAGATGTTTTCAACACGAGCATATAAAACTCGTAACTCCAGGGGGCCATGTAATGTTTAATTTATTACACATATATCGATAAAAGTACCACGAAAAAATAAGGAATGTATCGTGATGGTGAAGGCGAAGGAAATAAATATCTTTATGGTGAGCGAAGAAGACAACATTGAAAAATGACTCTCGTTGTAAGTGGTGCAATATCGCCTTTTGTAATAAGACAAAATATTGGTATTCCGTCCATATCTATACCATAAAAAATGTCGTTGCTTTTCTCTATAAAGAAATCAGGACATGTTTCCTGGACATTCTAGTACCTGTACGTCATTTCCTTCTTCGCTTTTTCCTCTTCATCTCTTAATGAGATGTTCTGTCCTGATGGCTGTTGGTACACAACGTCTCGGGCTATGAACGACAGAGGGAAAGAAACAAAATCTAAGGTCAGGCAACTTTTTTACACGTCGCAAACTAAAACTGATTCCGAAAAATGTCATTCTTAACTCAATTCAATTAAAAAAAGAATGGACAAAAAGATGTATGGTAATTTTCGACTCTATTTCACGGTCATTACCAAACCTAAAAACTAACTGATCAATTAGTCAAATCAATCAATGACTGGACCAAAGCGTGAGACCAAACCTGGAAAACAAGGGGCCTTCTGGCCGTCAGTTTCAGTCTCTTACGCGGTCATTTCGATATCATTTCCAGTCTCCTAGACGGTCATTTCGATGTCGATTTACACCAACATGACCGCCTAGGAGACTGAGACTAGCGGCAAAAAAGGGTCCCGCGTTTGGTTTCAGTTTCCGATTGGCAGTCAGCTTTTCAGTTATGATAGAGTCCAGTGTGCTACGATACGATATTGCGGGAAGATAAAATGGTGCTGAAACTACAGTTTGTTTTTTTCGATGTTACCGCTGAAGTAGTCAATCCTTTGCTTTTCCTTCTTTTTTTGAATCACGTGCTTGTAGCGTGTTTTGTTTGCTTCCTCAGCTTTCTTAAAACGCTCCAACCGTTTTTCGGGATCTGCTGGAAAAAATAAATTGCAACTTAAACTTGGAACGATGTTCGCGAGTACATAACAGCCTAAGGATATAAGAATAAGTGTGCTGTGAAACCAACGAACTGGGCAGACTTACCCTCGAACTTCTTCTTACGAAGAGCGTTGTATTTCATCTTCTTGGCTCGTTTAAGCATTAGTTCAGCAGTAGTGTCTTTACTGAAACCCCTAATAAATTATACAAAAATGACTGGGAATCAAGCGGTTGTTTTTTAATAGTGTTCTTTGGTGACACCCATTGATTGCCGACATGCTCCAGGCGATGGACGGATGAACGAACAGATTGACAAACACTGGCAGAGATGACGTAAACACATAATACTACGTAGACAGTGTTAAACAAGGTAAAAAGTTTAAAGGTTGATCTCGTTCGTCAGAGAAAGAAAAGGGTTCAGAACACGTTTCTGTCTCTGACGAAGGGCTGTTGCTTGAAACGTTGAAATTCCTTGAGATCAGTCACGACAGTTATCAACCTTTAAACTTTTTACACAGGTCGAGAGTGATATGGGTGGACGGACACACAAGAAGACGCGTGGGCTGACTGACAAACAGACCGACAGTTCAATTGGCGAACAGATTGGCAGACAGACCCACAGACGAATGGACGGACGAAATGACTAATACACAGACAGATGGACCGTCAGACAGACAGAGAGGCAATTGGACTGCCGGGCGGACGGAAGGATAGTTGGGCAGATTGCCCACATATGTGCCCGTCGACATCTTGTAGAAGTGCTAGAATGTTTTTGGTACCACAGAATTTTTGTAATACACGTAGAACTTTGCGTTTACGCGAATACTTTATGCTGAGATCCAATAAAAACTTTTCCTTACCATTCGCTTGACAGTTCACTTGTGCGATGAGATCTCTCCGTAGTGTTTTCAGAAAAAGAAGTTTGTTCAGATATCACCATTGTTGTATCGATGGGAGGTATCACCCGCCTCGTCTTCAACTGTGACACAGGTGAGTCTGGAGACCGCCAAGCCTGTCGGGGAGGGGAGGGTCGATATATGTCCTCTTTAGTTGCCGGATTGAAACGCTGCAAAAAGATGGAAGATTAAAGTTCTTTCAAGATTTTGAGTTCGGAAAGGAGTAAGACCTTCTTTAAATTCATTACTTTCCCTTCCAAGTGTGCCCTAGTTCGGCTTAAATTCAACTGAATATCCTTTCAACAGGCTGTAGTAGTAGATAGCTCAAGAGTAGCATTTTCCACAACAAACATTAAGACATCTACATAGCAAACCTTTTGCTCATTTGGAGGTGAATAGTCATGAGGAGGATTGCTAGAATATAAAATGTAATAAAAAAAGAATGAATCCAAGAAGTGGTGCTCATGGTAAAACAGTTCTCTGATAACTTGAAGCCCAAGTCTAAATACTACGACACTAAACTAATTTTTTCACTCGATTGTCGCAGTGTACAATACAATAATCAGGAAAGTCGTCCCTTTTTGGTAAAGACGCTGACTTTCAGATGACTGTGATTCATGTGGGCGTTCTTCAAGGTAGTCCACGTTCTGACTAAAAGATCTTGACAAACATATATAACTCTATTCCATGTGATAAAGTGCACATACCAAATATTCATTTAATATACTCCTTACGTTGCCGGTATTACCACCATTATAAATACAGAACTCGTAACCATGCTCTCGCCCACGGCTTTCGTGGCTCAGTTGACAGAACACTGCACTAGATTCGCTGGGCTCATGTTCGATTCCTTACTGCATGGAGGCTTTACAGTTGCATTTTTCGCAACTGGCCCCGCTGGGTCTTAAAATGTAAGATTCTGACACTCGAAAGATATCTTTCACCATAGGTATTCACTGTATGCGTTCCTTCACTTTATTTCTGTATAAAGTTGTGGTCCTACAGTCGTCTTTACCGTACACTTCTTTCAAACTGTCAGTAATAGCATAGAACAAACCTTGGTGAAAATTGTGGAGAATTTGTTGGCGTCCAGTTGTTATCTAAGGCATCTTCATCCACATCAAACATACTGAGATCGACTTCTTCATCAAAGTTAAACTCTTCGTCCCCCAGATCAATCCCTGGATACCTTGCAAACTTGGTGGCTTCCAAATACCTTTTGCGCATGCGAAACCCTCGAAAATGTGCCTGGCAATTGAAAATATTTCCAGGATACATGGTTAGAATGTACAAAGTAGAAAGGAGAAAAACAAGAATGACGGGCGGAAAAGTTAAAAAACAGAGATGCAAATTGCAACGAGGTCAACAAAATACAAATTATTGGCTAAAAGAACAGTAAATATGACATTAAATTTAGTGAATTCAAAACAAAATAAATTACAACAAGGCACTTAGTCTTACCGATTATCATAAAGAACATCAAGCTAACGACTTACTTGTATAAGAGTGGCAGCTTGATGATGTCTTCCACTCAACATTCCATCCGCATGATTATCATCCTCTCGTTTTGAACAACCTTGCGAACTATCGGTCACTAAATCAGGTTTAGCGGCTTTTCTTTTCAATGCAAGTTCATCTTTTGAATACTTTTGATGCTTAGCGTTTTCGTACTGGCTAAACAACAGCATAAAAAATATATTTGTTGTTGAATTATATCTTTTAATCTCTCCCCTCGTCATTTTTGTCTATCACAGTCTTACAAACCTCGGTGTCTCATCGGCGTTGGACAAATCTAAATCGTCTCTGTCAGCACCAATTTTCCCTTCATGCTCTTCCATCAAAATTTCATCATCTTTTTGATAAACAACAGTTGGTCTTGTACTAGACTTGGACAAAACGTCAGGTAACGCGTCTAGATTCTTCCCGGTCAGCTCATCACCCAAATTTTTCTGCTCAAAATCTGGGACATTCTCGTGTTGTACCCTGTGTTTGATTATTAAATCTTGCCATTCTTTGAGCTGACGGCTCTGAGATTCAAAAAAACAGCAGTCAGATTTGAACACAACATGCATTGAATAGATTAATCGTGATACCAGATCTGAGGTTCAAATGTCCGATCAATATATGGTTCTATAGAAGTCAGATATCAACTCAACATGTATTTAATAGATATATCGTGACAGACGATCTGAGGTCCACATGTTACGTCAACTTACGGTTGTATATGGTTTACTAGTCTGCCGCGGAATCGTGCTTAACCATGTTGGGTTGTGCCTTGCAATGCCACGAAATGTATTGTTGCGTTACGCTGCACTCCACGGCGCGCTACAACGTCGTGTGCCCTGTTGTGTGACATCGCTTTTCATTCTTAGTTCTCCGAGTTTTACTTTTGTGTGTATTGGATTACATTGTTCTTTACTACATTGTATTGCTCAATCTATTATGCCTTGTTTTACTGATATACTGTATTTTCGTGGTGTGCATTGTTGTGTGACATCGCTTTTCATTCTTAGTTCTCCGAGTTTTAGTTTTGTGTGTATTGGATTACATTGTTCTTTACTACATTGTATTGCTCAATCTGTTATGCCTTGTTTTACTGATATACTGTATTTTCGTGGTATGCCGTGTTGTGTTACATCGCTTTTTATTCCTAGTTCTCCGAGTTTTAGCTTTGTGTGTATTGGATTACATTAATTGTTCTTTACTACATTGTATTGCTCAATCTGTTATGCCTTGTTTTACTGATATACTGTATTTTCGTGGTGTGCATTGTTGTGTGACATCGCTTTTTATTCTTAGTTCTCCGAGTTTTAGTTTTGTCCTTAATAGATTACATTGTCCTTGACTGGATTGTACTGCTCAGTCTATTATATTTGGTTTTTACAAACATACAATAATGTTGTATTTTTTAGTTTACCTATATTTAAACAAACATTTCGAGGCCCATTCACGCGATGCGATTGTCGCATGCGACTCTTTGCGCTGGCGTATGCGATTTTCCTTTAACAAAGCAACTTCGCTCGTGATTCGTTCGCAAATGTTGCAATACATCCGGAGGGCCATTGTCAATGAATCACATACATCAGGGTGATTAACCATACCGCGCGAAAATCGTACTGAGTAGATGAAGCTTTAAACACATCAGAACTTTATTACCTGAAGTGTTAATCGCCGTACGACGTTACCATCTTTATCATCTTCATCATCTTCTGATTCACATTGTAAGTTCCTGTAAATAAGATCGTAAAAAAGTCTAAACGTAAAACAGACGAACCAGATGAAAAAAAAAAACTTTGGAAAAGGTTTATTTACAATGATAGGGAACGCAGAGGAGGAGCGAGATAAAGAGAAGGAGATTTTGGTGGGAGGAAAATTTTTGGATAAACATGCACAAACAATCAAAAAGTATACTCTGACCCTGTTTCAAGTTTGTGTCTTGCTAACATGTCTTCTTGAGCATGAATTTGTGAAAGGCACATCGAGAACAGAACGGTCTTCTCGGCACAAGCTTTGTTGTTTAGCTAGAAAATTATATTAAAAAAAAAAGTTACGAAAAATACACAACGCCGCCTAGCGGAACACAGCGCAATCCCACTTAATCGAACCCAGTCGAAAACAATGCAACACACTTCACAACACTGCACAATACATCGCAGTTCTGGACAGGACAGCACAGGACATCACAACACAGCACAATTCAACCAAGAGCGCAACCAGAAATTTGAAAGGGGGGTTCGTTTTTTTGGTGCAGAACCCCCCTGCCCCCAACAACCACAACACACAAAGTAAACTATGTTAAGTATATGTTTAGTTTATAGTAACAACATCCGACGTCAAAGGGGGCTAAAAGAGTAGAAGAAACGTCTGGGCAGCTCAGGACATTAAAGCTTATGGCTGGCATCCAAAAAATCCCTCACACTCTCCCCCAATAGGGGGGGTGACAGCCCTCTCCGACTGCACCCTCGTTGCGCCCACGAATTCAACACACATGTAACACAAGAATAAAACATCCATCACAATACAACGGTACGAGGTAGTAAAAAATAACTACAGCGTAGTAAGGCTAGATAACTGGACCAATTAAAAGCTAAAACAATAAGCACCCATTACCCTGGCAATAACCGCAACGTAACGAAGCAAAACGAAGTAAAACGAAGTTTTCCTCTACCAACGGGAGAGCAAAAGATGGATACCAAATTGTGCGCCCATGGGAAAAAACAATATTCTTCATGTAACTCTAGACTTAAGTTTAAACACCAAAGATGTTCAAGCGGTAAAAGACGTGTTCATGAAAGATGTTGATATAAATGCTTACCTGAATCTCCTCTTCGTCTAAAGTGCTTAATCCTGGAAGTGTCTTTAGTATTGCATTCCTGAAACATAGAAATGTCACATGATGCAACAAGCTGGGTATGGATTAGTTACCACAAAAATAAAAGCAAGCATTAAAACTGGCTTACCTAACATTCGAATCTTCGCATACTGGATTACCATGAATACAAAGATTTTTTAATCGATGGCATCCTATGAGGCCAGGTATCAGGTTGTCTTCGTCTGTTAAACGAAGTAGAATTCCATGAATTTAATATTCATTTTCTTAGAACGGCACATACAATTTTAGCTCATTGTTGTCGGGTATTTCTTTACATGCATCACATCTGGAGGGGTATCAGGTATGGCTCTTAAGTCTTTCAATCTCCAGACAGTTTCAAAGGTAACCAGGTCGATTAAATTATACTGCAATTTTATAATGTTGAACTTTATTTTTATAATTGTTTTTCATTGGTTAGATGGTAGGACTATAATAAATATATACGACTAAAAGCTATAGCTTAACGGTATTAGATAAACTATGGTTATTATTTAAAATAAGTACAACCAAACAAACAACAGACAGAAGAAAGAAAGAAAGATTGAAAGAAAGATAGAAAGAGAGAAAGATAGGTAGAAAGAAAGAAAGAAAGGAAGAAACGAAGAAAGAAAGAAAAAAAGAAAGAAAGAAAAAAGGAAACCAACAAACAAACAAAGAGAAATAAATTGATCAATAGATCAAGCAATCAATCATTGAATCAATCAATCAATTAATCCATGAACCAACTAATCAACCAACCAACAAATTATTCTATAAATAAATGAATAAAAGAGAATTTCTACGATTAAGCTAGGGACACTTACCAGAAAGTAAGTTGTTTCTTAAATCCAATGTTTCCAACATTGGAAGACTCTGCAAAGGGCTCAAACTAGATAAACTAAACAATAGAATAGCCACTTTAGTTTCCCTTTGGTCTTGCCGGTGCTCGAAGAGTCGTCGCGGGACGCTCCTTCCCACGAACGGTTGCTAACCCGGGGGTTATGACTTTTCTACGATTAGCCAATCACCGCTTGATTCGTTTGGAAGAAGATTATCCATTATGAAGATGAAGCAATCCGGTAGCTTACTTAGGCAATCATCTGTTCGTGAAGAGTAATGTTGGGTAGCGATAATGAGACCATCTTCAAGTAATATTGTGAATACCTCTGTTTTTGTTGTTGTGGAAGAGACATTTAGATCCTGAATACGCTCATCAGTCCACTAGTCAAGTTCTAATGTCGATGGGTGTGTAGGGGGAACTGAGGAAGTTAAGGAACGTTGTGGGGAAAAGGGGAGTTCGGCCGTTGGAAGTGATGGGATAGTGGGAACTATTTTAGCATAGTTGAAATGTGAACAGTGACAATCCTTTGAAAGAAGCCATTCTAGATCCTAATCCATAATTTAAGAGTGATTTGACTGGGAATAATTTTATATCTTACCTGTTGTTGTCAACGTATAAATTCTGGAGAAGAGGCAGCCACTGAGCAGCGAGAATTTCCAGCGACGAAATGCTGTTTTCACTGAGACGAACTTCTCGAAGCATCACATGGTTTGATAGAACTGGAGGCTGAGAAATACAACAAGTGAATGAAATCTTCTCTTCATATTATAAGTGTCGACAAAAAGTATGTTTTATTCAATCCTTTCCATATACCCAGGATTACACACTGCCTCCCGGTCGCTTAACTCTCCCTGACCATGTAACTCTCAGGAAACATAAATGAAGAAATAACCAACATTCAGCTCATATCATACAACGCGTTATTCAAAATCGAAGTCAAATATCTAAAGGCACTTAGGAAAGGCTTCCACCCGAAACATTAATACCTCGTTCTCTCGTTTTTTTGCGGAGTAGTACCTTTAAACTTTTTCCAACGTTCTGTTCACACCGAAGAACTTACCTTCTGCAGATTGTTGCCTTGCAACTTGAGAACACCTAACAACGGACAAGATTCTAATTCTGCAGCCTGGCTTAAAAAATTGTTTGAACAATCCAACGTTTGGAGGTATTTCATCTGTGATAATCCCTAAATAAAGACAAATGGTATATGGTAGAAAGAAAATAAAAACAGAGAGAATCTGAGGCGTCGCTTCTGCGGAGTTTGGGGGGTGTGTGTGTGACAACCTCCAAACTTAAAAAGAAAAAAAAAAGTTAAACAATGGCAAAAAATCGACTATATTTGGCGTTGAATTCGGGTAAAGTTTGGTCAAGTACAATGGGTACAACTGCACGTAATTCAGGTAAAATTCGGTACGGTAAAGATGAATTTGCGCGAAGTTCGGAAAACATTCTATGACAACCTCAAGTCAAAAGGGAGTTCGCTACACCTCGGAAAGTTAAGTTACTGCCACAAACGTCGCAAAAGACTCAGCTCTAGATGTTGGTTTCGATTAACCAATCATGACAAAAAATCCATTTACGAAGGGTGAGAAGCTCTGGGAATTACAGCTGTTAATCGAGTGTTTTACAGCTTCTCCGTTACCTTGGTCGTGATAAGCTGGTTATTCTGTAATGAAAGATGCATGAGTTTGTTCGACGAAAACGATCCTAAAATAAATTGAAAAAGTTCAGGTAACACTGCGTCGTGGTAACAAGATAACTATAGACAATAATTAGCAGACAATAAATATCAAATTTCAATCGTAACGACGAATTCATGATATCAACCACGGTGACAAAGGAAAGTGTTTACAAAACTCTCATTCACCTCCTTTTACTAAAGCTCTTCCCGTTTTATGATCGCAGGGCCAAGCACCCTCAGGGGTTTTCATATAATATATAAACACGTCCATAACGTTCATCACAATGGAAATGACGAAAACAAGTGTGATCTCATGTGAATGATATTTCATGAGAAGTAAAGACATAAAATAGTTTGTACCTATCCTGGTTATCTTGTTCCCAGCTAATCTCAGTGAGCGCAAACTGCAACAACCGTCTAGACCATGAATAGACGTTAACTGGTTGTTGCTAAAATCCAAGTGCTCAAGTGATTCGATATTTTGACAGCTAACATTCTGTATGCAATTATCCTTTAAAAGAAAATGAAATTTTTCAAACCGGCTCGCTCCATCATCAACCTGATTCTCTGTTTCACTCTGAGTGTCTCACTCTTAAGCAGTCAGTCCATTTGTTCGTTTATCTCATCCTCTACCCTAATATTCACTTCCAAGCCCATCTCTCCACCTCATTCTCCACCTCTATTATCATCTTTATCCATCCCTACCTCTACTACATCTCAATCATGCCTGATCGCTACTTCCATTTTCTTCTTTGTTCTTCCTTTCCACTTCCACACCTAACTTCATTTCTATCCTTATCTCCATACTCATCTTCCTTCCAACTCTTCATCATCCCCACTTTCACCTCATCTTTAGCGTCATCCTCTTGATCATTTATACACATTCATCCCTTACCGAAAGATTCAGTTCTTTTAATTCTTTACAGTTGTCGAAATTTTCAGCAGCCAGTAAACCACAATTTCGTACAGCAGCAGATTTTATGTTTGGACACTTCAACATTATCTTGAGATTTCGACCAGGAAGATCCTTCAGGTTTACATGAACAACCTACAAAACACTGGGGTTAATGTTATCATTTTATACGATGGACCTTTTCATTTAGTAATTTGCCTACTTTAGTCACTTATGACAGCAAACGTTGAAGTGGAAAAGTTATATTGTGTAATCTAGTCAATAAAGATATAATAAAAACGGAAACGTACAAGTGTTAGGACATTTTTAAGACCCAACCGGGACTTGTTGCGAAACATGCAACTTTGGCCTTCCGGCTGAGAATTGTAAGGAAGGTTCGAAGGTTAAAATTTAACCTTCGTCTCACCGCTAGTTTTTACGCGGTTTTACGGAATCATACGTAATACGTAATATACGTAATATGAAACTTACTTTTTCGAACGACGCAAACTTATTTGTGGACTTGACTAGTTCCTCCTCGCTCACAGAAGTTAGCTTTTGAGATGCAGAAAACGGACGCCTAGAGAAATTAGATCAAGCAAGTATTCATAACAGCTTTTGATGTACAGAGAGATAGATCACATCCTGGTTAGAAAAATATCTCAAATCTCACGTTTGAATACTTCCAATTACCTTGATCTAGAGCGTGACTTGGTAACTTTACCCTCTTCTGCGGTCATAGAACTGTACAGAAAAAAAGGATAAATCATGCAAAAATGAGTCTGTTTCCATAAAAGTCAAGGAGGACAAGTAGGGATTTCTATTTCGAGTCAATAGAGTTAATATATACTCCACAATTAAAAGTAACTAACACTACCAACAGCAACAAAAGCTACAACAATGATATCATCGGCTTACCTCCAAAGAATTGTCCTCTTCAACCATTCAGCTCTCCGAATTTCCAAAGCAGCACACAATTCAGATAATGCACCACCAGGCTCAGCAAACGTTTGGCTGGAAATCCCAGATTTGTGCGCGCTTGCAGTTTCATCCTCAAATCTATCTTTACTCCTAATCTCATGCCGATTATGATGCATTTTTGCTTCTTCTTTAGCACGAACTGGTATTCTCTCGCAAGTTTCCATTTGACTAATATTTCCGTCGGCGGTTTTACCATTCAGTCTACCTATGCTGTATTTTCTGAGTGGCAGATTGTCGTCGCTTTTAGTTGCATAATTATTAGCAGTTGTTGTTGTTGTATCTGTTATTGTTAAATTTCCAACAGACTCGGCTGTCAATTTTCCATTTGAATCAGTGACATTACACGATTTGTCATTGCACGAATCATCTTGGCCTTTAATATCACCTTTAAAACTTTTCAACAAAACTTCTGATGCGCTCTGATCCAACTGGTTTACTTCTTCTTCCCTTTTTGTATCCTCTTCATTCTTTCTACTTTCCCCCAGTTTATTTTTTTGTTCCTCGAGTTTCGTTCTTTCCTGTTCAGCTTTTCTCGCTTTTTCTTCAATTTCTCTTTTTTTCCTTTCCTCTTCAGCTCTCTCCCTTTCCTGTTCGTGTCTTTTCTTCCGCTCATCTTCAGCTTTCCTTCTTTTTTCTTCCTGCCTTCTCTTTTCTTCTTCTGCTCTTTTTTTCTTTTCCTCCGCTTCCTCCTCCTGTTTCTTTCTCTCCTCTTCCCTACGTCTTTTTTCTGCTTCATCCTTCTTCTTTTTCTCGATTGCTAATTTCTTTCTCAACTCAGTTTCTTGACGTCTCCTTTCTTCCGCCTGGCGCTTCTTCTCCTTCTCCATTTCCATCTCCTTCAAACGCTGTTCTTCTTCTTCTTCCCTTGCTTTCCTAATGGCGTCTTCCATCAGTTGTCTTTCTTTCTTTTCCAATGCGTCCAGCTCTTCTTGCCTTCGTTTTTGTCTTTCTTCTCTTTTAATCTTTAGGGCATCACCGTACTTTGATATAACCCTAGAAATTTGAAAGTATCACTCAGAATTTAGTAAAAAAGGCAAGTCTTTTCTTTTCTTCCCTGTCAGTTTACATTTAGACCCTGCATAATATCAAGTTTTTGTCGAGACCATCTACTGGTTTGCACTATATAATACAAATCCTTTAACTCCAAAATAAAAGACAACTTCGGCTAGTGATAAACCAGGTAGAAATCGTAGCTTAATAATAAAAATTAAGGCCCAGCAGAGAATGCGCATAACAGCCATGAAATCATGTGAATTTTAAAACAAGTTTGTTGCGAGACGCAACGAAACGTTAGGATTAAACATGTTTTACAATCATATGATTTTATGGCTATTATACGCATTCTCTGCTGGGCCTTAATTTTTTATTACTAAAAGACAACTTCCATGGAAACCTGAGTATCCGAATGCTGTCATTATCACTAAGAAATCACAAATGCTTTATGTATTTATACACATTATCTCTCAAGTTATTTTTGCCCACAAAAGTTTTCTGATCCTCTTACGGGAATCGAGTCCGTAACCACATGTTCGCCGTTAAGATGACGTAATCTTGGACTCCGCTGGTACATGAAGGTTACACTTGTGTGCTTGATAACCTTCCCACAACCATCTGAGTTAATGAAGCTTAATGAGATTGAGCCACCGACAGCAAACACGTCACGGGTTGGATTTCCGTCAAGGGATCAGAAAACTTTCTAAATTTACAATTTGAGGAGCATCCGCATTAGAGATTTACACCCACCAAGTTAATACATTCTGTGTCATACTTAAGTGGATTCCTTGACCCACCGGAATTGCAGTTAGCATTACAAAACCTGCCCGAGATGGTAGAGTTCAGCTAAGTCCGTGTAGCTCGATGTGATAGAGCACCTCACCGGCGATCAAAGGTTACCGGTTGGATACCGTGGCAGGCTCAGAAAAACGTTTCCAACTAAACATCTTGAGGGCTTATGCATTAGTTGAGAGATAAAAACACTTTTGCCGTGTTGATGCAAACAAGAGGAGAAGGTTGGGAGAACTTGAAACTTGCCGTCGGTGGAGCGCAAACACACCCGCTTGAGATTTCTCCCAGCCTCTCCGAGTGTTTGCATCTGGTTATATAAACACAACAAAACAATTTCTATTTCTTTCATAAAATAAGCAAAGAACTAAACAATGGTAAGTTCTTTCCATATTAGTTCCATAAGCCAATCAGAGCTTCCCACTGGCATCAAGAACAAAGTGACGTCAAGCGGGCTGTCAGCCTGTGATGTCATAACTATGTTTCCATAACCTGGTATAAACACAGTAACTGACCAATCACTGTGGGCATAATAAATGACTTGTTTTATAATACATACATGTAATATGAACACAAAGTAAGTGACGGTAATGTCATACCTGAATCTCCTGTAGTTCTTTTGAATGGTAATACATGCCACTTCTCTTTGCAACTTCTGCTTTTTAATCTCTTCATCCTAAAACAAAGATGTCACCCGAAGGGTTAAAAGGAGAAGAGAAAGAACAGAGAAGTGATGAAATGACATCAGATGACCAGTTCCATAGTGATGTGACAAGGTGTCGGCTGATGAAGGATTAAGGGGTTTCTTGCCAGGGACAGCAGTAATTCCTGAACAACCTGAGACTTGTAAGCAGAGTAGCAGGATATCTGGACAGCATACAGTCAACAAACTATAGAACAGCATATGCTGGCCAGACATGGAAAGACATTGTGTTGCATTTTCTGCAACTGATTCTGGTTACATTTATCCTTATAGGATGGGCTTCTGCCCAGTGATACTGATTGGCATTTCCTCTCCATTTTCCTGAAGTAGTTCAAGCTGCTAAACTATTAAGAATCCCCTGCCAACTAATTTTTCCAGTAAAAATAGAATGAAAGTAATTCTGAAAAGTAATTCAATGAGTCTGAAGATGACTAAGTTAAAGTCAAAAATTTACTATTAAAATTGTGCTTACTCTCATTCTGTTTCTACTAAACTATTTACAAATACCTTTGTTACAGTTTCCACAAGTACCTTTATTTGTTGCAGAGCCAGCCATTCTCTCTCTTGTCTCTTTTCCATATCTTTCAATTCAACCTACAAATGAACAGAAAATAATAAAACAAAAGAAAATTACCAAAAAAAGCCAGGTTTTATTGTGGTTAAGATGCAAATAGTCAAACCTCCAACTGCTTTTCCAGATCTTTCAGCATTTTTTGTTTAGATTTAGCTTCTTCTTCAAGTTTTAATTTGATTGTCTGAAATGACAACATTACATTTAAAATCAATAAACTGAATAAACACACTAAAATTAGAAAAAAAAATTTACTCAATGGCAATGAAAATTTTGTAACCTGATTTTCTTTAATTTTCATTTTATATTCTTCATCAGCTTTTCTTTGATTTTCTTTTCTGATTGTTTCCTCTCTCTGTCTTCTCAACAATTCTTCATCTTTGATCTCTTTAAAAGTATTCTCCAACCTATCACATGTAGCTTGCTGTTTTCTTTCTAACTCCTTCAACTTGACTAAACCCATTTGCTCCATTGATGAAATTTGGTCATCAGCATCTAAGCAAGCAAAAATAAACACATTGCTTGCTGAATTCATAACATTAACTGCAGTAATCCTACCTGCAAGAATTGCATCAAAACCTTAGAAACCAAGATGGCATTTAAATAAATCTGAGTCAATACTGGAGAATTAACTATTAAAGCAGAGAGAGATATGTAGGGGCAAATAAATTTTCCCACAGTGGTTATTGAAACTAATTTAGGTTTCACAAGCACTAGATTACTTCAAATTGATTAACACTTATATATATCTCAAACAACTACTAAAAACCAGAGCTTATTTATAATAGCAGCTCATTTAAAATATTATTTTATGAGCATGTTAATTACCCATACTGACCTTGTGTGTCCTCATGTTTGAAATTTCAAAAAAATTTTTCTTTCAAACAAAAGGAGTGAGGCTACTCATGTAAAAGCATACCAACAGCCATTATAATTACATTGTGTTGTCCCAGCATATTCGATCATTATATTATGCAGTATTTGAGTATGAAAATACTAATCAATTAATTGAAATTCGAAACTTGATCTTACCATATTGTTTGCCACTGCTTTCATTATTTCTTTCATGTTGTTCAATTTCTGTCAGTATCTATCAAAAAATAAATAACACTGTTAGCCTGCTAAATTGCTGACAGTCACATGAGAGCAATTATTCATCTGAACATGATACAGTGGAGCCTCACTATAACGCACATCAGTATAGCACACAACTCGGTATAACACAGTAAATCTTTGGACCCCAAATTTCTCAATCACTGAACTGATTTAAAAACCTTATTTGAATAGGTGAATGCCTGGATCAACGCTGATGAGAATGAACCAGTGTCGTCCAAAATGATGGAGGACGAGATCACTTTCAGTGCTCAACAAGAACCACAATCAGAGCTAGAAAGTGACGATGATGATGATGAGGAACCAGAACCAATGCCATCAATGAAAGCTGTGGTGCAATGCATTGAAGCAACATTGAAATGGGCTGAATCGTATGAGAATTTGAGACGTTTTGATATAACACACTTCAGCTATAATGCAGTCATTTACGATGGACCCCATATACCGCATTATAGCAAGGCTCCACTGTATCTATATTAGATGATTACAGCCCTCTCATACTGAAGCTCAGGATTTGTACAGAGTTTCCTTAGAGCCCAAACAATAATCAGTAGAGTACTTTAGAAAGGTCATCCAGTTATCATTACTCTTCAGCTGTAGTAAAATTTTACTTTACATTCATTTGTTTATGTCCATGAACTTTATAGTGAACTTGATGAAGATACTGTATTAAATGATTGCCACCGTATGTCCACTTACTTTTTCTTTAAGTTTTTCTGTAATATCCTCATTAGTTCCATCAATGTTTTCAAATTTTTTTACAGTTGGGTGGTTGCTTGGATGTAAAGCATTTTGTGCCTCAATAAGGTCATCTTCTAGCTTGGTATTTCTGGATTGAAGAAGTCTGATGTACGTATTCACTGAATCTGTTGGTATGTTATCACACTCTTTGCCGTTTGAAGGACTCTACAAGAGACCAAAACCGAAAAATCTTAGTTTATTCACTAAACCCTTTTGTCACGTTGGGTAATTTTAAAGTTAACAGTTTCCATTAATGCTTTAATGGGCAATCGTACAACTTTAACTGGTATTAGTACATATATGTACCATTGCCAGTTAAAAAGTTAAATTCCATACCTAAAAATTTTAATTATACATGTTTTAAGTGTCATTGTTCACTAACACTTGACAAACAGTATGTGCCAGATAGACAAATGTACACCTGTTATGTGATAATAAGCTTATGTTGGCCTGCAGGCCAGCTGAAATTCTCAAACTTTGTTTGTGGCTAGTTTTCATTCGTTATCTGAGACATTTTACCAGGATTGTTGGATAACAAAATGAAAATATGTAACAATTTCGAAGCATATATAAAGAGTTTTTAAAGAAATTAACCGTATGAATCATATAACTGAACATTCTTCGGCTCAAATTCTGGTGATACGTTAACAAGAATTTCTCAACCGATATACTCAGACTTATCCTACAGACTGTACTTACACAATTTAGCCAACTAGTTGTTTCATTGAACTAATAAACATTTCTTCCTCACCGTGCCCGTGGATAAGTCTGTACTTTGAGTTTCATACTCAGTATCTTTAATTTCCCAATCATTCAAGGCTTCCAATTCCCGCCTTATTTCTTCCTCTATATCTGCCTCTTCTACCCCACGGTCACCAGTCATGATTTAATCCGGCATAGTATACTTGCAAAACTTCAAAAACATCTTGAAGTTGCTTCATGCCGTTTGTATACAACAGACGGCCATTTTTGTTTGGTTAGTACCCGGGCTTATAGCTATGGAGACGCGTCTTCTCCACCTTAGCGCGCGAAAATAAAAATTTGAATTTAATTTTTGAACGAAAGTTTAAAGACTACAGAACGATAACTAAGTGAAGATAGGTAATATCGATCAGAGTCTCTTTGTTTTTGCGAAATTGTATTTTTAAAAGTTATGCAAGTCCACGCCAATTTTTTGACAAGAATTTAACTTTATCAGTCAAGACATTCTCAGACCATTCGTCCAAGGCTCTCATGTCTCAAGAATGTCAAATTTCGCACAAGAATAAATAATGCAAAGTAAATCTTATTCGTACTGTCGATCTATTGTTAACTCCGAGGTTAAAAGACAGAAAAAGACTGAAGAAAAGATCAATCTGTCAACTTCCAGAACAGTGTTCTGAGAAGGGGTCAATGTTCAGTAATTCGTCTCCAGTCTTTCTCTGCTTTCAAAATGGCTGAACATTCACATATTGCCAAAAAAGTTTGTTCTTAGTGCTTCAGCTAAAATTATTTGTTTGAAAAATCTGTCTTACATCCTATAACATGTTTTCAAGCATAAGAAATTTCTTTGACCGGCATCGAAGAAAGATATTCATAACTGGGGCCGTATTAGGAAGTGCGTATGTCATTCGGAGGTTGACGCAGTGGAAGCTCGGCGAATGGTACGAGAACCAACAAACCGAGTTTCTTGTGCAGTCCAAGAAGCAACTGCATTTCGATGGCAACCAGAAAACGTGCAACACCACTTTCTACTCATTACTTCCAGGATTAAAAGATGCCGTGCTGGAAACCTTGGACACAGACGTCATTACCGAAAAGCTGAAAAACAAACCTTCAGATAAACTTTTACTTTGGGAGCAACTGAAGATCATGAGCTTCGCGCGAACTGTTACGGCAGTTTATGCCAGCTCATTACTTCTTGTGTTTTTGCGTGTACAGTTAAATCTGCTTGGGGGTTACATGTATCTTGACACCGAAGCGGAAAAGGGGAAGGAAATTTCAGGTTTAGAGCACGAGGTCCATGTTAGCGACGCAAGTCAAAAGAGATATCTCGGAATTGTGAGGTATTTCTTGGATACTGGTGTGCAAGAGCTTGTGGCTGTTATAAAAGAGGTTGTGGAAGGTGGGCAACAATGATCTTTTGCACATTTAGTTTGGTTTACGTTTCTGAGTGGTTTAATAGAGTATAAAATGTATTGCCAGCAGACAGTTTCAAAAAATAGAGGATAAAACAAATCGTGAAAATTACAGGCAACTTGAGAAACCAAAATTTGTGTAAACAACACGGTGTGCAAGTGACAGGGGATGATATTTTGACTTTATTGCAAAGTCATTTTCAAATATTACTAAAAGTTTGATTTGAAAATGACTTTGTACTTAAGTCAAAATATTATCGCAGTCATTCCCACATCTTGTTGTTTAATCAAATCTTGGTTTCTCAAGATGTTAGTATTTTGGGGGATATGTTTTAATAGAGAATCTAGTCAATGCCTGTGTCAATTTCAGGACTTGTATGTAAAGGTAGCTGAAGTTGTAAGTCACAATTCTTGTTTAAATTCAGTTAGTTTAATGCAGACACAGGGATCTAGGATTATTCATTCTTTCCAATGTTAGCAGGGTTCTTATTAAGTGCTAGCAGCTGACTAAGAAACAAATACTCTGATTTTGGAGCTGTCATCTTATGAAGAAAAAAATGCCTTCAAAATGCAATCATTCCATGTAATTTATTGCTTTTCACTGAATTATGAAGGGAAACATGGCATAAATTCTGACTGCCATCTTTAAGGTCATTTTTAAAATATATAAAGTAGATTATTCAATCAGAGAACTACTTTTAATTTACACAAGGTCACATATAGACTTAACTATTTTTAACTGTTTTAAGTTAAAAGGACTGTTAAACTTTCATTTATAGGTGTCCTTGGCAGTGTTTCTTTGAAACAAAAACTAAGTTTCCATGATGTGAAAAGAATGCTAGGACAGATCAGGCAGTGCTTGAAGTTCTCCAACTCTAATCAAGATGTGGAAGGATCTTCTTCTTCCAAATTCAAAATATCAACATTAATTTTACCAACAGAAGATGCTGATGGATTTCTAGCTGATGATGGTGATAAAGACAGGACTTTTTATCAACTTTTGAATGAAACTGCTGATGTTCTGGAGAGCGAAGACTTTCAATTTGTTTTAAATTCTTGCCTGGATGTGGGGTTTATGTATGTTATGGAGAAAATGAAGCCAACCTTTATTGTAGAACAACAAGGTTGTTTATCATATTTCAATGTTACGTGAATTTCTGTATTCAAATCTTGTCCCATTCTTAAGGCTACTAAGGTTCTTGAACAGGACCACAATATTGTCATGCCCAGGTCCCTTTGTGCCTCTCAATCCTCATGATACAACCATTCACTCAACTATTTCTCCTTTCACTCTTTTTTCCATCAATTAGCCCCTCATATCATCCATTCATCTATCATCTGCATCATCGATCCCCCCTTGTCTCACCTTTACTTTGTGTTTCCCTATCCTCACCTCGACATTCCTCCCCTACTTTCTGTTGAATTTTAACATTATCAACCATTTTTCATTTATTTGAATCATATCCAATTCTTCTACCAGCTGCATTATGGACAGGTGTATATGTTAAATGTAAAGAAAGTGTAGTGTTTATTAGTTCTCTCATAGTTGAAATGATTTTTTCTTGTAGACATACCACAAGAGATGATCTGCTCAATTGAAGATGGCTGTTGTTCCATTCACCTTCCTTTAGCCAAAATCATTCCAGTTATCAGTAAAAAAATAGACAACGTCTTTTCTGAGGACAAGAATGACTACCTACATGATATAGTGTCTTTAGAGTGTGCCAAAAGTTTCGCTGCAAACGTTTATGAGGCGTTTAGCAACAAACCGAGAACTCCTGAGCAACGCTGTTCGTGACGAAATGCGTATACCGATTAACCAAGAGAATAATTAGTTTTTTGTCAAAGAAACTGAGGATAAAAGCTGCAAAATCAATGATATATTTGATGGGCAGCCGTTCGATATCATAGTTACACACTGTTTTCAAGGTCACATGATAAAACTCCTGGCTTTTAGAACGTCACGATATCGAAACGTTGTTCAACAAACGTTTTCTTGATATCTGCCCAAATGAGTGTTGGCTGACAAACAACCCCCCTTACAGTTTGCGTAATGTGTAATCTAGAATGATGATATCCGATATTCCTAAATTTTTAAATTCGTAATTTAACAAAACCTGAACACGTCCTTTTCCTCGAGCTTCAAGCACATTGTGCTCGCAGCTGCTTAAAAACTTACCCAGTTTCAATAATAACTAAAAACTCCGGTTTTTAAAGAGAGACCTTATTCGAAAATGACGTCTGATTCGCCCTTCTTTTACGGCCATATCAATTTATCCCCCTAACCTCGATGTCCTGTCAAAAATTCCAAAGAACTTTTGCTTTGAAACGAGGCACAAGAGAATATCAAATACTGTGCTATTTATGAGTAAGGTCTGTATAGACAAGATCAAGTACGTTTGTCAAGCTTTGTGATGACAGCCGAGACGCTCAAAACCAGACAGCTACATGGACTGAGATGGTGAGCAAAGGTTAAGGTGTTTTCAGCCTGTGCCATTTTGATGCCCCATGAGAAACTCGAACCACTGAGCTGCTTAGGTGGACATCGATGGTCAATGTAGGTTACATCTGTATACAGACTGCAACATTTTCAGAACAAATATTAATGCCCAGCAAAGTACACGCAATAAGGCCATGATTTGTAAAAGAAATAAGTTTATTAACAGGACTAACGTTTCGTTGCGTCTCGCAACGAAATATTGCGAGACGCAACGAAACGTTAGTCCTGTTAATAAACTTATTACATACTCTGATGATGTTGCGAGACGCAACGAAACGTTTGTCCTGTTAATAAACTTATTTCTTTTACAAATCATGGCCTTATTGCGTGTACTTTGCTGGGCATTAATATTTGTTCTGAAATTGAGATTCCCGCCTGGATCCTCGCTCGCGACTGCAACATTGCGATGAGCAGTGAGACACTAACCACCAAGGTACTTGAACTGAGATGGTAAGAAATGGTTACACATTTATACAACTTGCAACGTAATGACAGGTCAGAACATACTTAAATATTGAGGAACATGGATAAAGCGCAATTTTATTTTCATTGTAAATTTTCAATTCAAACCGAATCGTCTTCAGACAAACGTTACGAATGACGTTAAGGTGATGTTACACGGAACAACTTTTAACGACGATTTTTAATGCAAGAATGTTGCACAAAAAATCGATACGTGTAACATGGTGTTTGCGAGCGATTTTTAACGCAACAATGACGGCGCAACATGTTGCATAAGTTTGAACTAACTTCAAATGCTCGCAACATTGTTGCGTAGATTGCTGTGCAGTTGATTCGTGTGACAACATAGCCAGCGATTTTTATTGCAACAATCTCCCATAGTCTCTTGCATTATTAGTTGTATTTACCCGGAAAAGCAGCCAGTAAATGCAGGAACGTGAACAAAATGGTAAGAGCTTCGATGCTGAGGTAAGTAAAACGTGAAAAGGGAAATAAAACACTGTCACAATGGAAGTTTTACAGTCCTTTTTTCCCTTTTTGAAGCCAATCTTGTCACGTGCATGGTCAAAACATGACGAATGGTGTGATTCAGTCTTTCTGTTTATCCAAGCCGTTGTCCAGATTTCTCTTTGACGTTCTTTCGGTTCCTCCTCATCTAAACTCCAATGTCAGGAACATTTTGATGAACTTTTTCCTGCGAAGCGTTATCGCTATTATGTTTATTTGTTTTGGTCGTGTAAAGCGAAACTACGCCGAAGCCTGGGAGGTCAATGTTGCGTAATTTCAATTCAGAAAAGTCGTTTAATGTAACACCCCCGTTGTACAACATGTTGCACAAAAAATTGTCTCGTTTGCCATGCCACGATGTTTGTGCAACGTTGTCGTGTTAAAAATCGTCGTTAAAAATCGTCCCGTGAAACATCACTTTTAGCAAATCATTACGAATCAACCGGTTCGAATCTGACGTAAGCACTCTTGTCAATCCTACTTTCTCAACATGGTGACTTCACAGAGTCACCGTCGTCGTCGCCTCTTTACATTTTAATTACTTTTTTTTCTTTTCTTTTCATGCCATTACTCGACGCAGCACGTCAACCCATTCCTCCACCCCCATCTGTCCCATTCCATTCCATCTTCGTTTCCTCCAGTTTTGTCACCTTTCCTTCTCATTATGTTCTGTTCTCATCTCCTTATTCCACCTCATGATCTTCCCCTTGCCATTTGGAACTAAAGCTTCCAATGTGGACTGAGACACATCGGGTTCACGAAGCAGGGCAGTATCTTGGACGAAAATCTCGCAGCGCCTGATGAATACAGCATGCCTTTCAGCCTAACGAAACTACAAACCTATACTTTCGTAACTTGTCGGCAAAAGTTCAATTTCATTGCGTGCACGAACTCGTAGGTACGCTAGGGTTCACTGCTGATCCATCCGAACATTCTACTTGTTCACGTCGACCAAGGACAACAATGGTTGCCATTCGGATCCGCTGGTAAGCATTGACAAAACTAAAACCCAGCCACCTGATAAGGAAACAGAGCATATGTAAGCTGTTCAAACTGATATTCAAGAGAGGCAGTTCCCCTGGAAAGAAGTGTTCAGGCCTGGTTTTTACGCTGGGCCGTGTCGAGCCAGCTACCACTGGGACGGCTTTGCACGGCTGATAAACACTGAGTAGTTCAGCCCTACTAAGCAAAGCCGCGCCACGCGGTTTGGTACCGTTATATTTTAGCTTATATACCCAGCTGAGGTGAGCTGTGCCGTGCCGACACATGCGATACTCTCCTCCTAGAAACAAAACAAAAACATAAGTTCGGTGTCCTTGTACTTTTTGGTGATCACTAGCATAGATCATCACGGCACAGCACGACTTTATAAACCCAAGCCCTACCCAGCCTAGCTGAGAAAAATGACAGCACAGCACGGCTCAGCTTGGCATAGCTTACAAACTAGGCCCAGGAGAGATAATCTTCATGATACAGCCGAAGTGCAGATCTATTCCTAAAGACCCGTCCACAGGGTTATCACAAGCGATGATATCTCTACTGCAAATTTCCCGGCTTGCTATTCGTCCGCGAATGTTGCAAGTCGTGCTGAAGACTCATCCGACTATATTGCATGCACTATGGATAAAATCATGGTCAATCTAGGCCAACAAAAATCTATCAAATTTAATCAGCGATTGGGGTTGATCACGTTTTCAAGCAACAAGGAAACTCCGACTAACTTACCTATACAATAGTTTTTAACAGTTTTAAAGTCAGTAAATATGAACACAATCTCTGAGTTTTGCGCTTACCTAAACAGCACACACTCCGCTAGCAGTGCTATACCAATGAAACCCACTTTAGACAGAGGAGGCTGATCTGTGACGCAGAAACGATATGTCCCGACAGCACATGCGACCATTGCCGCAGTTATGATGAACGCAAGGAGGTAGGGCCTGGAAATAAATGAAATACCATGAAGGTGAATTTAGGAAGGCAGGTAAGACGTAATAACTCATCTCGCAGCTGGCATATGGCTCACATCACCGACGCGAATTTGAGTATTTTCTCAACACACTTTCACCTGCCAGCTTAACCATTTTGTGGATACGGTTTTCGAACCACAAGAAATTACTACAACATAACAAATATGAAAACAAAGCAAAATATAAAAAAGGGCAAACATGAAAAGAAGAAAACGTCTTGCATTAAAGAAGTGAGTGTGGAGTTATGCCAGACTTCTATTTAGCGGATGTGGTCGCGCAAGCAATTATTCTAAAGCTGAAATTGAGTAGTTTAGTACTTGATTCCTGCCGAGTTCTCGTAAGACAAAAGGAGAAAGTCGCCCACGCGACTCCATTCACACTCAATGGAAATCCAGCATTAGTTTGCGAGTTGGGGGCTCAAATATGCAAGGTTCAGATTAGGAGCCGGTGGCGAAGCTGGCCGTCTGCTTCTCATCTCACCTTAACTTCATACCACAAGGAATTCTTTTTTTCCCTTCCTTTATCGAATACTGAAAAGCGGACAAAAGTAAAATTGTGAAGTAGAGACTACTGTATTTGAAACACTCATTTGTATTTCTCACACTCATTAATAATTCATAAGTCACAGTAGCCAATCCATGAACGTACACCAACATTACGTGCATGCATTTTGATACCCAATAAAAACCTGCAGGAAAATCACCAGTGATCTAAATCACATCTCTTAATTTACACCCTCAAATTGATGGGAATACTCATTTGAAAAGCTGGTTCAAACACTCATATATCGTGTTTCATCGGGAGGATCTAAACACTCGAAAACCGTGTCATACCAAGGAAGGGGCACTGGAGCGCTTGCCCCGGGCGCAAAATTCTATGGGGCGACATCTTCAGAAATAAAGGTTTGAATATTTTGATCGTTTTTTCTCCATTCAAAACTATTTTTCAAACTCAGAAGATGTTAAATTAATGTCTTGATTTCTAATCGTTGACGATTTTGTACCTGTCAAGGCTCGGAAGCGCCTCAATTACATTGTTACGAATACAAAAAAAAAAACAAAAAAAAAAAACACAAACCACTTCTTCCTACAGAAGTACCTTGTTTAGTTGCACACTGGTACCACCGCTATACAATTGTTATAATATAAGGAACTTGGGATGTGTTAGAGAAGGCCGAGGGGGGCGCCTTCAACTGAACTAGTTCCGGACGAATTACCACCGAGGAACTGCTCTGCTCGAAAACAACAAAAAACTCGCAGCCAAGTTCCCCGGTTTTCATTATTTTCTTGTGATTGGAAACCCAGATGAAACACTGGAACACGTGTTTGAACTATTACAAGAAATGTGTAGAAGTTGCGATAGTGCTTACCAGTTCATTACAAACTTTACACCTAGGTGCTTCATTTGATCCTTGAACAACGTGCGCAAACTGAATAAAAAATACACATATCAGTAAACAAAACACCAAGGTGTAATCAAGGTGGTAAAACACAACTCCTAGGGGGGTAATTATATCGTAGGTCAGCGGTCTCAAACAATTTAGGATCACAGTTTTCTTCATGCTGACGTCAAGGTTTTTGTGATACTTTGTGTAACCGTACGACACAGTCTCACCCCCGAAATATAAATGGATGAATATCTCTCTTGGGAAAAATTGGAAAAGGGTTAGGGTTAGGATTAGGGTTAAAACACCCTCCGGTGATGGTGAATTTACGTCCCACCCCGTTTCAAAAATGTTCTGGGATACGTCGACCTAATACTCGATACTGCATAGATTAGTGCACAAAACAAACCTCAGTGAGCCAGCGTTTGAGACACTCATGGTGGACAGCAGCAACATCCCCGCGACAGTTACAAGGGAATATCATCGGTCCCGCATCGGTGGCCCTCGCGTCGTAGCAAATCCAACATTCGTACTGAGGTTGATCTAAAGTAAATGATAAAAAAAGAAAAAAAAGATCAGCTTGTAAAAATGCACTCTGGCGCTATTTTTGTGAAATAAGTACATAAATGAGGAGCTTTGACGCCTTGGAAGACAAAGCATTAGATGCTTCGGTAAATGGCATCAGATTATTTGATTTTCAGCGAAGATTACGTCACTGTAAAGCCTCGACGTGAAGAAACGGCAGCATGGGTGTTTGCTATGCAATGCAAGTTAAATGATTTGTCAATAAACTAAACCCAAGAAAGCAGCCATTTCGATATCCTGCCCCATTCTCCTTACTGCGAGGGCACCCATCCTCCGCAAACCAAACGCCTTTCAACAAATAAAACGTGCACTAAGCAGGTAAATTTGTAATCCCTTGATCTCGATAAAAGGTATGTCTACAAACCTTCATATGACTTATCATCCAAGGTGTGGTAGCTCCTGTGGTGGCTAAGCGACAGGGAAGTCGTCTCTTCTTCCGTTGTCTAGAAAATCATAACTGTTGTTTTAGTTCGTCATATTAAAACGACCAAGAACCTAACTAGCCAAACTAGGCTTGGTTCTTGCTTCACAGAAAGCAATGGCGGCTACGTATAAGACCACCATGTTTGAAGCGTTTGCCGATTTGCTTGGCGCTAAACACTTAAGTAAGGACATTTAGTTTACAAGATATCTTACTGAATACACTTCGTATTATAAGATAAAACAGACTCCGAATATCAAAGTCATCTTGGAAACTCAAGATTTGAGTAAAATCAAGACAATTATGGTATTTGCGTGATATTTCGTCTTTATTTCAAAGACATGTCTTTGAAATAAAGACATGTCTTTGAAATAAAGACATGTCTTTATACGAAATATCACGCAAATATCATAATTATCTTGATTTTACTCAAATCTTGAGTTTTCAAGATGACTTTGATATTCGGAGTCTGTTTTATCTTATATTTCTTCAAATTGTCGGCTGGCGCTGGATTTTGGTCGACACTTCGTATTGTTCTGCTTACTGCTTCCGCCGATAAACTTCTAATGAGTTTCTTAGGATTTAAAATCCATAGTTCATTCGGTCTAAAACAATGAAAAAAAAAACAAGCGTATTAAGATAGAAATAGAATATTTTTAAAAGAAACTTAGCGGTCAAACACTCAAACCATAAAAGCAAACCTTATACAATTCCACAAAACACAAGGAAACCACAATGCTACAGCCAGTTCGGAAATTCTGGAAACGATTTCTAAGGCGTTTCTGCGAGTCACCCCGGTTCTATGAAAAACGTAAAGAAAACCCATTAAGTTAATATTCAACGGACATTTGGTATTTACACTCGCTCGTATGGAATGTAGTTATTATATGAAGAAGGAAACTTCTGTGTGTCACAACCTAACATTCTAACACCCAACCGGGATCATATGCGAAAAATTCAACTCTTGGGCCTCGACTGGGAATTGAACCTGTATTCCTTTGAACCTAGTGAAGCGCTCTATCAACTGGGCACTGAGGCCATTACCGAGAGCTTTCATGGTTACGAGTTCTGTATTTATAATTTAATAACAGCTTAGTGGAAAATTGTGAAGTGAGTCATACAGACGTGAGGTCAAGCCGCCCTTAACTGTTGTTCTATGTGATCGTAAGAACCTCGTCAATCAGGAGCATAAATCCCGGATAGACTGAGGGAATACATCCCGTCCACTCTTTAGCAAAGTGACGACCATCTCCTTCATCTACTGGCCCTGACCTTTCGAGAGAGTCTGCCGGAGTTATACAAAACTTTTACGTTGTGATTTTCCACCATCATTCGAAGATACTACCCCCATATTAATTTGGTAGTTTTCGACCTTTACTCTACTCGCGTAACGAAGACCTTGCGGTACGCCTTCTAGTGACTAGAACTCTCATGTGACCCGGATGAGATGTAATATTTCAAGTACGAGTTGGTGTTCTTCCTCCGATTTCTAGATACCGAGAAACGAGTTGGAAAACGAGGCGAAGCTGAGTTTTTTTAACGATTTTCGAGGTATCTAGAAATCGGAGGAAGAACACTAAACGAGTGTTTGAAATTACTTCTCAAACGAACCAGTATTTTAGGCGAAAATCCAGCCGAAAGTTGGAAAAATTCAGCTGTAATCTTCCTGCGATTTCTAAATACTGATTAATTATGTATTTCTTTCGTTTTTTCTTCGTGAATTATTAATGAGTTTGAGAATAAACTTTCCAGCTTCGAATGGGAGAAGGACTCATTCCGATCACCTTCCTACTTGGATTTACGCTCACGGCTTTGGAATCTTAGGAGGATGATTATTGATGATTAACTTTTCGCAGCCAGGACTTGCAGTGACTGGCTAGCAGCCAAACCCCACGACGTCATAGTCAAGGGAAATTATCACTCACATTGCACTTTCTGTCTTTCAGTATTCTCATCAAACTGACAGGCCTAAACATGGTCCCAACAGTTAAAGAACCTAATAGCTTGTGTTTACTTAGCTTTTAAGAAATAGAGTAATTCATAGCAGCATCAAACCTGTATTTCCATCTCTTTTGCATAACATCACATAAAAAGAAGACTGTAGCAGCAAGCTAAAGGAAAATAAAACAAGAGACTGTGAAACAGTATCGTAGTAAAGTGCGGTGATTGAAATTGTTAGGCCAGCGGTTGGTTATGCTGCACGGGACATAAACACGACGCCGCATCGTATTTTTGCAACGAAGTCGCGAAATTCACTATTAAATGCCGGAAATGAATTAAAACAAGATAAATTTAATTGACTTTTATTTCATTTTTATTTTATTTTGAAAATAAAATGAATTAAAATTAAAATAAGTCGTACCACCTTCAATGACCTGTTGACACCCCCGCAATGCAGGGGTGCTGGAAGGTCACTGAATGTGAGTATTGCACTTGGTTCTTCAGATCTATGGTTTAACTATTTAAAATGAGTCAAACGACTTGAACGGAATTCCTTTTTGAAACAATTTTTATAGCGTAGTCCACACGAGCACATTTTCTGTGGCAAGTTTTTCAGTGACCATTTTTTATTTGCTCGTATACATGAGAAAATTTGCCCGAATTTTATGTGATAAATACACTTGCTGAAAAACTGGCGCGCCAGTTTTTATGTGGTGAAGAAAAAGTCCCACATGCGAAAGTTTGTTCGTGTTCCCGACCAGTCACATAAAATTTGCCATGTTCTCAGAGATCGGCAGGGGCTTCTTCGGTTTTGTCTCTACTGTCCATCGTCATTTCTGGCGCATTGGCAAACGAGTTTTCAAAATAGCATTTGCTGTCTTTATACACGAGCAATTTTTTTTTGTCACAGAAAATTTGCCACAGAAAACTTTCTCGTGTGGACTGTGCTTAACGGAAAAGTAAGGTTCAGCAAGTGACTATGGTCTGGCAAAGTTAGCCATGAACCAACGCTACAAGGTGTGGAAAAACTCGCCATTATAATAGTGCCCGAAACAATAAACCGAAGGCCGTACAAAGGTCTGATAGATTATAATTAACAACTTTATAAACATACCTGAAAAAGTGCCTGTGCAACCAAACCAAATCTTGACATACTTAATTGTGTCCAGTTGAAAACATTTGAACCTGCGGTGAACGCACCTTTGACCTAAAAGTTGAGTGAATTATGTACTGATCTAACCCTTTCCTGTCCGAGACATCTGCCCTTGATAAGCAAAATCATCTGGCATAAGCCAGTGTGAAATTAAAAAGTCAGATACAGACCAGAAGAGGTTAATGTTATAGTCTGCTGTCAAGAAATGCACTAGCCCAGCCTAATCATTCCACCCCAGCTCACCAAGACCTTCCTCCAATTACAGCAATCTGTATCTTGGCTCATAACCCTGATTGTTCATGCTCATATCAGTTACTGCCCTAGAAGTTTGTAAATGTCAATGTTTGAATAAAAAACTCCTATTAAAGGCAGAGTATGTGGCACAAATATACCAGTAAAATCAATGAATGGCCCAGTTAAACCTTACAAGCAGTGATTTAAGTTGGTGAGAAGAAATATCTGGGTAGAAAGTTGAGAACATATGGTCTACAGTTCATACCTTGCAAAATATCTCAATGCCATAGATGAGATAAAATATTAACACCATAAACATAAGGAAGACAAAGCAACCAGAGAAAACTTCAGCTAACAGATTCTATGTAAAAAAGAAAGGAATAATTTTGTCTGAGGAATTTTAAAAATACAAATACATAGATTTCACATTGTTTCAAACTTAGTTTGTCACTCAAGTCATAGTGCATTAAAATTAAAAAAATCTGGCCACATAGTACCATGCTTTCATTTCATCTCTTTTTTGTAAACCTTACTGGAACTTCCAAAGAGATTAAATTTCAAACCCTTTGACTACCAGATGTCTCCTATGCCTTGCAGTCATCATAGGTAGTGGTATACATTATCAGTAAAACTGTCTAGCATTATTTCAGAATCATCCTCAGGGTATTATAAAATGAAACTTCACAATTAACCTACACTGCTGAAGTCAATTGAAAAATGCTGACTCAAGTGGGATTTGAACTCGCACCTTCGGGTGTGAGCTCAAATCCCGCTTTGACTTCAGCAGTGTAGGTTAATTGTGAAGTTTCCTGTCTAGCATTAACCAAGGAAAGTTAGTAGAGTACATCCACAGTAGGGAATAGCTAAAGAGGCAGTATTTTCTAATTTGTGTGGAGTGTATACATGTTAATTATGACAACAAAAACTAATCTGAATGCACTTGTGAAAAGCTGTTTCATATGTGAAATGAAAAATTAAATTTTTGTAAGGGCCAGCTGTAATGTGGAAGAATTTTCTTCTCCACTTACGTACCAGTGTCTCAGAATCTGTCACTGTCTTAGTTGAGATCAACTGGGCAATCATTACAGAAAACACAAATGCATTAAACACAAAAAAGTATTGGGAAGACTTCTTGAGAAACTGAGGTTTATCAGCAGTCCATTCAACCAAGTGAAAAGCCTGGTAAAAGAAGATGTTGATGATAAGTGTTTTTATGTTCACCTCACACTATATCTTGATGTCAATCACTATATTGATAAAAGTATCATTACCATTTCATTTGCATATAACTTCCTGTCACTAATTCCCTCCATGCCAAACCTATTGCACTGTCAACATTTAAATGTTGATCCCTGTTTCTATCTCTGTTTCTATTACCAAATCCAGACCCATCTTCACCTTATTCCCCCTCATTTTCATCATTACTTCCAAACCCACTGTATCTGCAGTATTTCAATACTAATCAATCATACCTATCTCTATATACACTCCCAATTGCCATCTTGCATTCACACACCTAATATAATCTTATTTATAATACCCAATACAATCTCATCACCTCTATCCCTTCCTTTATCTCCACTTCCATCTTAATCCCAGTTAACAAACTTCTACACCCATTCCCACAAGTATACTTGCATTGCCATTGCTCTGCTCATCCTCATTACCATCATCATCATCATCACCATCATCATAATCACCATCATCATCATCATCAGCACCATAATCATCAGCATCATCATCATCACCATCATCACCACCACCACCATCATCATCATCATCACCATCACCATCATCACCACCATCATCAACACCATAATCACCATCATCATCATCATCATCATCACCACCACCATCATCATC
Source organism: Heliopora coerulea (assembly GCA_030142905.1). Taxonomy (NCBI): domain Eukaryota; kingdom Metazoa; phylum Cnidaria; class Anthozoa; order Scleralcyonacea; family Helioporidae; genus Heliopora; species Heliopora coerulea. Next base: position 1,176,809 of record JASJOG010000072.1, on the reverse strand, counting down.
ACCATCATCACCATCATCATCATCATCACCATCATCACCACCACCATCATCACCATCATCATCATCATCACCGTCATCATCATCCCCATCATCATCACCATCATCACCATCATCATCATCACCACCACCACCACCATCATCATCATCACCATCATCACCATCATCATCACCATCATCATCACCATCATCATCATCATCACCATCATCAACACCATAATCACCATCATCATCATCATCACCATCATCACCATCATCATCATCATCACCATCACCATCACCATCACCACCACCATCATCAACACCATAATCACCATCATCATCACCATCATCATCATCATCACCATCACCACCATCATCATCATCATCACCATCATCATCACTATCATCATCACTGTCATCATCACCATCATCACCATCACCATCATCATCACCATCATCATCATCATCATCATCACCATCATCATCACCATCATCATCATCACCATCATCACCATCATCATCATCATCACCATCACCATCATCACCACCATCATCAACACCATAATCACCATCATCATCACCATCATCATCATCATCACCACCACCACCACCATCACCACCATCATCATCATCATCATCATCACCCCCACCATCATCATCATCATCACCACCATCATCATCACCATCATCACCACTACCATCATCATCACCACTACCATCATCATCACCACCATCATTATCATCATCCTCACCTCACCATGATCTTTATCCTCATCTTCATCACTATGTCCATTTCTATCCTTATCTTCTCCTACATGACATATTTATTCCCATTTAGATCAACTAGTGCTGCTCCCATTGGTTCATATCTGTAATCAATTAATTGCTGTCAACAATCGATTAATATCGATTAATTGTTTTGAATAAATTAAATCATGACACATCCACAGTGGTTTGTCCCTTCAAGGAAAAGGGTGTGTTTTAATGTTTTTAAAGTTTTGAAATTTTCCAGTAGAAAAACTCAAGAAAAAAATGTATATAATATAATTATATAAATACAGAGAAATAGGCTAAATAAATAAATGTGCCCTTTGACTGTCTACATATTGTTTTTGTTTAAAAATAACAGTTTATCAACAATGGCTGGCTTAAGTGCTGCATGCTTCTTCTTTGACCACAATTGACTGCAATGAGAGTGCAAGAATGCTATCTTTTTGCATTTTTTTTAATTCCAGAAAGAAAGCTCAAGTGATTATCATGCTGTGCATGGTTGTTGTCAATGATTTGATTATTTTTAAGAATAATTGATCACCAAAAAATAATTGATTAATTCATTAATTGGGAGCAGCATTAAGATCAACCCCATCACCATATCCATATTTATCACCTATCCGTCTATACCTCCAGTTTCATCCCCTCTTTTTCCATCTTCATTAATCTCCACTTCTTACAGTTCTCATCTCCATCAGCACCTCCATCTTCATCTCCATCCCCATCCTTATTCCTACCTTCATTCATTTCCATTTCCATACCCATCCCTATTCTTAAGTTTGTCCTTAAGTTTGTCCTCTTCAACATCAACATAACTACACTTTTGTCAAAATTACTCAGTTCAACTGTCCACGTACAAATTCTCATTATGTTGCCCTTCTCCCCCCCTCTATCCTTCCTCCATCCTTCTCCACATTTCCACTATTAAAATCACTTCTTCTTACCTCTGCCCAGAAAAAAATCAAAACTGAGAAGCAACAAATCACAAAAGCATAATATACAGCAAATAAATCAACTTTCCATTGGTGGGGTAAAGTGACCTACAGGGGGAAATTGAAATAACTCTGAAGTCTTTTCTACAAGCTACATGTAAGATATGTGTGACAATAAAGAATTAAGTTCTGAGACATTATCCATGTAACACTAAAAGATATGGTACTTGGCTTTTATTGTCATTGCTATGTACCTAGCACTTTCTATTCAATAAGAGAAAAATACACTCAAATCCAATTTCATTACTACTACATTTTTCTCAATATTCTGTGATTCCATATTTGTTTCTGGCAACTTTTTACTGAAATTGCTTTTATCATTAAACAAATACCATACTGAAAATTGCTGGTAATAACAAATTCAAATGATTTCAAACCACAGTTGGGTTAGCAATAGAAATTACATCAAAATCTCAGTTCAAACTCAAGCAAATAAACAACTCTCAAGAGAATGTAGGAGCATGCAATTTATCAACCACCCACAAATGTTCTCAGTCAAAACAAATCAAGCTTTTAAAAACATTAATTCTGGCAATATACCTCTGTAGTATAGTAAACTCCTCTGCTTCCAGCAGCAAAAATCACGTACAAATAAAGCAATTTCTGGACAGTTAGATGACAGGCCTTTAAAAATTGAGGCCTCTGCATCCTTTTCAGTTCAGCCCATACACAAAAGATCTGAAACAATTAAGATCCAAAATCACTAATAATGTGATAATGTAAAAAGAACAACTTCACTGAAGGAAACAACAACCAAAAATATTGAAACAAGAAAAGCCAGAAGGGCTATTTTAGAGTGTATGTTTAGCAGTGACAGCTGAGACTTTTGAATGCCTTTCAATAAGAATTAAACCCTGGATTCAGGTAAGCTAGCATTTTTTACAAAATATTTGGTTGGGTTTGAATGAGGGCCTTTGTTCATAAATATATGTTCTAAAATATCTCTTCTAGTTCTTTACCACTGATTATGAGCATAAATGCCAAGTAGTATAACAAACTGTATTATGAAGTCATCCAAAATCTGAATCCAAGTTTGGCTTTAATTGTGGTGTGACCATGATAAAATCTGGAATTTCCCAAAATTACCACATGAAAAGTTCTGAGAATTTATTGCTCAGACAGAAAAAAAGGCTTCATCCAGCTGCAATAACAGTACAGTAATGTCAAGAAAATTGAAATGTTGTCCCCTTTTACCCAAAATCAGTTTCTAGCAGCCAAAACCAGATGACTTTACTGTATTCAACAGATTAAGGTGCATGTCCCTTAATTCTTTTCATGCAGTCTGGGTCCAATTTCTACCGTTCTACTCCAGCTCACTCAAGCTAACCCCAGACAGCGGCATTCTTGAGGTTATACACTATCTAAAAGATAGAAAAAAAGCTTCCCCACATTTCGAGCGAAGGCCCTTCATCAGGAGATTAGTAGCATGGAATAGTAGCATGGTATTCCATGCTACTAATCTCCTGACGAAGGGTCTTTGCTCAAAATGTCGAGAAGCTTTTTTCCTATTTTTTAGATGGTATATAACCTCAAGAACACTGCTGTTTTATTGAAGCTATCTACACTGGACCACCGTGCCTTAGAATAACCCCAGACAATTTTAATTATTAAGGGCAGATGTCTTGGACTGGAAAGATTCAATAGATTAATTGCTTTTTGAATAAATGGTCATAGTTTCTATTTATAAGGCACTTAAAAGCAGTTTATCTAAAATCCATATGGGTCTGTTTGGTTGAGAGCCATGTTATCTTGGATGCTCTCTACTCTCCAAAATTCCAGGACTCTGTAAACTCCTCATATTTATTACAAATGATAGGAATAGTATACTTGCCAGTTGGAAAAATGCAATGGCAGATATGAGGAAGAACACACATCCAAATCCAACATAATAGCCGAGATTTGGGTCTTTACAGGTACCACCAGAATACTTAACCTAGAGGAAAATAAAGGAAAGTTGACAAACATTTGGCTAATTTAGATGGAATAATAAGTAATAAAGAAGTAATTAAGTACAGACTGTAAACATGAGATCAAAGTACAACAGTCAAGGGTCGAAAATTGGACTCAATGGTACAGCAGCTATGTCTTGGAGCTTAATTTAACAATATGGTGCCGTTCTATGTTACAAACAAATATCTCTTCGTTACAAATCTTAATTCTCTGTTACTTATATACGCATAAAATTTTCTGAAAGATATCTAGCATCAAAATTTGAAAAGGTGGAAATTACACTAGCGATATAGTAGTCTGAATGTGGTTTAGAACTTTAGGTGACGCACGAAAAATGTCGTTGCAACTGATAATTTTTGTCCATTCAGTATGATTTTTAAGATAACATTTGTTAATCTAAATTAAATTACCTAACTACAGGTGGTTCAAATCAAGTTTGTTATTGTGAAGCTTAGGGATATACCGGTGATGCATCCAAACATCGAAGGAATTAGCAACTGTTGTTACCCAAAGTTGTAACTCAATTACAACTGCGTGATAATGAACGCGTTCCTTTTAGTTTCGGCCAGCTTTTAAAGCAATTCTTGGCCCCCTGCCCTCGTATATTGTGTGTACAAGAAATATAACGAGATAGACTCTGTCCTGCCCCTGAAACGACTATTAAATGATGCAATCCTCTGAAATACGAATTAACAATTTATAACCAACCTCGCAAATGCATGAACCATACTCGCAACTTCCATGAATACAAGTGTTCGAACAGCGTGAAAAGTTATGCTCGTTAGCTTCCAGAAATATTACTGACATTCTTAACTCTTGGTCAGGCTTTTCCAAGACCTATTCGCCAAAACACACAAAATAAATCACGCTTCTACAAAGGATACAACCATATGGTCGACATTTTCGTTTTCCGGATTACTAAGAATTAAGTAAGTCGAGCGTATCCGATCACGAGAAATATTTTACGTCACGCTTGCTTAAGTTAATTGAACATACTTTAAAAAATATTTTTATCTTTCAAGTTAATATTTAATGGTTAGTAAACAACATGGAGGACTGTTGGTAAGTGTACCATGGGAGGAAACAGTCTCCAAACGTTCAAAAGTTCAAAAACAAGTGGAGTTTTAGTTTTTTCTCGACTCGACAACTGTCGTAGACAAGGACGTAAATCCTGGGGGGGATCGGGGGACATATCCCCCCCACTTTTTGCAAAGTTCATGACAACTGAAGCCTAATTTCTGTTCCCTCGGTGCTTATGGTTCCATGTTTACCTTTACGATTTTCCGATATAACCTTTTTCAGCCCCAATTCTTACCTAGGTATTGTTGGTTCGAATACATGACAAATTATGAAAATTTGCCAAGTTATTTTACAGTCCGATCGTTCTTCTTTGAACGCTATTTTGTAAACAATCAAAAATACTTTGTTTAGTTATACTGTAACGTCTTTATTGCTGTTTGGAGGAAATGCATGGCTTCGTTTCGATTGAAAAATAAGCATAGGTCCCAAGTGACCCGCATCTGGTGGGTCAGACCCGCATTTGGACATCCAAACCCGCCGACCCGCCAGGCTAGCATAAAAACCCGCATTGGCATTGATTTGCTGTATTTCTGTCTTCCGTGTAGTGAAATTTTTAAAATGTGTTTTGGAACACGAATATAAGCTACGATTTGACAATGGGACTTGCAACACCGTTAAACGCATTCTGTGACATCCCAGACATGTTTACAATCCATTTCTTTGATATCGCGCACACAGACTGCTTGAGATCATATTGCTGACTCGTCCACAGTCGCTTGCAAGAAACTCATGCGCAAGCGACCGCGGAGATTCATGGGGACTTTGAACAGTGCGAGTTTCGCAATTTGCAAAAGAATACTTCTGTAAGTTAGGCAATGATAATAATACGTCAAACCCAGAGAACAAAATCAGTTGAATCTGTTGCAACTTAGATGTGTGGTGTGGCATATCAGTGTAGATGTACAGATTAAGCTTAAATTTCCAAAAAGTACAAAGTGAAGTGCAGAGGAGTGCATTTTGCCTCAAAATGGTCTCAAAATGCAGGAAATGGCTTTTCAGAGAGCCTAATTTTGAAAATTTTCCGGGGGAGCATGCCCCCGGACCCCCCTAGAGCCTCGCGCCAAAGGCGCGAGTTGTCTTTCTGGTGACCACCATCAAGCCCATCTAAACTTGAGACCTATGAATAAGATATAAATGTTGTTCCAAAGAAACAATCTCAGAATGCCGGAAATGGCATTTCATAAACATTAAATTAAAAAAAACCCAACTTTCAGAAGGAATGATTCCACATCACTTGGCCGGCTCTGTCCCCCCCACTTTTAGGAAGCGATTGTCGCCCTTGGTCGTAGACATTAACATGTTTTGACTTCAGAACGCAGAAAATGGCCATCGGAAGTATTTTCAGATTTGGCGGAGGGCAGAAGAGTGACCCCCCCCCCACCTTTAGGCCAGATTAATGTGCCCCTTGCTCAGTAAATGCGCCCCTTTCTGAAGGAACAGTGAATTTCTGTTGTCTCTTCAGAAACATTAAAAATGCCACTTCGGAGTTCTAAAGATTCGAAGATTTCCTAAGGGAACATACCTCAGATCCCCTAAAAAAGATACTTTATGACTGGTGAATATTGACCAGCACTTTCATTTATCTTGTGGATCGCCTCTCCATTCAAATCATAAATCCGCTACCGATTTAAAGATCACAAATATTGAAATATCGAATTTAACCTCTATTTAAAGAAGCAAAGGGTGATCAGATCATCATTGATGGGCCCAGATTTAGATAAACATATACGCAGTGCAGTTGTTCAAATAGTAATTATCTTAATCCCAGATATGAAAATTTTGCCAACAAATCCCGAACGTACTGTAGAGGAACACCGAACTTTTCTTAGGTAGATTTCGCGTAGATTTAAGCATAGAGCCCCAGCATATTATGCTCGCGTTTAAGTTAGAAACTTTCAGAGATATAAGTGGATAACTGGGATAATAATTCACTTACGCGAGTGGAAAAAAAATCTCTTCTGAGTAGTAACTGATACGTCGACCCAGATAATTGAATTTCTCCCCACGATTCGTGCATCTTTGCTACTTTAAATAAATAGACTGACAATGGCTAACATCTTTCCAGTGCAATAAACCACTAACGACCATCAAAATATCACCGAACAGATAATGAAACTTCTTCAAAACGTTCGTTCAATCAGGAATGTACTTAGGTATACCATAAACAGATATGAACGAAATACCATAATCAAGTGAAAATTCATTGGTCTTGTTCGCTTCATCCTTTCGTTTGCCGTAAACGAACAAAATCCAACAACAATCCTACCAGACACAAAGATGGCTCGACTAGTTTGGAGCTGGAATCACCTGACATCTAAGTTGCTGGGGTACTCAAAGAGGCGTACAAATTACAGTTACAATTGTTGTAGACAGCAATGGGTGTAACTATCAGGAGAAATGAATCAAGATATTTTTTCTTGCATTCTTCATTAACATCATTTTACTTGTCCATCAATAAGTACACTCGATTCTGTTCTTAAAAATACAGATGAAGGGTGATAAACAGGGTTCCGATTTTTATAAAGGTTGGTGTTGATTGTACAATTTGCTACATAACTCTTTCGCTGCGGGAGCTCTTCTCTCGACAAGAAGTCGGCTGGCGTTAGTGAGAATAAATTTATGGAAGTTTTATGCCGCCGAGAAAGAGTCAATGTTAATAGCTATCTTGAAGATCTACAGTCTGGAGGTTCTCCTATTATGCTATAAATGTCGCCTTTTGGCGAGAACAATCGTGCTAGAAATTGAAAGGACTTGTTCAGACTGGAAAATGATGTGGCGAGCCTGAGCTCATTAAACGATAAGATTACAGAATATTCCAGACCTCTTCAGGATGCTCCGACGCTTTTTAGCGCAAGGTACAAACTAGACATTTTTTAGATGCTGAGATTTACGAAAACTGTAATTGTCTACATTACAGCATCAAGTTACAGCGGAGTAGGCTGTTATTTACTCTTAAGTTACTTTATAGGATTTCACCCTCCACCCTTGCAGAACTGAAAGAAAGGTTGCCGACGCGTGTCGCATGACTTGAACGTGACTTTGATGAAGAAACAGGTGAGCAAGGAGAAAACAAATACGAGCTAACATTTTAACTTTGTTTTCATCAAAATTGTTCACATCTCTTTATCATTTGTCTTGGACTTCTTGGGAATTTTAGTGCTGGAGCAACTGTTAAAATTTACGAATTTCAAACTTGTAATACTGATCCTTGTTGCTTTACATTACGCTGCTGTCTCAAGTGTCTTTCGAACAGTTTGGTTTGCTGTTGCTCGGTTAAAACTTTTTGGTTTAATAAAGAGGAACTTTACTTTGTTTCCTGACACTTGTGGGTTGAAATGAAAGGCTTTACGAGGTCTCTAAACAAGTTGACATCAGTACTGTTCCTGTACTCTTGCTTCGCGTGGAGTAATGCTTGCGTGAGCGATGAGGAGTGCACAGCTCAAAAGCAATGCTGTCGTGGAACGTGCATTCCAAATAAAAAATTGTGCGGGCTGTCAGCAGCAGCTACATTCGGAATAGTCATGGCTACTATGATCATCCTTTCAACTTGCTTCTCATGCTGTATGTGTTATTTTTGTGGAGAAAGCCGTTGGCGATATAGAGCCAGAGGAACATACATTCCACACGACGTAGAGACGACAGCTGGCTTAACTTATCCTGCCGCCAACTACGCAGCAATGTACGGAACATATCAAAACCCAGGGACTGCTCCTTATCTATTTGATCAAGCTTTATACGGAGGCGTAAAAGGAGGAACACCTCATCCACTTACATCAGATGCACCACCAAGTTATGACGAAGCAACTTCCCCTCCACCTTACGCCTCAACCTCCCTTCAGTAGGCCTTTTTAGAAAAAAGCATACATGGTTATGGCACGTTATGCGTATCTGATTACTTGTGTATCATTAGATGTTTAACTTAATTTTGGTCTTTAACTGTTCACGTTATGTTGGTACTTGGAATTATAAGTAGTTTGTAAGACGTCACTGACTGAGGTAACGCCAATTCTTCGGCACACTTCAAAGGATTTTACGAAATTCACAGATTCCTAAAGTCCATTTACGAACAAAATATCTAAAATGAGTGTCAGTGAAGAAACGTTTAGCTACTCTGGTTTATTAGTGTATAGACCACTCGCATTCATTCCCCCGTTGGAGGAAAAATACTAACAAACAAAAGAATTTACATGAATTATGCGATCTGGCGAACGTCGGAACCGTGAAGATGTCCTCCAACTAGGTTGTTTTGAATATGAATGAAAGTGTTCTATTTCACGGAGCTCTGTATTGACTACTAGGCTGACTTAAGTAAATGATTACAACAAAAAGAAGATAAAAATTGCGAAAAACAGGCCGTTCAAGTCACGACAAAATGCTATGCACTGGGAAGAGTTTGTCGCTGAGACATGCTTACATAAAATTTTTGTCGCTGAGACTCGATTCCATAAAATTTTTGCTGTTTTGGAGATAGCAGCGGCATACTTATCCACTTTGTATACAGTCGTTGCTTTTCTTTTTGGTGGACGACATCCTTGAATAACTTTGAATAGTGGTAACTTCCTCTTAACACTAACCCTAATCTCAGCCTTAACCCTAACCACTTGAAAACACTATTCCTAAGTCACCAGTAAATGGATCGAGTCCAGGTTTTGTAAACTTTATTATTAATAATGTGTTCATTTAGACCATTGTTCAAATTATTTAAGTTTTTGCTGCCACTTTGTAGAGACAAATGGACTATGTTACTTTTGCTCCTTAAAGTAATCTTTAATAAGTTAAGAATTTTAATGGACAGGCTTATATGGGTCAAATAAAAGCAAATACAGTGAAAAGACAAGAACTACTATACTCATAAAGGTGTGACTGAGGTTCAGAAATTGCTTACTATAATTCACCCTTTTGAATACCAGCTAATGCTGGCCAGAAAATATGCATGTTGTGAACACACCTAACTTGATGAGATCAGTGCCTGCAGGTATGAAATAATGATATATAAAGCACTAAGAAGAAATATATATATTTATGGTGGAGGAACAGAACCTCAAACATTATATATTATTAGGCATTAGCCTTTGCAACACCAACTAATGCTGGTCTCAAAACACGAGCATTAAGGGTATAACCAACTTGATTAACAAGTATAACCATGCCTTCCTTTCCTGGTACCTCTTGTTCAAAAAGAGCTTCATGAAAATTTGGATCAAATTTTTCATCAAGAGGACTTAACTTCTGTAATCCATTTTTGGTGAACACTTTGTGAAGTTGTTGATCTGTCATGACGAGTCCTTCATAAAGAGTCTTTAAGTGAGAATTTTTCACCAGCTCTTCTTCTGGAACACTCCCAGTGGCCTTCTCCAATATGTCAGCAACTTCCAAAAGGTCCTTGGCAAAACCTTGGATTCCAAATAACCTGGTTTCCTCAACTTGCTTCTTCATACGATGCTTAACATTTTCGTTCTCTGCTAAAGCACGCTTGTATTTATCCTACAAAAGGAACAAAAAAGGTTATATATCAGCAAGTACTGTAAGTGTTCAAATTAGCACCTGGGGTTCTTAATTCTTTTTCACACTTTATAAGAGGGGCATTAAATTGGGAGGGGCATTAAATTGGGGGGGGGGGCATTAAATTGGGAAAGGCATTAATTTGGACAGGGGTGCTTATTTAAAATAATAGCACTTTGTCCCAACAGTAACATTAGTATGAACATTTAACTAAAAGCCAAGCCAATTTCAATAGTGTATTTCCTTGGTATAATCAACTAATTCAACACAATGTTGACAAAAACACCAGGGTTTAAGAAAAAGCTGAGAGAATTTAAGCAATTTTAATCACAAGTAATTATCTTATTCAATGACAAAGTCTCTCTGATGTTGTCAGAGCCCTCACCATCAACAATGTCAGGCAATGCCTAGTCAAAATAAGGGTATTTCACAATGTGCATTGCTGGTTACATTTGCAATTAAAACTTAAACACACCCTATGCTTATTTAAACTGGGGCACTCTCTGCTTGTTTACATTCTTTAATGAGGCTCTTATTTAGAAGGGGTGCTAAATCAGCCAGCTAATTCAAACATTCACAGTACACAATGTTTTATGATGTGTTAATGGTAGAGTTGTCTGATTTGTGACTCAGACTCAGATCTGAGTCCAGCTCAAGTCGTGATTTTCAAAACTTGCACTTGGTCTCAAGTCATTTTCCAAAGAATCCAAATGAAAGACTTGGCCTCCATGCACATGACTCATGATCCATTGAAGCTTTTTTTCATAAGTTATTTTTCATTAAAATAACATGTTCAACAGTTTTCATAAAGATTTAAAATCGGATGTAGAATCATCACATGCAAAGTTCATTGTAATATACTGTAGTTGATTTCAGTGATGTCTTTTCATCACACTTACATTGGTTTTCTAGATGACAGCTAACTTCAGATTCAATCAGTGTTTTAATGACTCTACTAGGCAAATCCCTCTGCAATTGACTTGAATCAATTTTGATTTAACCTCAGCTGTAAGCAGCTGTTGAGCTCCGATCCATTAACCCTTTTTGGTCAGTACCTAATTCTTATTATTTCACTCTGGCTAACTCCAGATAACAATGTTCCAGCTGATGCTAAATTATTTTACCTTGTTTTTACACTCCTCACAATGTATGTCAGGGACTAATAGCAACTTCATAACCTGACTCAACTAGACTTAATGAAGTTGTATGACTTGAATTGACTAAAGCCTGGCCACTGACTGAACTTGACCTTGGATTAGCCTGTTACAATATTGGATTTAACAAGTTGAACAGCTAATGCTGTAATGATGTTATCCTCCCTCCCACCATCCCAATTTTAGTTATGAAAACCAGAAAAGATGACTGGGTTTTTTTAGGCATTTTTTTAAACTTCAAATAAAGAAATATAAAATGGTTTTCCATGTTTATATAATGAAATATTCACTGAAAAGTGTAACAAAAAAATGACTCAGAGGCAACAGTTTTTTAGAGTTTTCATTGTAAATAGCGTTCAACAGTCTGTAAACGTTGCCCCCCTATGTCTCTTTAGTCAATGGTACACATAATATTATGCAACAATTCATTTTCACATAGGCTTTACTGCCAAATATTTAAAGAATAACTTTACTAGAATAAAAACGGCTGAGGAGTTAATGGCTTTCAAGTTGTTTCAAATGTTTCTCAAGAAAAAACCCAACAGAATTCAGTCACGAGTGTCAATTTACACCAAGGTCCATGTTATTTATCTACAATAAAATATACTATCACTTGACTTTAATGCAATCTTTCAAACTTATATTCATGAATTACACTGTACCTCAAGATCTTTTATAACACAGTCTTTTTCTTCAATCAGTTTCGCTTTTTTATCTAACTCCGATAATTCTTGGCCACCATCTTGCTCCTCTCCACTCTTAGTTGTGTTCTTTGCTTTCTCAGCTGTACAAAGCAACCTCTGAGAAAATGGCGAATTGGGACATGCAGGGTTTTTACGTTCGAATTCTAGAATGAAGTCGTGCATTCTTGGGCCAACACGACCCGAAAATATCCTCGTTACAAGTGGTCGTAACATGTTGTTCAGAAGAAGGAAAGGTTTGACCGAAATTGAGATTTTAATTCACAATTTTCCTTACTCTTGCGTCATATATGCACATGGCGTTCACAGTCATCCTGAGTCATCGCACCAGGTTTCCAAGTTGAAGAACTGGGTTTGAGTTGTTCGATTGAATAAATAACCGACCGGCATTAAATGCCCAAATTTGAAAACGTACCAACGATAAGCAAAGCCCCGAAAAATATTCGTGGAAAAAGTTGTCGACAGAGTAAAAAGCAAAAGTAGAAGAAAATATTCCCAGAAAGCTAAAAGTATCTCAAAATTTCGAAAGAATTTTCAAATTCACGAGAAACAAGTAAACTTGAAAAGCGACTTATTTTATTTTTTCGAATTTTTAGGATTCTTGAATGATGTTTTTATTAACCGACCCCTTTAAGTAGGGCTAAGGGCTCAATGTCAAGAGGGCCTAAGAATATTTTAATTTTCCACTTTAAATTTAAACCGACTAGGTTAAACTGCAATTCAAATTTAAACCCTAATCCCAACACCCAATGAATTAAACTCTATTTAAATATTGGTCCAAAGATCGATTAAAATAGTGTTTCAAATATCGGTTTTAATCAACCCCCACAGTCTAAACTTATCGATACAAATGCGAGGATGTCTTATCCTGTTACTGTGGTCACCAGAGAGCTCCCCCCCTGCTGACCTAGTTGACCTGGGAGCAATATGGCCTGGGTCAAATTTTGGCGCGCTGGCTTGCGAGGTTGCTAAGCAAACTTTTCAGTCTACTAGGGAAGGGATAAGGAAACTTGTTGTGTGGAACAGGTCTCTTTGGATTAGAAAAAGCGGTTGCAATATTCGTTAGATGGCTTCAACAGCTAGTCCAAGGAAAGTGCGAAAGGTTGAAGTGGCCCAGGGGGAAGCTAATGGTGGAGAACAGCACGAAATAGTGGAGGAAATTGACAATGTCCAGAATGAAATTGACACCTTAAATGAGAAGGCATCAGAGGAGATACTAAAGGTTGAGCAGAAGTTTAATTTGTTGAGGAAGCCTCACTTTGAAAGGAGAACGGAACTGATTGCAAAAATCCCACACTTCTGGGTAACAACAGTATCCTTAGTATTCTTCACTTGGTTTGTATTTGCATGGATGTCAGAAATTTTATGTATCAGTTTGCATTTGCTATTCACAGCCAGATATCATGACACTGTATCAAAATATAAATATTGTGCCCTATAGAGGGGAATCTTTAGTTTTTATTGGGATATGGAATATTTTTGGAAAAAATATGTCTAAATAAGTTACTGGAGGCAAAAATTATGATGATGCAAAACATTTAAAGTTATAGGGATTTGATACAGACACCCTTAGTGTGATGTACATAGTGAAGTGTTTTGAATTTACCCCTTAGGTCCATCAGACAAGCAAAAGGCTGTTTGTATAATACTTCAAAAAGTGCAGGGTCCTTTTGGAAACCTTAGAGAATTATGAATAATCCTTATAGGAACTTGATAGTTGGTAATCCTTAAAAAGTATAAAATAAAACATATTCTGAAAAATAGAGACATCTTGGAAAACTCAAGATATGAGTCAAAACAAGACGAATATATGAGACTGTAATATTTCGACTTTATTACAAAGTCATTATCAGACAGAATGATTTACAAAACAATCAAGTAATAAAGTCAAACATTCTGTCTGATGATGACTTTGTAATAAAGTCGAAATATTACAGTCTCATATACTCGTCTTGTTTTAACCCATATCTCGAGTTTTCCAAGATGTCTCTATTTTTCAGAATATGTTTTATTTTATACTTTTTGAAGTTGTCGGCTGGTTGTGGTTTTTAGTGATCCTTAAAAGGAGCTTTAACTCTTTATAGCCTAATCCCAACTGTCATTATTTTGCTTTGGCTAATGCCAAATGATTTTAGTCATTATGGAGAGATATCTCATAGAAAAAAGGGTTAAGACTATCTCAATTAAAGCTTTTCAATTCAAATCCTACTCAAAAGCTTTTTGGAAACACTAAATCCATCATAACTGTATATCAGTTCAAATGATCCAAACCTGTCCTCTAGAATTCCTGAACTCTTTCAAAGTTCTTAAACCATCGACAAATCAGTGCACTCCTGGATGAAGAAGATGAGGAGGCTCTTCAGTATCTCAAGTCTCTTGAAGTTGAAGAATTTGAAGATATCAAGTCAGGTTATAGGATAAAATTTGTGAGTTGAAGTTAGGTTTTGATATTAATCATCTAGTAACAATTTAACACACATATAATCCTCTGTTCCTATATAAATACATTCAAATTATCCCTTCATGGGTAAATGTACTAAACTCTACATTCACTGTCATTGCCACCTAGTAAAACTTGAGAAAATTTCTAAAGTTACTTCAGTTACTTGAACTACACATTACACATTTTATTGCTGGGCAATGAATTCACTGAATAATTGGGAACAACATACATTAATTTTTATTTATAATGTTCTATATATGTATCTTCATGTTATATTTTTGCAGTAATTTATATAAAATGATTGGCACTAAAAACTATTTTGTTTTTTATGTAATCCTAGAAATTTTCAGAAAATCCTTTCTTTGAAAATGAACTTATCAGCAAAGAATTTGCACTGAATGAAAGTGGAGATCAGGTGTCAAAATCCACACCAATCAAATGGAGGGAAGGAATGGTAAGGATATTTCAAGAGGGAAGATTAATGCCATTTTCACAAAATTGTACTGTGTTTTGGTCACCAGTCACACTTGGAAACTGTGATGAAAGTTGGCTAAATTTATATGCAGTCTTCTTCTGGTTTTATTTCTCACTCGTGATGTTGGTTTTTATATTTGGTTTATGTATTGTCAATAAGTTTGAGAATTTCACTTGCAGGATTTGACAAAAAGGTACCAAGAAAATGCAGCTGGCATGAAACGCTCCCATCAAGAACCTCAAAGCTTCTTCAGCTGGTTTTCAGATACATCTGATGGAGTATCAGATGAGTTGGGAGAAATCATTAAGGATGAAATATGGCCAAATCCATTGCAATTTTATTTGGTAATGTTCTTTTTCACCCCACTCTTTCACTTGTTAAAAGTATGATAATTTTATTTCCAGCAAGTTATTCATCCATTTGACTGGGTTCTCCTTTACTGGCTTTGTAAAACTTTATATACTCTCCTTCATTTTGCACTAATATGAATGAATGTCTCTTCAATAATTGGACTCTTTCTACAATGTTATCACTGCATGGTTTTCTCTTCCAGTACATTGTTCCTCCCTACCTCAGAAGACTTTCACCCTGCCCTCCCAATCTGAGCCTGAATTTAAACTGAACCAGATACATTTTTGCAGAGGTATTGAACTCCATGTGGTGTGCCGTAAACGAGTTACTAGATCATTGTTGCACCTACCTGTAGAATTATACCTATTTATTTCTCCATTTCTACAAATCTTTATGAAGTTGGGTTAAAACAACAGATATTGCAGGTCTCTAGTGCCTGTACAACCATTCTGATGGTCCTTCACACTCCAACAAATACATCAATATGGGATGTTTTGGTTTGTCTGTTGTTTCACTTTTCCTCCCACAAAACCTGGGGGAGAATCCTGCAAAGGAAGTTTAGCTGAAATATTCATCTGTTTCTCTCTCAGTTCATGGACTCCCAAGGCGAACGTGATGATGAAAATGAAGGTGACGACGAAGAGGACGAGGTCAGTCAGCTGCGGTGTTGAGCAAAGTACCAAAATTTTTGTACTAAAGTAAAAGTTAAACCATTAAGGGGCAAGGGCACACTTATGTGTTTTACTCTGGCTAATGCTAGACGATTGTACTCGTCAAGGGATGAGCCCTGCCCCTTAATGAGTTAAAATAACTCCTCGATATATACTAAGTATATATTTAAAATACAAGAAGTGGTGCGTTATCGAATCATTGCGTTATCATTTGCACATTAACCGAGGACCAAAAAGAACCATGGAAAATTTTGCGTTACGCTCGACATGTTCAGAGCAGTTAACCGCAAGTTTTCGGTGCATTAGAGTTCATTCTCATACCAAGGTTTGGACTACTCGACTTCGTTAGCAGTTCATAGTTATACCGTGTCAATAATAACTTCTGCTAACTACGGCGTAAACTTACTCACTAAGTTTCGGCAAAAAAGCCCAGTCATGGTCTTACAGCATTTCGTATAATGACTTACGTTGATCATTCGCGAAGCAAAGACATAAGAACTTAATGTTTGGAAACTAGAAACTAGTCAGCCTTATATATATATATTATTTATTTTACTGTAAAATAAATAATATATTACGCTCTACGCATGGTATTGAGCGCTCTTAAACCTTACGCCTTCAGTGTGACATTTGTGTTGCATACTCTTCTTGGTATATATATATATATATATATATATATATATATATGTATGTATGTATACATATATATGTATATATATATATATACATCTGAGGCTGAAATTAAAAAAAGGTTTCCGAAATCCACCTACATGACAAAAGACAAATGGGATTTTCAATCCTGTGAACGTTTTCTCGTGTTTTTCTTCTTGAATCATTATGTGTTAGTGTGTTTATAAATTCGTCCCAAAACATCCAGCTTATTTCTCTCATGACAGGGAGACGGCGATGAAGATGTGGTCGAAGTGGACGAGGACGATGATGAGGAAGACGAGGAAGAAGGAGAAGGAGAAGGAGAAGAGGGGGATGATGAAGTGGTCGTTATTGAGGAAGAGGAAGGCGATGAGTTCGACGATGAAGATGATGAGGGAGAGGAGTACGAAGGAGCAGGGGATACCATGGAGGATGAGGGTGAAGTGGAGTACGTCGAAGAGGAAGAAGAGGAGGAAGAGGAAGGTGATGAGGACCAGGTAAAGTCACGATTGTTAAGAAACGGCAGAGAGGAAATGTTCGGGTAAGGCCCGTAGGGCAGGGGGGTACGATGATTGCGTTCGCACCCCCCGTGGGCCGAAAAGGTGCACGTGCTGAAGACCGACGGTTCAAAGGAAAGTGAATTATTTTAAAAATAAATGTAATGCTCGTGTTCTAACTTAAGACTTGTGCGGTTCGAAATGAAAATCAAGAGAAGACAAGTGTATTTGCCATGCAAATGCAATCACAATACCTGGCGTCATTTAGCAAAATGGCAAATAACACTGGGTATGAAAATTACATTATTACATGCACTTTAATGTGAAGCCTGTCACTTCACATCGGACTGCGTTCTGTTAAAATAAAGTTTTTGCGGAAATTGACGGTAGTTACGTTCACTTTTCGTCGCTGGTTAGATTTGAATCAATTAGAATAGTAGATGCCTACTTGAAAAGTTTTCGTTGATTGTAGTTTATTCCTTTTCAGTCTGAATTATTGAAATTATTTCACTTGGGTTACAACCTGGCGATTTTACTCGTCAATGTAAGATATATTGGACCGCAAAGAGCTTTCGCCACAGTGTTTCAGTATTTTACCCCTTCACAAACACCCCTAGGTACAAGGAAGGATGGGGCTTTGATTTCTTTAGTAGGGTAGCCAAGACGACCTCTGGTAAGGTCGTCTGAGAAAACAGAAAGTATTTAGAAATTTAACATTTAGTCTTTAGAGAGTCTTGTCGATTATGTAACAAAGGAGGAAATTTGTTTCACAGGAGGTCGAAGGTGAAGAACCGGAACCACAAGATGAACAAGAAGCGCAAGACGAACCTGAAGGGGTAGAAGAAAAGGCGAAGGAATAGAGATATTACCAGTCACTTTGACACTGTACAGTAAAGTAACAACTAAAGAATTTTACCAAGACGACAAACCCATATCGATCAGCGAGATGATTCAATCTCATCTTCATTTCTTCGCGAGACGAGAAAACTTTCAATCAGCCGAATGCCAAACGAACAATTTTTCGAACGCAGAGCCGCCGTCATTTGAAAGAAAGAGGTTTTTATTTCGTGTTCGTCCATATTGTATCATCTGTGATTTTTCGCGCGGGAGCTTTGAGCTTTAGTACACCTTTTGCTGTTTATTACCAGAAAATATACTATCATTAACGCCAACCTCAAACTCATTTACGCAAAAATACATTCATTTTATTCAATCGACATTCATTAACGCAGATACGCAACCATTTGCATCAAAAGGCATTCCATAGCGCCAACAGACGACCATTAACACCATTCTACTATACATTAGGGATAATAAAATTTCAATTAGGCAAGATATTTCTCTTCTGTAAATGAAATTTTATTATTCCTAATGTATAGTAGAATTGCATTAATGATCGTCTGTTGACGCTATGAAATGCCCTTTGATGCAAATGGTTGCGTATCTATGTTAATGAATGTCGATTGAATAAAATGAATGTATTTTTGCGTTAGTGAGTTTGAAGTTGGCGTTAATGATAGTATATTTTCTGGATAATCAGCAGCAAAAGGTGTAATAGTGACCAATTTCAGTTATTCATTCATGTGCACGCATTCTTTGTGCAGCCTTTCTGGCCCCTTGTTTCTATATCTGTGAGTCAGAGGATCATTGCTTCCTCAACTGTTGTTTAAACAAGGATACAAGTTATTGGAGGTCAATTGGCATTAAGATGGCTGAACACACTTTTGCAAGTTTTTCATACGTCATTCTTCCCTTGAACCTAACTCTGGAATGGTTATAACCCGAAGCTCCCCATTTGGCTGAGAAGGAAAGTAATGATGGGAGTTCAAGCTGGAAGGGCATTATTTAGGATTTTTCCCGTTTCCATGGCAATAGCCATATTTGAAAACAATCTTGAAAATTACGTTTCAATAAGTTACCGGGAAATCCCGTCAAACTTGTTTTTGAATTCTACAAAATTTACAATAGACAGTTTCTATCTTTGAATACCTTCTTGGTAATATTTCGAGTGAAACTTTTTAAACTTTACAAGTAAATGATGGTCCAATGT
Source organism: Heliopora coerulea (assembly GCA_030142905.1). NCBI lineage: Eukaryota > Metazoa > Cnidaria > Anthozoa > Scleralcyonacea > Helioporidae > Heliopora > Heliopora coerulea. The sequence continues at coordinate 1,157,542 of JASJOG010000072.1, read as the reverse complement.
GTACAACAGAAAATACTGCTGAGTTTCTTGGATTATCTTGCATTTGTAAGTTTACAGCGAATGCGTTGCAGTGTTAACAAGAATCCTGCCAAATTTTAATTAGCTTTTCCGCTAACTAAAACCTGAATTTTCGAGGTTGTCTTAAATTACTGTTTTTGCCATGGGAACGGAAAAATCCTTGGTATTACTGTACCTGCCAAAACTCCCAACTCTTTCCTTCCCCGCCAAATATGTAGTGATGGGCTTCCACCATTCAAGAGTTCCGTCCACTGGTAACACGAAATGTGGAAACCTAGTAAAACCGCGTCCAGCCACCTTACGTTTCATTTGGGACTCAAATGAATTACATGTGAATTTGCCGCTTGGAATGTAGTTTTCTAAGTAACCAACGTGCAACTGCTTGCATTGGCATGCTGGTGTCAGTCGAAACTTACAGCAAGTAGCATTACATGTTTATTCCGTGACTTGTAGGACTATCTGACAAATTTCGGGTAAGCGAACAAACGCCTGTTCATTTTAGACGACATTAAATTCGATTTCTGGGCGAAAACGTTTCGGCACGCGAAATTTGAATGTTGTACGAAAAATACTGGTCACGTAAACCGGGGTTTAGATGCACGCGAAAGGATACTCTAGACGAATTTCCATTTAATGTACTTTTTCAGTCTTTAGTTTAGTTTGTTTTTCGTTTATTCCCTCGTTCGGTTTTTTGCTGGTTTTCGGCGTTCCATGTAGCAATTTACCTTCCTTGCTTGTTATTTCGTCTCGCATGATGATTACCTAGCATTCACTCTTTTTTTTTTACTTAAAACCATCAAAGAAAAGCGATCCAGGTGTTCAAAAAACGATTGCTCACTTGAAACTCTTCCAAAGGCTTCTACCGCCAACAGTAGCGGTCTTTATGAAAAAAGTAGATTGGCGCAACGACGAATCACTCGGCGTTATTGCACTGACAGATCTTCCAATAACACTAGGCATACACAGTGGACTGCTGTTGTGTGCACTGGTTACATCACAAGGGCTAGTGTAGCCTCAGCTTGGTTCGTAGTAAGAAAAACAGCAACACCTACATTGTCACACAATTTGTCAGTCTCACTCATGTTGGTCTGTAAATCGTGTCCGCTTGCTACTAATAAATAAAACAACTATTTTAAGAACCCTCTTGTTTTCCTGGTGTAGTTTGATTATGGCTTCTTTTGGATACTTAATCTTAACCCCAAACTTATATGAAACTCTCGGTCACTATATTAAATATTCCTAACTTTGTAAGAGCAACTTTTGTTGCCATGAAAGTTTAGCAAAGTTTACTGCAAGGCTCCTGTTGAATTTCCCTAACTTCCTGTTCAGTCCTGTGCCATGAGTTGCAATTGGTTGATAAAAATCCTCTATTGACACGCATAGCACAGAAACGTGTCGCAGAAAATTTAATGCAAGTTCGGATTATAAATTGAAAAGGAACTTTGCTGGATAATTTACCAAATTTTCGTGCAACTATGGTAGGCACTCAAACTGAGAACACATTTACATACTTTCCTTGTAGACTCTACAGTAATCTTTTGATTGCACAACATCTGAATGCGGAATACCCTATCCTGATTGGCTCAGTTTGCTCAGTATCTATTCGGTGATAATTATCAGAGTAGTATCGGGTTTTGGGAAGTGGGGATGTACAACTCAGTGTTTTCAATGACTGTTCTTTACGCCATGTTTTTAAGGATTCGCGTAACATTTAAGAGTTCAAAGCGTATGCGGACAATTTGTCCAACAATCTTCTTTCAAATATACTTTCAAGGTTGAACATCGGAAAGTACTAACATTGGAAAAGAAAATTAAAGTCTGTGTAATAGATTTTCCTTTTATAAAATTATGTCTCGGAAGAAAATCGTGACACGTTTGTGGGGAAGTAATTAGTAACTTTCAAGTATATAATATTTCTAATCTGAAAGAGTTACAAGGAATTAAAAGGAGTAAAAATGTAGGCTCATGTTCTCGTTTATGGAAATTTAAAAAAAAAGAATTTTTTATAATAAACCATTTATTCTATATTTAATGGTAAACTATGTGTGCGTATGTTGCGGAATATTTGCAAGACATGAAGATGAAATAAAGTGGACTTTTTTTGAATCTTTACTGAAGGCGATCTAACAAAAGGATTATTTGAGCCCGTCTTGTGTTACCCGAGACTGATTTAAGGCGTGCACATTATATTTGGTGCTGTTTATATGTAAGTGTATTGGTGTCTTTCGTAAGCTGTATCTTTACAAAACATCGAGAAGAGTGGAAAAGGAGGAGGTTCTTGGTTTGAAACCTGGTTTTTTCAACGCACATCGGCGTACTTTCATGGATAAGGATACTTTTACGAGTGTCTTATGATGAAGATGAACTAAAATTTGTTTAAATTCCTGGAAGAGTTTGATCAGGTATTATAGAAGAACCAAGAAGTAACAGTTCAAACGCTAAAAAGAGTTAGTGCAAGCGTCCAAAACATTGGCATTATTGCATATTATGTAACATACAACCCAGTGTTTGATGTCGGATAGAACAATTATATTTCATATAAATAAACTGTTAGTTGTACTTGACTTGTTACATAGACTATTTTGATATAAAAACGACTCAAATGAATAAAAAATTATAGAGTTTAGTAATCAAGAGGTAATTTCCATTCAAACGTGTCTTTAACCAGGTCTATCTCTTTAGGTGTGAAACGAAGCAGGTGCCCGAGAATTGGTAACATTTGCCTTGACTGTAGAAAACAAATATATGAAGCCATCATTTTAAGAGAAAGAGGATGGAATTAACATATACCTTACGTTATATACACGCTCAATAAAGTTAGATTAGTGAGGCCACTTAGCATAAGAGCGAGTGTTACAAACCGCATCAACTCTCGTTGAGATCTACCCCTCGTACGCCTCATACAGATCTGGAGTCCAGACTCCGGGGACATTGCTTTGAGTACCCTTCCTTACCCCAGGTCGAACCCGTCTGCAGTTATGAAAAGTTGGCCAGTCGGGCAGAAACGTCTGGCGTGGAATATATTGAACACCTCTATGTCAGTACCCCTCAAAATTCGTTATTCAAATTATGTTATCTGTTGCCATCTAATGTTGAGTCTTATTTTGTATTTATAATTTACACTAATTTTGTAAATATAAAAATTAGGGCATTGGTTACTTTGTAAGCATATTGTTATAAATTTTGTAAATTGTGGTATGAATATTTTTTTTCTTGTAAATATCCAACACGGCCTTTTGAAAATCAAGCAACTAAAAGGCCACCCTGTATAAATAAGCTTAAGTAAAGTAAAGTAAAGCAGTCTTAAATCCAAGGCTTCATACGCGAGTTTATGTGAATAACAAATTTGTTATGTGCCAGCAAACTTGCGTGATTGAAGAATCTATCTTACCTTTTCGTTTGGGCTGCACATGTATTTAATAATGACATGTTTTAAATATCTAAGGTGGATATGTTAAGGATCTAGTAATACTGAGCATTATATTACCTTCACTTATACCAATGACCATATCCAATCCCTCTAACAAGCTGCCAGGAGTTTGTTTTGGGATTATTTCTGGGCAATAATTTACCGGAACAAGAAGTGCCCCAATGGCGCCCATACCCCGTGAGCCTGGTACCCAGATCCTTGCACGGTAGACAGACAGAATGACCAACAAATTGACCACTCTACACCTGCTGCGCATGCGAGCATGAGGTAAAATGCACGAGAAGGATACTTAAAGTTCATATCTAAATACTCCAGATCTTCGTTGTCCGTCTGTGTGGAGGACGATATCAATAATCCTCCTTGTAGTTGACTTTTGTAACTCTCAGGTGTTCCGTTGACTTCGAGGCAATCAATGGAAGACGATTTCTGCAAAAACGGGAAAACAAATGTCAATCCGAAACAGATCAAATAAACAACATGTAAATTCAATTTTGCAGTCTTTTCAAGGTCAGGGTTCAACCGAGATTGGGTCTATCTATCACAGATTAAAGGTCACACGTTATGGCTACGAAAATCGATTCTCTTTGCAGGTCAAACGCAGTTTCCTGATTCCTCATTCGTTCCATTTTACGATGAAATGTCTTGATTAAGTCCAAAGTCCATGGACTAAATATTAGCTGATAGTCAATTCGTCTGGTACTTTTCTCTCTAAAGTGACCTCATCGTAGAGCCCAGCAGCATTCCAAGTAAACGACCAATGGAACAATTACATACAAGCATTTGTATTGATAATAACTGGAAAACTTACTAATTCACGTTGAAAAGCTTTCTTGAGATCAAGAAGCTTCTGTTGCAGCAACTTTATCTTCTAAAAGACACACAAACTCATATGTCAACGCATGAAACACGAGATTACCATAAGCTTTTGATGAAAAGTTTCGTGAAGTCGAAAAGTTTCTGATGCAAAAGTTTTAGTTCCTAAAAGACATGGCAATGACTTACTCAACATTAAATGTAGAAGCAATAAAGAATTACACATTACAGGTGAAACTGCATCGACTTAATACCCAACTGTTCAGAGCGAGTTTGCGGATTGCAAACGAATTCACGGTAGGTGAGATTCGAAGTAGTTTCTAAGTAAGAGGAACCTTCACTCAAAAATTTCCGGCAACTGAAAGGCCACCGTGTATAAATAAGCTTTAGTGAAGTAAAGTAAAGTAAAAGTAAAGTAAAAGTAAAGTAAAAGTAAAGTAAAAGTAAAGTAAAAGTAAAGTAAAGTGAAGTGAAGTGAAGCAAAGCGAAGTAAAGTAACGTGAAGTAAAAGTAAAAGTAAAGTAGAAGTAAAGTAAAAGTAAAGTAAAAGTAAAGTAGAAGTAAAGTAAAAGTAAAGTAAAAGTAAAGTAAAAGTAAAGTAAAAGTAAAGTAAAAGTAAAGTAAAAGTAAAAGAAAGTAAAGTAAAGTACAGTACAGTACAGTAAAGTTAAGCAAAGAAAGCAAACCAAACCAAAGTAAAGTAAAGTAAAGTAAAGTGAAGTAAAGTGAAGTGAAGTGAAGTGAAGTAAACAATCATCGGGCATATGAATTTGATAATACACTGGAGTGGTGGATAAGGGGCTGCAGATTTTTTTCAGGTTCGGCTATCACACCTATTACCCAGTATGTATTACCCATACCTAGTACCTATTATGTACTGAATGCCAAACTGGAGCTAAATTGTAATATTGTTACATACCGTTTCCTTTTCATTTATCTGTCTCCGTAAGCTCTCGTTCTCTTCCAAGCCGATGCTTTCGACATCCTTGAATTAATTTAAATTATATTTATTTTAACGTAAGTTATCGTTATACACTTTGGCGGTCCAAATTTGTCAAAATATTGACGATTGGATGGAGGGTTAGTTTCAGGGTTAATTTAAAGTGAAAAATGATTGCTCGAAACACGATTGTTTTAAATTAGCTCACTTCTCTCAACTTTAGTTGTGCTTCCATTTCTTTTAATCGTTTTCTCAAGGTAACCGTCTGTTTATAAGGATCTACGAAAACAACAAATAAAAAATCATGTTTTATGTGGGTTTTATGAAAATAGATACACTACGTGATATTAACCCATTTTCATAGTCTTAGAATATCAGTGCTATTCTATAGAATTCCAATGAATTTTGCAGATTCAGGTTGACCAGTAAGCATAATAACCAAACTTCCATAATATTCAGGAGAACAAAGTCAAGGCTTAAAGAGAATAAGAAGGGTCTATTCAAAACAATAGGGGATGTTTGCTATTAAATTCACTGAACAGAATAAAGTTGACCGAAGTAGGATGCTGAAGTTTGAAGTTGCTTAGGATTTTAGTTTACCCTGGTAAAAGTGGTCTTCATTGGTTGATGTTACATCAGCTATCCGTTTTCTATCGACCAGTCTATTGTTGTCTTCAAATTGAGACAGCTAAATTTCGAAAGGGAAAAGAGCTGTTAGATCGAGATAGGACATGGAAAGGCAGGCATGCTGGTGGGCTACCAGAGAGAGAGACACACAAACAGATGGGTAGATAACTAGATCAAAAGGTTGAGAGACAGACTGACGGACAGACTAGTGGGCAGGTAGACCAGAAAGGGGCACAAACGTACACAGATACAGAGACAGAGCAAGAGACAGTTACGGTCACAGAAATAGAAATAGATATAGTGAGAAAAAGACGGAGCTGGTAGCAGTAATAACAAAATCGACAAAGCACGTAGGGATGGAAACGAGACTCTGTGTGAGGCAGAGAGAGGAACTTAAGTGAAAAGACATACTGCTACAGAGATGGAAAATACATAGAGAAACACGAACTTACTTTAGTTCTACAACGAACAAACTCTTCATCCTTTCGTTTTATTTCGTCTCTTAAACTTTGTATCGTATCATCTCTGGAACAATTTACAAACGAAAACGAATAAGGATCGAGCTACTTCTTGAAAAGTAAACTGCAAAATCTTTCATAGTTACTAAAAACAGCAATTCAGATTGACGAACTCTCATAAAGAAACGCCATGAATGCACCAACAGAAAGAACCACAAATCGAACTCGGTATGGTACGTACAACAAATAGCCATTCGTGCAAGACTCTCCCTCAACAGAATATTCAAAATGTGCAACACTAACCTTTCATTGAGAACGTCATTTACGTGTTCAATTTGTGTCTGTAAAACAAGAAGATGAGAAAACGTGATTTTCCATGGAATGGCGGTTACAGATCAATTGACGAGAACTACTGCATGCGTGAAGTGTTTTAATATTTGACGGCTTATATATATATATATATATATATATAACCGTCAAAACTCAAATTCAGGAATGCTTGCCGTATCAAAAACCCGTGAAGTAATAAAATACATTATTTATTAATATACCAAAAAATCCTTACTCTACTCTCTTCCAACTCCTGACGAAATGCTTCCATAATTTCGACATTCGCCGTGGTTGACAAGTTTTCCACATGCTAAGAAGAGAAAAACCAACTTCTGGCGACTATCAAATTTAAATATCCAGAACTAAGCTGACCAGTAACTTCCTTTCGCCTACCTTGCCTCGAATTTCGCTAACAAAACTCGTTTTCTCCTCCAAGGCAGCTTCTAAATTTCTTATCTAAAGACAAACAGACATACACAGAGCTGTGATTTCTGTACTTGGAATGCAGTTTGGATCTGCCTGAAGAGACAGCACAAGTGAGCTTGGGTTAATCCCTGGTCATTTGATGATTAAAATGATTCAAACGTCGCAGTGGGAAGCTTTTTAAAGGGTGACGAAGGACCGAAACCGAGCGATTTTACGACATACACGGGTTAAGCCAAAACAATTTTAAACTTACGTTGATTAGTTGAGGGGAATTATGCTAACTAGAACGCGCTGAAAAATATGATTATACAAGGATACCATTGAGAGCAACGGTCACAATAGTGAACTATGGATGTATGAGATACGCAGAACCAGTTTCCGAGCGAAACTTAATATTGTGCTGCAAAATTTTGAGCAAACGTTCTTGTTCAGAGTGATGCACAAAGGCACGTCAATCTGGAAACAAGCACTCACTACACATACCTGCTTTTTTAGGTCACTGGTATTATTCAGTGCGTCTTCAAGACATATAGACACTTGGGCACATTCTTTATCCTTAACCAGCAGTTCAGACTAAATTTCGCAAAAAGAAAAGCAAAATTTATTAGTTTCAATGGTCACTTACATGTGACTATGACTCTGATTCGTGCAACTGTTCTACCCACTGAAAACCCACGGTGACCTATTGCTCCAATAACACCAGTCTATCTAACCATTGATTACCTGCAACTGATCCCTCTCTTCTCGAAGATCAGCAAGTTGGCTTTCATATCGGGCTTCCTTCTGACGGTATTCTTTTTCGTTGGATCGAGTCCTTTCCTAAACAACCACAATCATTTCACCCGTGGTTAAGTTTAAGAGACAATACCCAACCAAGGATGAAACTAACTAGACTTGTGGCACAACTTGATAACCCTAACACCGCTGAAATCAATGTAATGTTGTAATCAAATAAATACTCCAATAATGTAAGTTCACAACTAAAGTAAAAATCCATCAAATCTTCCAGTGTCTCTCTTTCCATCTGTCGTTTTGTCGTTAGGTCTCTTTGTTTGAGTTACTGTGTCTGTCTGTCTGTCTGTCTGTCTTAACAATGATACGGCAGCAGATCGAAATTGGAAAAAGATATGTTAATGTTTGGAGCAAGGGTAATGTAACCTAACATATTAACGTCTAAGAAAGGGCCTCCACACGATGTGTTAGGATTTATGATAATTTTAGCAGTTGAGCTACCTATTAAATATTTGTATACCAGTTTATCTCTCTTTCTGTCTGTCTAATTCTTGCAGAACATTGCGGACGTATTACACAAAAAATCTAACGAGGTGGAAAGTGGAACCGTGGAAATTGCTTTTATTAGCCTGCCTTATATACCTATTGTTTAATTCCCTGCACAAGATGGCCTTCTAACTCTTAAGACTTTTTCTGAAAATCCGCAGTTTCGAACGCCATTGGTTAGAAAAAAACGATATATGATTTTGAATATTCCTGGTGCATTTAACGAAACGTAATTACACCCTCTAGATAGGTGACAAACGAGCATGCGACCAAACAAAGAAAGTGAAATGTCGACAAAGTCAACAACAGCAGACTTAAGTTACCTCAAGTTTCATATCACTAGACCTTCTCCAAGTTGGTCGATTATCCTTTGAACGCTTTGCTGAAGTTAACTGAGCTCTAACGCTTTCTAACTCTTTCTCCAAGTACAAATTCTTCATAAATAAAGAATACAAACAATGTACGTTAACTTCTTCACGTACTCAAAGAAATGGACCAAACTATAACGTTTACCAGTTTACTAAGTTTCCGTTCTTTGGTTCGAGTCTCGTATATAGAAGACTGTCGTACCCTCTGCCTTAAAGCATCTAACTGGTCGTCGGTAGACTGTTTTTGACTCTCTTGTTGATGTTGAGCCTTTTCCTGATCTCTTTCTAAGTCTTTGATCTAAAATTAACAAAGCTCTATTTATGAAATATCTGGAGATAGAAAACTGCTACCAACGTTAAAGTACGTAATAGATGGGCATGAAAAACAAACAGAACTCAAACATTTTCGAAATGTGAGTTAAAATATAACTTGATAATTAATAATATTTCTAACTAAGATAGCTAATAATACTTCGACGTTTTGCGAAGATCATATTAGTCCAAATGACGAACTGTTTTGCGTAAATATTGACGAACGAAGGCGAAAAGGAAAACAAGCAGTTGAATAAACAAACGAACTCATGTAGAGACAACAGGAAAAAGAAAAAAGAGAAGGACTGAAGATGTCAGCAAAAAAGATTACCAGAGGATATCAGCACACGTGATAATTCTAAAATCTTACACCTTTTGTTTTAACTGTTCAATAGTTTCTTCCGCAACACGTTTACAACTTGTTAATTCTTTATCCTTTCTTTCAAGTTTCTCATTCAGGGACCCAACCTAAACAGAAAATGACAATGACAAAAATGAAAACCAAAACAATAACACCAGCTAAATCGGTGACATCAACGAAAATGTCAACGACAACAATATTGACAACAAAATGACTATCACAACATCAACGACGGCATCATCAACCACAACCGCAACAAAAAAAGCAATAACAACAATTAATACCACAACGTAAGTGGCAACAACAACACTAACAACATTGACAACAACGACGACACCAAATAACAGCAACAACTACAACAACAGCACTAACGACAACAACATCACAATATCAATGACAACCATGACAAAGCAACAAAAACAACAACAGCTACTAAGGAATTCGATTTATTGTAGGTAATACGGGCATTTATACTAAGTATGATGAAAATGACCGCAGGAATAAGGAAACTGCCAGCGTGAATGAGGAAAAGCTGTCTGTAAAACCAAACCGAGATCTATGTGCAATAAGAAGTTCACAGTTCTTCCGAAAATAAAACCCCGGTATTATATATAAAACCTATTCAGCGTACCGCTGTTGTCTTTGCAAGAAGACATAAAGGCTTTAACATTTAGGAACATTCGGTTTCACACCGAAAGTTTTCTTTTCCAAGACAGCGCACATGTCGTGTAACCTACCAATGTTGCCAATGCATTAATTTCTGATGACTTATCCCTTCCTTCTTTAAGTCCCTCTCCAAACCACTCATCCTGTTTAAAACAATTTAAGAGATACAGCCAAAGACATTTAGAGAGATATCCCAAGATATTTAAAAAATACAACCAAAACTTCAAGTAAATAACATGTTCTGAAATTTTTTGATTACGTACGTCACTTTTCACATCATCTGCTTGCGATAGTTCTTTGTTGGCAAACCTGGGAAGTGACAAGCAATAATAATTACTTCGCGATGGCTTTCAATCACGTGAAGAGAAATTTCGAGAGGAATCCACCACAAGAGAAATTTCATGCTAATCCAATTCTGCGAAACTCGACGAAAATTTTGCTGGGAAATTATAGTGCTGTATCAAAAAAAAGCCAAAAAGTTAAGAGAACCGCCGAAATTTAGATGGCAAAACTGGATGGCAAACTGAGGTCCCGTGCGAAGGTCCTCTGTCGGACTAAAATGTCAAGTAGGAACCTTCAGTCAAAACGGGAGGTTTTTCTCCAGTAAGTTTCGACATTTCTCTAACTCATTTGGATTTTTAGACACGTTAGCTTGATGGGGATTTGAGCCCGCACACATTTGGATTACCATACCGCTGCTCCACTGATTAAACTATCAGTTCAACAGAGATCAATCGTTGAGTTTCAGCGAAGTGAGATGGAACTAAACCCCACGGATAAGCCTTAAGTTGTTCGTTCGTTTCTCGTATACTTAAGACAATTTTCGGGGAAGTTAGAGCGAGACCGACCCTCGTTTGGTCAAGGTCTTACCACGGTGGTACAGTGCACTATAAATGAGACTAAAACCCGGAATTGGTTCAGTTTGCTTACTGGAAAAACTCTTGTGTGGCCGTGGAAAGATTTCTGTGATATTGTTCATCACGTTTAGGAGCTGTTTGTATGACCCCGTCAGACCGGGACATGGGTCCCGTAGAAACAAAATGAAGTTTATCCTGGGTTTATAGGCAACAGGGAAAGTATTGAAATGAACAAGCCGAAAAGAGCGGGAAACTGAACAAGATAGAGATGAATAAAACGAAAACTCTTTTAGATCCTAAGATTACAACATATCGGCATCCTTTTGCGTTACAGTCCATCACTTTCCAACTATCATAAGGCTTTCTGTCATGTTTTTAGCGGTCTTTTTACTCCACTGCAATTAGCGACGTCATTTTGGACGCTACAAGCATGCGCAATTCAACCCAATCAGTCCCAATATTTCGCGTTTATATTGCTGAAACTTTATCTCTCTCTATTGCCGGAATCCAGGTTCCTTTAACTGAGGTTCCAGAGTGAGAGGATGTTCCTGTTAGATGGAACGAGAGTTGAACATCCACGTAAATTCAGCTCCAATAGTGTGAAAAAAAATGTAAACTACCCGAAATATCGCGACTTTTGCGGGATGTGCTGGTTTGAAGGGATGATAAAATAAGCTTCTAATAAAATCAGTCTCTTGGTAGCAAGTCACTTTAGAAGCCAGTCAGACCATGACGCTAATTTCGCACTGCAGTATGACATCGTAAATTTCCTATCCGTGTTGACCTCAAGATCGTTCAGGAATATTTACATACCGGGATTCTAAGCTTTTAATTTGGCCGTCTTTTTCTGATATCTCTGATGAGACCTTGCAAGCAAAATAATAAAGAAAAAGATTGTTACGAATTACAGGCAGTTTTTGTAATGTACAAGACTCGTGAAACTAACATTCAAAAATCTAGAACGCAAGTCCAGGACTAAATCAGGAAATTGTAGCGGCACCATTTCGACTGTTTCAAAGACGTTTTATGCAAAGTCATTAAACGCGTACCTTTGTTTTAAAACTATTGTGAGTGTCTTGCAACTGCTTCAATTCTTGTTCTCTTAATAGCAAACACTTTTCTGCTTTACTAAGTTCCACAGATTTCTAAAAATTGTACGACATTCGGTTCATTACTATAAAAAATAACGTAAAAAAGACCCACGCAACATCTGACCTTCAGTGAGATCTCATTTTCTCTTGTTTAGCGTTACCCACAGTTCTTTTCAGAAGTTAACAGCATATCGTTATATCAGTAGATATTCAATCACAAAGATGATTCTTCGTAATGAATTTTTTTTTTTTTTTGGGGGGGGGGGGACACGCTGATCAAGCAATAGCTCCCTTACCTGCGTTAAATCGGTGATGATCTCATCGAGTTGACATTTTAATGTCTTGTTTTCTGTTTCGAGATTTGATAATTGTTGTTTTAACTTCTGTTCTTGGGCTTCAAAAGAAGACCTACAAGAAACGTTCAGTGGTAACTTAAGAAGTTGAAAGTAGACGAATACCTCCAAATAATGAAGGTTTGGAGAGTTTCGAAACGCACATATGATTCTTACAAGTTTGTTTTTGCACGGTATAAATGTCAAAATAAAAAGTCGATGCCCGCTTCCTTGAAGTATGTTAAGCTTGGTTGAGTAATGTTTGGCGTCTGAATCAAAGTGCAGAACTTTCCTGATTTGGTCGGCCTTAGTTATAATTTGTTTCGGTTGAAGAAAAGTCGGACATCTAAACTAGGCTTTATTCATCTTGAACGCATATAAATATTTGCGTGTAAAGATATGTTTTAATAAAATGTTTATCTATAGAGCTATTTTGTGTTTTATTTGCAATTTAGTATTTACCTCTGTTTTGTTAGTCCGTCAAGTTTTTCCATCATAAACGAAAGTTGGTTTTTTTGATCTTTATATGCTTGATCCAATTCATCAAGTTGCTGCGAGTTTATGAGATTGTAAGACTTAGAAGTTTTATTTAGGTAAATCTATCGGAAATTTTAAAATTTGAGATTGAAGACCGATATTAGAACAATAAATCTATCTGTAAAGTCGACTAAATCAAGTAAAATTAAATAAAAATTTGCAAGTTAAATGAATTAAATCTAGATTAAATACGTTAAGTAGAGTAAATATTAAACCAAGATTAAGTAGATTTTTATTATATCAAATTATACTTGCAAGTTAAATGGATTACACTTGCAAAATAATTTAAGCCCTATTTTAAACTTAGTTTTATTACATCGTTACACTAAAACTATTTCATGAGTTTAAATTATTTGGCAATTTCTACTATTTCATAGTACATCAGGAAAGATTTTACAATTGTCAAATTTAAACGTTACTAACCGTGCTTTTTTCTAGAATGTCTAGAGCTTTCTGTTTGGCGTCTATTTGAGCGTGAGTTAACTAAAGCAGAGGTGAAATTAAGAAAAATAGCCATGCAACTGCCAGTTACAACAGTAAAGAATGAGGGGGAAAAAATACCTTCGCTTGTCCTTTTGCTTACTGTACGTTTCTTAGGCAAAAAGCTTCCTGCTTTGAAATTTGAAAGTTATTGCTTGTATGACTAGAATATATACTGTACTTTTTATTTCACAATGGTAATCACTCATCATGTTTAAAAGTTCAGGAAAATAGCCAGGAACAATTAAGACTCTGATAACATGAGTTAGGCTGATCACTTCATAGATATTACTCGCCAATTATATCAAAACCCAATGTTTCTAAATAGGTTTTGAGTTTCCTAGGAGAGATCATGTAGTTGAGCTAAGTATACAGTGGCTTGTTGCTGAATTCGAATTACCTCGTTCTTTCTTTCTACAGCTTTACTCAATTCCTGTTTTCTAAGTGATTGTTCTTCATAAAGTTCCCTCCATTTTTCGACCTCCCCCTCATATTCTAAAGTGAAAAAATAATCAAAAATTACAGACCTAGGCAATGAAGCAACATGCACCATGCAAAGATAAATACTTTCAAGAAACAGAGCAAACAAAAGATGTAAATCAGGTACATTTGTTATTTATTTAATAAAGTGTCTTTATTTACACTGGATAACCCTATCAGCTTCCTAAACTGTTCTCCCTAGAGGTCCAGTAAGGGCCAACCTTTCATGGGTCCAGTGTTACTACAGGAGGAAACCAGAGTACCCGGAAAAAACCTGCAATGCTTGGTAGAGTCAAACTGGACAACACTCTTCTCACATGTGACCAAGGTAATTATAATCAGAGAACTGCACGGAACCGAACACTAGTCACAGTGATGAGAGACACATGCACTACCACTGTGCCACCAGCACCCAGGGTCAAGTGAATTAAGTGACCAAGCATGACAAGTCAGAAATTGCACACCTTAACCCTAACCTATATCATATGGCACATCCTGTGATCATGTGTGCAACCAGAAGAGTAATTTATTTTGCAGATCATAAATTTCGCATTGCACTGGTTACAGAAAAACCCCCTTTTCAATTTCAGGAATTGTTTATGTGTGCTTGGTCACAGTCGATTTATACAACAAACTACTGCAGATATTGTTTTATGTAATTCTGATGTGTCAAAGTTGACAATTAGCCTTGGTTTAACTGTTCGGTGTACTGTTAGGTTAATTTGATATGATTTAGTATCACCAATGTGGGAATTGAAATCCAGCATTCTGAAGTTAATGTGTTTTTCACAACATTGCTTTCCCAGATACTTATATCTAATAAAACCAATCATTTCCATTTACATTTCAACCCACATCATAAATTCCAGCTTTACTGAAGGATTTAAATGGTCTCTGGTTGAAAAAGTTTCTTCTAACAAAAACAGTCCTCATGCTGACCAGGTGATTGGGAGCCTTGACCAACTAAATAGTTTAAATTTGGTTTGAAGCAAAATTACATTCCTCTTTATTGGCTTAAAGCATCATGAATATGTAGATGTGCTGGGGGGAACGGTGCCCAATCTGGTAAGCGGCCACACATTCACACCAGGACATATTTTATTACAAACTAGACCAAATCATAAGGTTCTTGTCATTGGTTTACCTGACAGTTTACTCTTGAGTCTATCAATCTCTTGAGTTTTTTCATGAAGAATTGACAAAAGATCTTTTCTTGGCATGTTTCGATTTGGCTATATATAAACCAAATTTAGTTATGTAAATTTAACTATCAAAAATAAATTTCTGTATAACATTTCTGTATAAAATCAATTTGTCATAATGTAAGGCCCCATAGCTATGTATTGTTACATTTACCAATACATATATATATATATATATATATATATATATATATGAAATGAATAAGCTTTAAATTCTGGGTTGTTACTCAGAGTTTCATGTCTCTTTGGACAATCATCAGACAACTGTTTGAGTAACAACCCAGAATTTTAAGCTTATTCATTTCATTTATCTAATCTATCTTACAAGATATTGAGCACTCTACATAAAGTCAATATAGAAACTGATTGTATTGTATATATATATAACAATATATAGCTTTATACCATATAATCCAAGTAAAATTCTAACTTGATAATGACAGTATATCTTGTGTTTATTACAACAAAATAAGTCTCAACTAGGATAAGACAAGAAACAGAAAATTAGAGGATTTTTTGTCCTTTCATACAGGGATATCTGTTGCCATTATTTATTAATAAAACTCAACGAAGCGCAGATGTCAGATCGTTATAGTTCGTTGAGCAGACGACAAAACAAATTAACATAGGAATTTTCATGCCCTTTTTTATAGTTACATATCTACGATGTTACCCAGGGCGTCACCACGAAAAGATAAAAACTGTACCACAGTTTACAAGGAAAGAGCAACAAGGACAACCTGCTCTAAATTTTTAACCGATTTCAAAGACCAAAAAATCTGATTTTCAGT
Source organism: Heliopora coerulea (assembly GCA_030142905.1). NCBI lineage: Eukaryota > Metazoa > Cnidaria > Anthozoa > Scleralcyonacea > Helioporidae > Heliopora > Heliopora coerulea. The sequence goes on along the minus strand of JASJOG010000072.1, from coordinate 1,141,745 downwards.
TACACTAGTTACTTCGAGATATATAAACTCCAACCCGTAACAACATTAGAGAGTATGTCAGGACAAAAACATGCAGGAAAATTTTGCCAGAAAAAAGTTACACTAATGACTATTTGATATTCTTTGCTAACGGAGCCATTGAAAAGAATCCACAGGTTAATTAAAAATTAACGCATTATTACACACTGAGACGGTCAAGGCCGTGCGTTGAACCGCACTTACCATTTCGCAAAAGCGACCTGAGCCATTAACAGCACCATTGCATACTGTAGCATTAAACGAAGGATTTCTCGATATTAACCCAGGCTCAGTGAATACGGACTCCCTCGAACCATAATAGGTGCTCACACTACTAAGTCTTTGGCGTTGCCACTTGTTCTCTTGTGATGCAACGCGGGATTTCGTACTGGAAGAAGGACTAGACGGTAAAGACGAACCAAGATCAGAATGTTCTTCTTCGGCTAGTTTCTGCTTTAACTTTGTGAACATGTTTCATAATCTTTATGTCACGCGAGCACCAATTTATCTGATTACGAAAGATTCCTACTCGAGTGAACTGCCATTTTGTTTGGATTACCCGCCACAGCGCATGCACTTGTGAATGACCACGCTGGGTTTGCATAGAGAGCATTGCGGACTTCTTATGAGCTGTGCTGCAATTATTTTATGAATTTGCTTACCAAAGCTTTTTATATATTTTCACTGTATACCTTTTTCAACCTTCTACAGTTCTGTTTGGATGAATGTAAAGCATCTGAAGATACTCTACAGCAGAAATATGAGAAAGTTATAATGGTTCACCATCAATATCATCCAAACCTAATGAACTGAATTTTTATTTATTTACAAACACACAGTTTAAAAACTAAATGTTTTAAATGGTTCCAAAATCCATTCAAAAATAGGACAATGTTCTTCCAAGTTATTTTAATCTGGATCACTCTCGTAATCACTGAGTTCAGAAACTTTCTATTTTCCCAATACAATATGAGTTGAATGAGTGAGAATTCAAGGAAATTCCATGATTTCAGTTCTATACTTGCATCTAAGCTCTTACTCATTCCATGCTAATTTCTTGGAAGTAACTGCAGAAAATTGAGAATGTTGTCTTTGATTGATGTTCAGCATCATGTTTGTCCACCACGAGAAATTCTCAAGACAAACTTTTTTCTTGTGAAAATCCTTGTTGTCAAGTTTACGTTTTCTGCAACCTGTGGTCTCACTCCAGTTTTGACTTGGTAAATCCATGCCAACCAATATGAAATTACGTCAGGGCTTGTTTAATGACTGCAAAACATGAAAAAAGTCGACTACATTTCATGCTGTTCTATTATTACCACAAAACTCAAACATGGTCTACTTTGAAAAGCGAAATCAGACAAAAAGGGGCACAGTTGTAAAGTTCACGCACTTGCTTTCGTTACGTTCTTCTTTAACAAGGAATCCAGAACAGGATAACACATAAATTTCAGTTGAAAATCAACTTCTGATCCACGACGGTTATAAAAAACATTTCTTTACTTTTAAAACTGGCATGATGTGGGTAATTGACGAATCACAAAATCAAATGGGAAAAAGTTTCACCTGTAAGAGCTATATTCTAAAATATTGACACATTTACTATGCTATAGTATACATCAACAATCGAAACATGTATATGCAAATGTACGTGTATATTTCAACAGATAATTTCGTTTCCAGTTCCCCAATTTCCTTTGTTTGACCTGCATTACTCATCGAACGAAATCATGGCTGATCCGTTGTCGTTGTTAAGACAGTACAATGTCCATCGGAAAGAGATCGTAGAAAAGGACGAGCATATCATTTTTGACGAGTTCTCGTTTCCGAAGACTGCCAAGACAAACTACATTATATACAGGTGGGCTTTCTGTTCATCTATCAACGGCTTTCTCGGTTGAGATAGCGCAAGCATTTCGTTCAGTCGTATGCTGCTCAGAAATGTCTGCATTCTTTTGTTCTGATTTGATGAGATAATCCTACTTTACTGCAAGCAGGATTGACTCAGTTGTATTTTAGTTTTTTTGCATGTAAACAATGTCGTCTTACATTAGTGTCATTGAAAGGTATATTTGATCTGAGCAGTCGATGTCCAGGGTGTTGTTACTTCTGATATATTGCACATGAAACATGTTTGCAGAATTTATGTGTGATTTTCTTTATCATTCCTGCTAGAACTCAACCAAGAGAGTATTATACCTTGGAATCACTGTTATTTCTTCTCAAGAATGTTCACTTATCTCATCCGATCTATGTGCAAAGAGCAGCCGTAAGTACTACCGTATACATATATACTAGGTAAATTTAACTATCTGTTGTCGTGCCTCACATAAGAGGATTTTTGTTGCATGTGACAGTTTGTGCAGAATTTGATATAACTCAAAAATTTTACTAGAATTATTCAATTTTGAAGCTATAGAAAAACCTTGATGATAAAAAGCTAAATAGAGTAAGACATGTCCACAGGAGTTTCTCTATAGTGTCAAAGGTAGAACTTACAAACTAATTTGTTCAATAAATCATGATGAGGTATCATCAATGAGCATTTATGTTGTGAAATATGTTTGTAATGATAATGTGACGAGAAGATACTGGTAATATAATGGAAAGCTTTACCATATCATTTTCACTTATTCAATTCTGTGTAATCAACAAGAAGGTAATCACGAAAAAGACTCTTGTTCTTGGATATTTAACCCATTAAGGGGAAAGGGCACACTTTAAGACCATTTTACTCATCAAAGTTATAAGCCCTATCTCTTAGTTATAATACGTGAGTAGTGTTTTCAAATCTGGATTATCTGAGACATGATACATATTTTTGCAGTATAACTGTGGGCATCACAATTAAAGTGGGACACATAACAGTTAACAGCATGATTTAAAACCAGTACTTCACTTAAAATCTGAAAAATCATGTCCTTATCTAAAATATATATCTTGCTGTTTTTAGACATCCAAAATTCCAGTTGTACGTTTGCCAGACAGAAGGGTAAGTGTGTGTGCTTTTTGGAACCCTTAACCATGAATATGCAACAGAAAATTGTATTTTTCAGGAGATAAAAGTTTTACTTTGATCACAGTCTTTGATCCAAAATCTATTTAGGGCCTTCTCAGCTATCTGAATGGAGAGACAGGTAAAGACTAACATAGTTCAATTTCTGATGTACATTTTAGCATGTATTTTAGGTTGAAAATTTATTAAGGTCAGTTGGTCACTTGTAATGTCTCATTTTCACAGTTTATTTAGTATGGTATCTGACATTACTGATTAATTGGCCACTCATACCATAAAATGATACATTCTACAGCAGATTTGGAAAATTATGTTGTATAATACAACTAATTGTGAAATTCAAGGATTATTTTTTTTCAAGTGATGACTCTGTCTGAGATGCTAAATATATCTAAAAATATAGATGAAGCGTGGCCAGGAAGAAGCATAATTGAATACAAGGCATTCTATGACCTGAGATTTTTATTGATGAGCTTTCGACTACCTGAACTGTAGTCGAAGGCTACAGTTCAGGTAGTCAAAAGCTTGTCAATAAAAATCTCAGGTCAGAGAACGCCGGCTAAATATATCATTGTATAATACTCTTAAGAACACAAAAAGGCTATAAAACCTTTGATTAAGATTAACTTATGATTCTTTATTTTCTAGACACATCAACAAGCATTGATAAAAGTGTTCCACTTGAATTGCCCACCCAGCGATCTTACTCAAAGTATCAAAACTGTAAGTAAAGTGATTTCTGAGTTTTATTATTCAAACTTTTTAGTTTGAGAGTTTTACTTAAGACCAGTAGCATACTGGTCAAGGAGAAGATAGCTGCCCTCCAAGCAGATTTTGGTGGCATATTTAGTTTGAAAATTTAGTTGGCAAAAGATTATTTTTAGTTGATTTTTTCCCCTTTTTTTAGCAAATTTTCCAACTGTCAGGCAGATTGGCCAGTCATAGCCATAGAGAGCACCAAATAAGAAGGATTTGGAAGAGTTTGTTAGCACAGTTGCATGCATTACCTTCCCAGTTAGCTTACATATATCTATTTTCTTGGTATTAAAAATTAATTGGCTTGCTGTAGACTTTTGACATTTTAAATATCTGTTCATCTTGTATAGTGAAGAGACCTGGAGAAGATGGAGGAGCCAGGGAGTTCAAGAGACCCAAGGTTGAGGTAAACACAGGTTTCCTGACAATAGAAGTTTACTTTCCAATTCATGAGTGGTACCAAGAATTCCCTGATACACAGGCTGTCTCTGACAGGGAGGCTTAGCCAGTGTGCCCACCACACCCCCTTTATAATGTCCTTATTTGAAGGTCAAAAACATTTTATTTTTTGCAAGAATAATTGCAACATCTTACTAGAAAGCTTACTTTTACATTTGACATAAAGAGAGGACACTCTATTACTTGTCTTGGCTAAGTCAATGACAAGTACTCATAGTCTGTGCAATATATATGTTATCATCAGTGAATTACCAGCAAACTGCTGATTTTTCCCCTGACAGTGGGATAAGGTTTCCTAATGAGGAGGCTGTAGCCCCTCTGCCTCCCCTCTGGTACCACCCCTGTTACAATTACATGGACAATTGTTCCCCCCAAGAGAACTATACTTGTGAGGTACTTGGGCCATAGGTATGAAATACCCTCACAGTTAACATTTGTTAATCATAGTTTATTTAGTAATGGTTTATTCTCCTCCTCGCTTTCAGGAAGAACAAGTGAGGCGTGATAAGGTAAAGTTGTATTTGTCTTGAGCAGTAAAGACTGCCAACTTTTGAGAATCACTTTTTACAGAACATATTCATGATCCTTGGCTAATTGATCAAAATGTAGGAAAGGCTTGAAGCTCGTCTTGAAGGTCACAAAGAGGGAACTGTAACAACTGAACAGATCCGGTAATGTACTGCTGAAATAAGTGGTGAAGTAGTCAGCAAAGTTATTAGTTAAATTAATGTGGCCAGGCTCCTTTATAAGTATATACATATACACATACACATACATATACATATACATATTCATGTACATATACATATACATATACAAATACACAAATATACAAATACACATACACATACATAATATATATACATGTACCTGTACATACAGTATATGTATACAGCTACATATGCATATACGTATATATACATAGATATGCATGCATGAATACACATAAGTATATATACATACATATATATTCATATATACTAAAATACATTTTATTTCATTTTTTCAGCTCTTTAAGTGATACTATGTCTGCTGAAAAGATTGCTGCCATCAAGGCTAAACGTTTGGCAAAAAAAAGAACAACAATCAAAGTGGATGATGAACTTGATGCTGGCTTACTGGTATGCTAAACTTACATCTTTTTAGTGACAGTGTACTTTTTTTCCTGTTTTAACACATATGCACTTTTAGCAGTTTTTATGTCTTGGGCTGAAACATTTTCTCCCTTTCTCCATATTTTGTTTTCTCAGCATAACACTATACAATCACTAGAGGATCCAGACTTGGGTTGAAGGAAGGGGGGGGAAGCCTAGAAGAAGTAATTAAACAGTAACATTTCCTGTTTCCCTACTGAGCTTTTCTGGAGAAATCACATGTTTAGTTGTTTGAGATTGTTGTTAGTGACCACTGAGATATTTAAGCGTGCATTTATAGTATTTACCACAATGTGCAACTATATACATAATCTACTTTGTGTATATTTATACATAATAAAACCTTTTAACTTGTGTTTTATAAACTGCCGGTAAGGTCAACACTTGTAGCTAGTTTCTTTTCCTACTTCTTCAGTTAGTAAGCGAATTTATCATAAATTACACTGGTTATTATTTTACGGAGAGGGGGCGGGGGCCTTGGCCCCCACCCTGGATCCTCCACTGACAATGACCTGTTTAAATCCTCAAATCCTCACTAGGAGCGACGTGTGTTTGTTGACGCTGAAGTAGACGTAACTCGCGACATTGTGAGCCGGGAAAGACTTCTTCGTACAAGATCAAATGTTCTTCAAAGTTCAGGAAAAGTAAGAATAGTTTGAGAACGTGTAGTAGATCTACAGTCAATCGCTGAAGTGGCTTTTTAGGCTTAAATTATGAAGTAGACTATCCAAATCTCTAATTTAAGGATCAGTTGTTCATTTTTAGCAGATCTCGGGAGGAGATTTCTAGTTTGAGAAATATGTTTCTCGTTAATTTTCATTAAAATCAACTCGAACATATTCCTCCCCAAAACTTACCGGTGAGGAATTAAAAATGTGTGGCGTGGAAGGGCAATATTTCGTTGGATTCTGGCAGTTCAGCAACAAATCAGCGTACGTCTTTTTACGAACTGACCGCGACACAATCTTAGCCATACAATGAAATAGACTATGTAGCATTTGATAGGACGTGAATGAGAAGATTAGAGAGAAAGGGTCAACTATGCGACAAAGATCGGATATGAGTGTTAGACGAGGAGCGATATGGAATATAAATAAATGACATTTTAATTTAGGATTTATGTAACTTATCTAGTTTTAGTTATGTGCTAGTGATTTAGTTAAGTTTCTTAACACAGGACCCTTATTGATAACAGTATACTTCTATACTGAAAAGGTCATCCTGTATAAATATTGTTTAATTATAATAATAAAAAGAACTTGTTCATTGGCTAGACAAGAAATGGCGCTCAGGATAAGAAATTTTATTGGTGTTGGGTAAAATATCTGAACAACGGAATAACGTAGTTAACCACAAACATTAAAATGAAGTCAGCAAATTTGCGTGCTAGCTTCTCGTTCACACACTCTGTTCTTCCAATTAGCAATTTCTCAAGAACATTCTAGCCATTTTGCAATCCGTCAAGGCGCAAGAAGAAGGCACAGCGAGGCAACCACAGAAATCAGCATCTATTCCAGTAAGAAGTTTTACTTTCTTTTGACCTATGTTTAGTTATACATACATTGTACGAGACGTCTGTATGAACTGACGTTGCTTTTTGCTGCATTGAAATTCTAGGAAGCTCCAAAAAAGAAGTCCGTTACTCCTGTGTCATACAACAGATACGATCAAGAAAGATTCAATCGAAAAGAAGGTATCATATCTGTAAATTCGTGGACAGTATTTTAGTTCGTTAGGTCTTCTGTTAGTTTTAACTCCATCTTTAAACACTTTAACTCTTGTCTTGTAGAGACGGAAGGTTTTAATATTGACACAATGGGAACTTATCATGGCTTGAGCTTAGACCGCGTGAAGGTAGGGATACGAAGGCATATGAAGGTAGGGGTACGAAGGAATGTCAAGGGATTAGAACATGGGATAAGAGGATGAAGATCATAAATTAAGCGCTGGTCGGCTGTCAATGATCGTTAAAATCAGGGACTTTCCTGTAAATACTGCAACGCCCTGGTCAAAATTTTCTGAGTCAAAAATAAATGCTTGGCACCCAGTTGTTCGAATTCTGCGTAAATCATTGTCTGGTTGATAAATTAGTGTATAGCTCTGAATCTTGGGTGGTACAAAGCGTGGGCAATGGTATGAAAGAGATAAAATTGCAGACAGCAATTTTATTCAGAGTACAAGGAATCAACTAGTCTGTACTGCAGTGCGACTTTAAAGTCAGGCTACGATACAGGCTAGAATCAACATACCCTGAATTTTGTAGTCTGTCTGGACTTGTGCTTGTTAAATGACAAGTAATAATTCTTATGGATACGATCACCGGCGCTTTTTGGCAAATTATTTCGATGCGTGCTGATGCGTTGTTGCGTAAATTTGTCATGTATCAACTGAGCTAAACTAATTGACTGTTTGTGGTTCTATACCGTTGTTCCAGGGGTAACTTTTTTGTGTCGTGTTTGTTGCATGCAGGAAGGAGTTCATAAGACAGAGATCAAGCGGTCTGCACCTAATCCGTCGTTTCACTCCCAGGCTTCAAGGTCATCAAGATCTCATATCTCAGGTACGCTGGTTTCAACAAAACTTCGAAACAATTCAAGATTTTCCATAACATGAAGCAATACAACGTAACACAACGCAATGTGTAACTCAATACAACAGAACACAACACAACGCGAAGCTGAGCATTGAACTGGGTGTTTGGTACAGCCCACCAAGGCACAATCCATCGATACATTAAGCTGCACCACACGGTAATACACCATCCCACACTGAGTGACAGTAGCTTGCTCGTTGTCATTCAAAACTAAACTAAGTAGCGGCGTTCTTGAGGTTATACACTATCTAAAAGATAGAAAAAAAGCTTCTCGACGTTTCGAGCGAAGGCCCTTCGTCCGGAGACTAATCTCCGGACAAAGGGCCTTCGCTCGAAACGTCGAAAAGCTTTTTTTCTATCTTTTAGATAGTGTATAACCTCAAGAACGCCGCTGTTTTATCGAAGCTATCTACACTGGACCCCCGCACCTTGAAATAAACTAAGTAGCTTCAATTATTGGTTAGACATAGTGTTTGGTTTCATTACCGTGGAACTAATCGACATCTAACCTTTTCTAGTTACGTGTTAGTGTACTGAGCCAAAGAACCATTATGGGAAGAACTGGCCATACTCTCCAACCTCCTTTATCCAGATTGTCACTAGCAACCTAACTTTGTCAGTTCCATGTAAGCAGATGTATTATCGCCTTACAGTTTTTTTCTTTCTTGTCCTTTAGCTCAACAAAAACCACCGCCGCAATCTCCACAGAAAAGAGGTTAGTAAACTTACCAATGGACGAAGAGGTTTTCCGGTAAAGAAGTTTAGTTACCTTTAGCATTAACTCTAACCCTAAAAGATCAGTGGTTTGTCGGGGTCCGCTAAACTGCACTCTAGCTGAAATCACTTTTGTTTGCAGAATCACGAACTCCTATTATCATCGTACCAGCTGGTGCTACTTCACTCATCAACCTATACAACTGCAAAGATCTGCTCCAAGATTTCAAGTAAGGCAACATGTAGAAGTCCATGTGTTTTAAGCACAAATTAAGTAGTTGACATTAGTTGATCAAGTGAGATTCTTTCAGAATGTTACAAGTGCAGAGCTGTTTAAAATGTAAATAAAAACTCTTAAGGAAAAGTTAATCTTGCATTTCATGTAGACTGACTATGAATGTTACACATTAAAATTATACCTGTGTGATCAGGGAGTTATTACAAGTGATAAACTTATGCTCGTCAAACTCACATCTTCAAAAAATATTTCTGAGCCTCAGAGGAAGATTGAACTCATACCTACCCGACAGACTGGTGAGACGTCCTAACCTTTGAGCCTTCGAGGTCCCAAACAGAGAGATTCTCCATTGCGTATTGTATTTCATGAGTTCAAGATCGCATATGTATTAGACTATTACACAGCAATAGGACCAGCACTCATTCGTAACTTTTGCTTCCCACTTTAGTCTCGGTAGCTCAATGGTTGGAACGTCTCATCGGCAATCAAAAGCTTACGGGTTAGATCAACCGTTTGGCTCAAACATTTTCTCAACATCTGATCATGATGAAAGTTTGCCTTCCATTGTTTATATACTGACTGACTTTCAAGCACATTGTATTCGAGGTTATGAGGTTTTTTGAACGGGTGTAAACTACAGTACAAATAGTAATTTAATCAGTCATTACCTCAACGACAAACCAAGGTGCTTATTTTTTCTCCATTTCTCTCTTCAAGGTTTGCTACAACTGAAGAAAAAAAGCAAAGTGGGACTCGGCGGGAAAGTGAGGTGCTCATTCAACGACGTAAGGAAGGAATCACTAACGGAGTTCACGGTAGCGTCACAGTGCCCTACCGAGTTATCGACAATACACAAAGACTTCAGGCGAACGACTGGTAAGACTTCAGCATTAACAATAAAAAGAAGGCTAAGGTTGCTTTCTTATTTCTTAAATATTCGCTGGCAACCTTACGCTTGAAGCGGACCACTAAGACTGTACTTCACAGTACACAGATCTTTCACTGGGTCATGACATTACTTGAGGTCAGCCCAACGACATGGTCGGTTCTCGTTGGACGGTTCAAACAAGTCTGGTGGGTAAAAAATCGTTTCTGAGAGTTCGTGAGGCGGATACATTGTTGCAAATAGTTTATGTAGTAAGAAGTCAAGAAAGTGTGAGTGATTTAATGTCCAACCTTGTTATACGAAACAGTATGGATGTAGCTCTCAGCGTAGTGTGGATAGCCTAGAAGCGTTCATCCTGTTTTTACTGAAAAAATCAATTGGCAGAGGATGCTGTTGTACAACATTGTCAAAATGCTATAAATGTCGGAAATTTAACGGACAGAACAAGCGAAAGGTAGGACACTAACTACTTCAAGCCTCGCATTCGTTGTCGTGATTTAAACACAAACACCAGGGATTAGTTTTTCATCATGGATAAGACAGTCATACCTCGTTATTTCGTCTGAAAACTGCATGGCAGTTTTAAGTAATTCAGGCATGACAGCCAGCGACCTTCGTGCGGGTATGCAAAGCGTTGGAAGTGTTTTAACTTATCTTGTTTGTTTTTTGAACAACCTTGCTGGATTTCAGTTGAGTTTTTAATTTAAAGACAACAAATTACTCGGGGATGTTAAGCCCTGTGTGTATACACGACCAAGTTCTCCTTGACAAGTTTGATTTGCTCGTGTGTATGAAAATAATTGACAAGTTTTCCTTGACGAGTCACCTTTTTGAAAAGCTGGTATGACCAGCTTTTGAGCAAGGCGCCTCGTCAAGGAAAACTTGGTCGTGTATGCAGGGCTTTATTGTCTGAGAAACATGCTTCTCGGCCACCAAGTCCATGTCCTAAACGAATGAATGGTGGACCTGTGGGTTTATTCTCCGTGGCATCACAAGGTCAAATACCTTCGTGTTATTACAGCCCTCAGTTTAAATGTTTAGTTTGAAAGTTCCTAACAAATGGTTTCGTACTCTTAACCTTTTTTACTTAGGAACCGAGTGGTCGCCGTATTCGTTCAAGGACCAACATGGCAATTCAAAGGCTGGCCTTGGCTCTCTAACGATGGTTCACCTGTAAACATTTTTGCAAAAGGTTGGTAGCTTTAAGAACTCACAGTATGTCATTACACACGTACAGTGTCTTTCTGGTCATCAACTTAAATTTTTGACACCAGTCAACTTTTTGTTTTTTAATTCAAAGTAAAAGCGTTCCACCTTAAATTTGACGAGATGAAGACTGATTCGAATGTCGAAAAGTGGGACGTTCACGTTTTAACAGTAAGTGCCTCGAAGTGACTTGTGTATAATTATTAAGGTTGAAGAAGAAAGGACCGATAAATTGGAGTGGCAGAGTATAAGTGTGAGATAGAGTGGTAAATATAGAACTAACATTTATTGGAGTGTAGGTGAGTCATTTGGTCGATCGGATTGGGTGGCCGAGATGGTGGGTTGGTTAGTTGGTGGGTTGCTTGCTTATTAGTGATTGAGGAAGTGGGTGAGCCATCTGGTTAGTGGATTGCTTGGTGGGTGGGCTAGAATAGTGAGTTGGTGTGTGGGTTGATCGGTGGATGGGCAAGTGACAGTGGCATAACGAGGACATTTCAAGTGGGGAGGCCTTGAGAAACCCTCAGCAAATTTGGGGGCAATATTAAGTGCAGATTTTTGGGAATAACTCTCAAACACTCAAATATGTCATCTTGCATTCCTGCAATTGTGGGAACCCCAAACTTTATAGAGGTTAATGATTACATTCCCTGTTAGAAGTTGGGGTGGCCCAGTAAATTTTTAGGAGGCGGGCTCCAGGTTATCCCGGTAGTTACGCCATTGGTAAATGAACTGGTGTGTAGTTTGATTTGTTGTGTTGGTGTTGTTAACTTGGTTGCTTAGTTGGTCGGATGATTGTTTACGTAAATGGTTGTTAAAATGCGCCATCTATACAAAACATTGTCTCTTTGTTTAGATCAGTCGCAACAGACGTCACCTGGATCGTGCTTCGATGATAAAATTCTGGGAAGAACTGGACAAGTAAGTTGGTAAATGCAAATTCAACTCGGCACAGTCGTTGTATTTTCCTAAACTGCTGTACCACTTTTCTAGATTTATTATCAAGACCAAACCTCAGTTAAGATTCTGAGTTCAGATTTGAAATCAAGAACACAATCTCGCTTATAACATCGATTTAACTTGATCGCTTCAGCATATTGAAACAATCAAAAAACCTATCAGAGAAATAAAGTTGATGCCCTGACATGGCACTGATCAATAAACGTTACTTAAAACGTATCGCTAGTGAATATTCTTGTAAAACAAGGATCGGTTCATTAAAGCCGGGATAACTTATTCTTGTCCGATAGAAAGTCATCAAAGTAATGTTTAAAAAGTGAGCTGAAGTGCTTTACTGGATATAAAACACGAGGTGACAACCGAGTGTTTTGAATCCGATAAAGTGCGTACAGCCAATTTTTTTAGCCCTCTATACGGTAATTTACGAAGAAAGTATGACAACGTTTTGTGAGCCGCAAAAATTTGAGGAGATAAGTGGACGTGCTTTTATCACGACTCGGTTATGATTTGTGTTTTCCTCGTGAATTAATAATGGTTTTTGAGGGTAACTTAGTGGACGTGTGGCACTAACCTTGTCTTGAGGAACTGTACTTATCAACTGGATGTTTTTTATCCACCGAATGGGAAGTCACCAGGCAGATAAAAAGTTATCCATGTTTTAAAGAACCGACCCTAGAAGTGTACAAAGCTGTATTTCTTAACAGTCGATCGAAACGGTGATTATTATTAAGTATATACTTAATAATTTGGTTTCCGTGGGAAGACTGAGAAGTAATCTGATAAACCTTTTAGCCGAGGTAATGCAAGGTAATGCAAAAGATATGAATAACTAGTACGTACATTTCCCCTATCTTTGAAAGCAAGAAGCTTACTAAAACCAAAATCATACCCTAAAAGTAATCCAGACACTAACCTTTAATTTACATTTCCATTTGTACGGATACAGGTACGGATACAGGTACGGCAAAAATCGCGAGGACTTAAAATATAAGGTGTGTGTCCATATGTACTTACGCGGACACGAATGCGGACCCGATTTTAAGAATCGGATCATATAGCGATCCTGCCATTGCCGTACAAGAATTCGTATGCGATTGCATATAGATTCTCTTTTTTGAGACGGAAAAATCGCAATATTACCCGTACAACTGGAAATGCTGCATCGAAACACTAACCCTAATCCAACCACTCCCCCTGATATGAAAAGAGGGCGGTGTGATCTATGCCTTGAAGTCCATACCTCATTTCAAAGGATTGTCACCCACCTCCTTCCCAGTCTCCTCGTGGAAATCTCATGTTTTGTATGTATCTGTTCTATTTCTAGCCGCCGCTGTAAAAAATGAGTAGGTCGACTGTTGTTCTAGGTTGCTGTCAATCTTTGTATCACGACAGTCATCAGAACAAGTTCATTTTATCATTCCTTTAGAATAGATGCTCGTCATTTCATTAAATCTACATGTCATGTTTTCTCGTGCTCCGAACTACTTTAAACCAATTTTGACCAAATAAACACGATAAAAAATAGCGATTTTTGGCCAAAATATCAGCTTTTACTGACGCTTAAAATTCACGTCTTGCTTACGCTTCAAATCTCGGCCTTGTACTTCGATCGCAATGATTTTGAAAGAACGTATGGGTTATATCAGTGGCGTAACGAGGAGGGGGGGCAATCGGAGCAGATGCCCCGGGCGGCACTTTTTGGAGCGGCGGCATTTTTGGCCGTCAATGTCCTGAAAACGTTGGCCTACATATTAAGTTGTTCTCGTGTTGTTGATAGACAAACATAAAACCAACTGATTACTATTTATTTGAAGATTGATAGAAGTTGAACAGCGAAGTTTGCATAAGTTTACACATGAGCGCTGGGTAGTAATTTGAATTAACGTACATAGTGGAGAAAGAATATTCAATTTTTTCGGTAGAATATTCTCTATGCATGCCTGCTTTTTGAGTCTTTTGTTTTTTCTTTTCTCTTTCGTTGGGGGGCGGCATTTTCCACTCTCGCTCCGGACGGCAATTTTCCTCGTTATGCCACTGGGTTCTATTTGATCAACTGATAAAGACTGCGGGAAATCAGTGGTTATCTGACGCCAAATTCATCCATATTAGAGGTGGAAATGATTTGTTTTCCTTGTTGGTGAAGTGTTGGTGCAGCTAAGTGATCAGTAATGGATGGCACAAATCCGGTTGACGATACTTCTGGGTTTGAGTATTGGAGGCATTGCTTCCTAAAGGACGCTTGGATGATCTGCACCGTTTGAATTTTTGCATGGACCTTTTTAGTCGGACAGGTCGTTTATTACGAGCATAATGAAACTGTCTGTGACACCACGCCACAGGCAGCAATTCCAAGACTGTTAATAACCGCAAGTGTCATTTTTTGAAATCGCGCGTTTTACTCGTTAACTCGCAAGCAAGAAGGTGTTATTCCGTAAATTGCATTGGCATTTATTATATTGAGACGGCAATTTCATTATGAAATCGGGATGGCGATGGCGATTTGGAATATCAACCCAATTTGGCTTAGGAAGTTTGCAAAAGTTTTAGCAAGCGTCATTAACATTGCGCACACGTCCCTTGTCCTGGGTTCGAGTATTGATCAATGTCGACGACCGTGAAATCAACGAAATGGACACACACTTCGAAGAAATATTCCAGGTAATCCGTTTACTTTTCATTTTAAGGAAGTAATCTAGTGAATAGTGCAATTCGCGATCGTTATTTGGCAAACGATGAAAGACAGTGACAGACGAAGTTAAGACGTTATGACAATCTGCGTAATGTTAAACTTGTTATGATAACAAGAGTTCGACCTCGTAATCGATGACGTTTTTATTATCCAGTCAGTTATTATTTGGAGAATTGGAATTGTAACTTCTGCGATCACCAAATTACAATGTTCCGTGGTTTAACAATTGCTGGAAAATAGAATTACTGTCGTTCTAATTATCGATTCCTGTAAGTAATGTTTACCTTCAGGTTAGGGGTAAGGTCATTCATAATTTTTGAGATGACTGTGCTTTATCTATAGATAACGTGTTGATTTATATAATTATCGTCTGTCTCACCATCATATAAATTCAACAATTATCAAAGTATCACATTTGAAAATCATAAAACCTTAAGAATTGACTACATGAAGCAATTTCCACTTTCGCATTTCACACCTACACTACTTAAGACTATTATCCAGTGCTGTGATTTACCTTCTTGGACGGAATTTTGAAGTTAAATAGTTTTA
Source organism: Heliopora coerulea (assembly GCA_030142905.1). Classification (NCBI taxonomy): domain Eukaryota; kingdom Metazoa; phylum Cnidaria; class Anthozoa; order Scleralcyonacea; family Helioporidae; genus Heliopora; species Heliopora coerulea. Next base: position 1,126,507 of record JASJOG010000072.1, on the reverse strand, counting down.
TTCGTAATCCTTTTCAGTGACTATATATTTCTTGTTACAAAAATATCTAGAATTCATTATCCCTTGAAATCACCGTCTGGATAATAGCTTCCGGTTTATAGATTAAGAAAGATACACATGAAAGAAACTTTCGTAAAGTAATTAGTTTACCCATCAGGCCAGTTTATGTAACGCGTGTTTCCATCACTTTGTAGTTCACATCATTATCCTTTCTTAGAGATATGAAAAATGGTTTTTAATGCTTCAGATTTTTTTCTTTAATTTCTGTCTGAGAAGACTTCCAGAAAACATATATCTTATTGTAACTTGTGAGAAATATTATCATCTAGATTTAAGATCCTCTGGAATTGACCCTGAAACTTCAATCCCATGCTCAGAACTTTTAAAAAGCCATTTTTTAATTTTTTTTTCAGAAAGGGGTTTCTGTGCTAAACTTATGACTTGAGTGTGCAGTATATCTGCAGTGTTAATCAAAATAATTCAACAACATTTAAATTTCATGAGAGTTGATGAGTTAAATTTTCTGACATTTGATATGATATGACCACTACCATGCTGTAGAGTTCTTTGCTCAACTGAGGTAGGTTTATCACAATCACCATAACAGCAACAGATTACCTTTGACAGGGTTAATTGTTTGGGTATACCCTGGGTAAAGCTTAAAAATGCTAGTTTTGGGGTTAATAGGTTAAATTTAGGGTGCTGCTTTTACACAGAATAAGTGTTAATAAAATCAAGATTATCTTTCATATGTGATAGGCTAGATGCCTTCCATCCTAATCACCAGAAAACATGTGTGAGTGTGCCTTTAGTTCAGGAGTGGGTTGTACCCTGGTATTTGTGGTAATTCTGCATCCCTAAAGAGTAAATGAGAACCAAAATATAAAATGAAGAGCAATTTAAAGTAGTTTTGGCACTATAAATGTGTTGAGACTTTTACTATATAGATGAGTGGTGGTACTACATATTTACTGGAGTATAAAGGTTTTTCAGAGGGAGCTGTCCCCTTGACAAGTAAAATTGTCAGGCATTAGCCAGAGTAAAATTGTACAAGTCTTGTGCCACTGGGAAAGAGTTAATTGACGTGGCTTTATTGTACGTGTACTTATCTATCATTCTATTCATTACTGCTTGCTTTACTCCATTCACAATTCATAATTTTCATTATATCTTTCAACATTGTTTACTTCTCCCATTCAACATGGATGCCATATGATATGAACTCTTTTTAGTTGATTGTTTAAATTGTATAAAAAGCATTCTTTGGGAGTCGAAACCTTGACAGCAATTTCATCCCTAATAGCTAAGGAATGTCCAATAAACTTTCAAATTGTTTTGACTTTTTTTATGTCAAATGATTTATGTGTTTCAGGGCTGGTTAGAAAAGGAAGAGCAAAATAAAAACAAAGGTTTCTTAAAAAAGTCAAAATATTGGAAGAAGTACTTCTGTGTGTTGAGAAGGTATGATGGAGATGAAAATGTGTACTTCCAGTGGTTCGAGAGAGAAGAAGATTGGAGAAAAGAATTTCCTAAAGGTTCTTTTAGTTTGTTTCCCAAGTACTGGGTTTTCAAACATAAACAAGAAAAGGGGAAGAACATGTTTGAGATTTCAAATGATGATGAAGCACATTACCTCATGGCTGTTAATGAGAAAACTATGGATTTATGGGTGATTCAGTTTATGATGCAAACCAGATTGAGTGCATCTATGGCAGGTAAGATAGCTGATGAAGTAAACCAGAGGAAAAAAAAATACACATTCTGGGGTGCATTTCCAAATAAAATAGATAAAGCACCAAATTTTCACATTTCAAGACCCTGCACTGATTGCAGGATTTATTTACCTCCAAAAGTGAAAGTCAGATATTTTGAGAAATTAAGTGACAAAGAAAGCATATAAAGTTGGCTTTTTAAATGAAACTGTGATATTAGGACAGAATATACAGTAGCTGTCATGTTTATGCAGTTACATGTAACAGATCTTTTAGCAATAGATACAATATGAGTGGCCAAACTCTATGGGATTTAGCAGGTAAGTGATAGTAAAGTGCATACAGTTTGGATGCAAATATTGTATCTTTCTTAAAATACAAATACATTTAAATGGCCATGTTTACAGGCTATTTGGAAGTTTCAGTAAATTTTAACATAGAAAATTGAAGAGAAAAGTTCATAATTCTAATTAGTATTCTGTATCTTACAGCATACTAATAAGGAGCCAATTTCTTTTGTGTTTTCTTTGTGAATTGTCAATGAATATTTTAAGTATGTTTACAGAATCATTTCCCCTAGCACTCTCATCCCACCTACTTCGAGATGACTTAGGAAGTGGAAGACAGAATGCTGGGAAGAAAAGAAGGGAAATTGATGCATGGTATAAAACTGTGGTGGTGGTGTTGAATTGTTATTTCTTAGAAGAAAATTGAAAGAAGAGACAAAAGGGAACTAAAAGAAAGTGATGGAGGAAGAAAGGGAATGAAATGCAGAAGTGGAAATGCTGGAGAAAGGGATAGAAACAAGATGGATGTGAAAAGAGAAGGAAATAGGAAGATTAAGAATGTCAAAGAAAAGGCAAAATGAATGTCATCACAAGTAAACACACTCCTTGAAAGCATAATTAAAATACTGTTTGAAGTTTCTGCCATATTTTCAGTCTCTGATGACGTAAGTCGAGTGCCAATGGTGCACGTGACGTTAATGTATTGACGATAAACGACTAACGGTTCCACTAGTTTATAAAACGTTTACTGGACTTACTCTTTTATTAATATTTCTCCCAGAAAATAGTTTCAGGGTCAAAGGAGGCGAAGGCAAATGTTTACAAAGAATTGGCGCCAAGAATCTAAACTGCTTGTTGCACTTATCCGAATGGGGAATCACCCTAGCGCTAGAACGTACACACTCTGTGCTTTCGCAGTGGCCGCTGACCACGATTCGTAACTACGAATGCACGGACAACAACGAATTCGTCTTCGAGGCTGGTCGTAAGTCACCCATGGGGGAGGGCAAGTATAATTTTCACACTACAAACAGTGAAGACAACGATATCTTCGATCAGCTCGATCGGTTCACGAGCCTTCGAGCAAAAAGGGTACGATCAGCTAACGGAAGAAAACGACGAGATTCCGGACTAGACGACGAAGAAATTGCTCAAGCTTATGGGAAGCTACGTTGGAGCGTGATGTTAAATAACTCCACGCTTAATCTGGGAGGTATGCTGCCTAGGAAGTCTGTAATTGTCAGTTCTAGTTGTTTGTTCTGAAGAGGTTTCTCTCTCAGTGAGTGGTGTAGGTTCCACGGAGGTGTCTTTTTTCGAGACATGTCTGCTTTAGAGAGGTGTCCTTCCTTGTATGGTAATCGTTACGGCCCGTCTACTTGATAGGATTGTGGCATACGATTCATCATCCTGACGTATTCAATTATCCCGTAAGAGCGCGATTCCTGCCTACGTCAGGAGGAACAAGCGACAATCGTAATCAGCCTTAAAATAATCCAAAAGAAGTGAGCCTGGAAGTAAATATATACTTTAGAATGGTGTCTCCTCTACAGGGGTGTCACGTGTAGAGAGCCCTCCATCAATAAGTAATTCACTATTTAGCCATTCACTATGGGTCGATCTCTTAGGATCCTATTGTCGATAACGCCAGGTGATTGAATTTTGAGCCAATCTAGACGTTATTCAACCGAAGTAAACATCTGACAGTGAAAAAGTTAAGATCTATCTCTGTTAAGCTCCTCACTATCGGGGGCGACCACTCAGAATTTTAGTTTGGCTTACGCCAAACAATTTTGTTCAGCAGAGCCAGATATCTGGTAATGGGGTAAATACGTTGTAAAGTGTAAGTTGTATTTTATACCCGCTTGTTCGTTATTTTCCCAATCGATTTCTTTATCCTGTTGTAGTTATCCCAGCTATGTCCGCCAAGCCGCTGCCGATAGGTGGAAACGACAAGCAAATCTACAACCGTTTAGAACGCAACAGCTTCGCAAGCACAGCAATTGCCGATTCATATGATCGCCTAGATCGCGGAGGAAGCTTCACCGACCACAGTTCACAGATCACTGACACTTCTTACAGATACTTGAACAGCACCAGCACTTTACAGGACAGACAAGGAAGTCGAGGAACCCTCCGTGGTATGCAGTTTAACGACTCGTATGACCATTTAGAACGTGGCTCGAGCGTCCACGGTGCTCCCGGTCGTACCGACAGTCGCTCGCGATCCTTTGGAAGCTTGGAGGGAGGAAGTCGCTCACGGTTTAGTTCTTGGTCAAGTCCTCCGCTCGAGGATAGCTACAATCATTTGGATCGTTACCGTCATTCGTCTTGGTCCAGCAGTCAGAAGAATATGGGAACTGCCACAAGTCGCGAGTTCTATGACAAACTTGACAGGTCTAGGGGAAGTGTTCACCAGGGCGATGCTATGAACAGTTATGATCACTTGGACAGAATGCAGGAGAATGTATCACCGGGACAAACTAACTCCGTAAGCCCGCCAAGACCTCAAGTGGACGCTGTGAGTACCTATCATGTTGTGGGGGGTGCTGTGGTGGAAGGATTTTAGTTACAGATTTCGTAGTATTATTATGTGCAAGATTGACAGTATGAACGGATAAGAAAATTCATTCATTCTTTTGGGCCTTTTTTTCTTTTCTATTTGCAGGAAACGGCGATTCATGACGCGTTTGGAAATCTCATCGCTCACGTCCCTCAGCCATACCCATGGGTAAATATCCGTGCGACCGAGCAAGAAGCCTCTCCCGTCGGGGAGCTACCTCCGCCTCTTCCACAGAAGCCGTCTTGCATGATGAAAGCCGAACCTGAGAATGAAAACAGCCAAACCCACCAACAAGATGCCGATTATTCCAACCGTGCTTACGAAACGAGAAACAGAACCATCTCAAGAGAGACACCGGTAAGTGGGCCGGTGATGGAAGTGGAACCGTCATCTGCAGCTGTGCAAAATCCATCGTCTCATTATCAAGATGTTGACGAAGCTACAAGTGTTGCGTACGAGAGTGCTGAACCAAGATCCAGGCTCAATACTCATTCCAGCGACACTGATCTTCGGAAGCTCTCGTTAGGGAAAGACAGTGGGTTGGATCCCTCAAAACGGAGTACTTTGCACCGTAGTGCACCGACGTTAGCCCTTTACTCGGTCGTAAAGAAGGACAAGTCTGGAAAAGGATCCCCGAAAGGTTTATCCAAAGCCGGGAGCAATTTCAAACTTGACAGTATTCTCAAGCGAATAGGCCGCATTTCGAAAAAAAGTGAAGATGACTCCGTGAGAAGATACGAAAAGGTGTCTCGAAAATCAAAGAAAACGCAACAAAAGCTTGACAAACACAGTGTACTGGGCAACGAGTCGTCCTCGAGTTTGCGACGATTAGTTGCCGATGATGAGTCGAGTGCGTACGCGGAAATCCACGACGACGATACAATCACCAGTGCATCAACTCGGAGGAAAATGGAGAGATCAGAATCAAAGAGACCTTTACCTGATTTACCTCAAGATAAGGATGCCAATACGTAGAAAGATTAAAAGCCATAATTATTTTCGCCTGGACGAAGTTTCGATTGAACAAGCGATATCACATGAGCAATTTCTGAGAATCTTATGCAAATTTTCGCTCCCGAATCCGGTTGTTCAGATGACGATTTTCTTAATCCTGGGTTCGCGAAAATTTCATGGGAAAACTGTGCGGATATTATTGAAGAAAGTCAAAATTTTCTTCGACAGGTTTTTCGATGTGAAATTCGAATTCGATTAGTTAAAAAAACTGAACTAGAACTAAAATACAACATATTAACTCTTTCCCGGCAAGGTTGGTTCCCTATTATTTTACTCTGGCTAACGTCAGACGATTTCATCCGTCAAAAGGAGACATCCTGCTGGAAATGAGTTAACTGGTTATGCTGGATTAACGTCAATCCTCCCTTGAATAACCGGCTTCTGGTATCTTTGCATTGTCGAACTGTCGTTGACCTTGCAAAATGTAAAAGAATTTAATACTTCAGGAGAGAGAGACCAAGACGATTGAGCGATTTTCATTCTTTGAACCAGTTCGAATGCATACCGTTTGCACATCTTCACAGAAAGAGTCTAACGCAGGAAAAGTTTCCAGAATTTTGTGAAATCTGAATGCTTGTCAACGAGGGCCTTACGAAAGCAAAAAGTCGACCGCAACGCAAGACTTTTCAGTCATATCGTAATGGTTGCATTGGAGCGACAACGTTGAGATTGCTTTTGGAAATACAATATATATATATATATATATATATATATTAGACATTAAGCTTAGACATTAACCAAATAGACTATTAAAGCTCTACACCTTTGTATTGAGCACTCTTCTTTTCAGAGACCCAACAGCTACATTTATATATATATACATATATATATATATATATATTTGTATTTTCATACGGACGACGTCTGCTGTTGAAATTTGTAGTTTTGATTATCCTTACATCACCAGCAGGAACGGGTTTGAAAGGTCTGTAACTACGAAACTTGCAGGAAAATATAGTCTTGTAACAACCTGCTTTGGTGATATCGGTGAACAATAAGTTTTCTCTTTAAATGTCTTGCTTTGTCTTATTAATCTTGCTATATTTTATTTTACATGCAATAAATATGCATTATATTTTACTTGAATATATGTATTTTGCTGGCCGTCAAGGTCGCAGGCTCTTGGTTGCTATGGGTTTTGGTTAGCATGACAAAATGGCCGAAAATTAATAGACATCGGATTTTTTCTTTTTTCTGTGGCTGAATTAAACATGTTATTGGCGTAAAAACGCAAATCCTAGTTGATACCCTAACTAAAAGTAGGATTGTTTGGCGTTCTCCTGCCGAAGATGATGAGATCGAGTCAACAGATTAACGAAAAAATCAATGAAAAATCATGCTAGTTACTGGTGTACATCAACAAAATAGGCTATGGAAATGTCTATTGTGAAGGAGAAGGACTCGAAATGTTGCCCAGCAGATCCTGACGCTCACTTAAAACAGGTAACTTGTAAGATTATGCCGAGAGGAATTACAACTGGGTTGTCCTTTGCCTTCTCATTCTTTGATTCGTATGTCTCACGGTCACAACCCTTTTTTTGCTTTATACAACAGTTAAATGAACTCCGGTCGACAGCTAAACAAAAGTTTGCGGAAGGAAACAACTTACAGTCGTTGGAATGTTACTCCAAGGTTCTTGAAATTTGCCCTCAAGACCAAGAGGCCCTGGAGGGAAGACTTGCTGTTTGTGTCAGGCTAAAATTATATCATAGATGTTTAAGCGATATTGCAGTTTTGACAGTTAACAATCCTAACGATTCAAAGGTAAACTGACGTGAATTAACATACCTGGTTTCCTTTTGTGGTTGGAAAATTTTGGAATACAGTCATCTGAAGGATAAGAAACCCTATGTTAACTAGCAAACAAAATTCAGTGCTAAGATTACATAAAATCAAAATGAGGAGTTTTAGTTGACAATACAAGTGAAGAGAAGGTTGCCTACATCCCAGTTTTTTACAGTATGATAGTCTAATCTGGAAAAAATCTGATGACATAATGTGGGAGCAGGAGCAAGATGTATACTTGGCTAGATGTTTTAGATCACCAGAAATATACTCTTACATTTTTTGGTCTTGCATATACTTGGTGGAAAATGCAACTTTGAGGAATTTATGGTTATATCATACCTGGTTGTATGACTATGTATCCCTGTGAAGGAGGTCCATATCCCATCTATAGATGGTAATATATCAAAGAATTTTGGGACATGGTCCTAGGATTTCTTATAGTTATCTTAATATTTTGCCTTTGAAGGTTTATCATCTGAGTGGATTTGTTTACAAACAAGTTGGAGCATTTGAGAAAAGTTTAAGTGCTTATCTGAAGGCATATGTGTTAGATGACAAACATCGTCTGGAGACAGCAAACAAGATAAGCAAGATGTGTTACCTCATGATAGAACACCTAAAGGAAGATGCAACAGGTCAGTGAATGGCATGCCATGTCTCATCAGAAATTTTAAATATTAATTATAATGTTAACAATTTGACCTTCAAATTTTACTCAAATTAGGATATTTGTTACTAACTCTAATTCTGCCAACTATTCCTCTAAATATTGGAAAGGTGTGTCATCCACTGAACCTTAACTAACTGACTAATGTTATCAGCCAGGTGTATAGTCAGTGGCATAGCAAAGGTAGGGTTTGGTTGTTCACCCCCCTGCCATTCCTACCACAAACATAAAAAAATGCTCCTGAAAAACATAGAAACTATACAGTGACTTTTAATGAATCCTTGGCTTAAAATTGTTAGACATGTTTTATGTAATTCTGATTACAGTATCAAATCCCCAAACACCAGTTGAATGGAATTAATTCTTGTAAAATGCTCAAAACCTTTTCTCATCACACCACTATTTCATAGCATTTTTGTTATCTTATTTTTTATTTTTAGACAAGTGTATTAATACTTTGGAGCTGCTTGTGTCTCTGTCCCAAAAATTGATCCTAGCAAAGAAATTTCAGGCTGGCCTTGATATGCTTGAAACTGCTCTAATAGCTCATTGTTTGGACGGGACTACTTCAAGAGCTTTCAAAGGAGATTTTGATGTTTGTTCTTTGAAGGATGACATTAAAGCAAAAGAGTTCTCCGTCACTTCAAATCCCGTGAAGTTGTCTGATAACGCCAGAAAAGAACAACGACAGTTAAAATTCTTGCAAGAAATAGATCCAGAGATCGTTCATAATATTCTATTAGAAACTTCAGAATGTTACTGTCAACTTGGTAGACTGCATACTTCCCTTTACTATGCCGACGAATGTCTGAAAAACGCTTTGCTATCTAGGAATTTCATAAATGAACTCGAAGCTTATTCAAAATTTGCGTACTTGTTCATCAAATCAGGACAACAGGAATTAAGTATTTCATACAGCGTCCGAGTTCTCACAAAGTGCCGGCATAAGTTGTCTTCTGTTCCCGATGATGTACTGGACGAATCATCACGATTCCAAATTTCCTTTCTCGAAAGAGAAGCACTTTTAAGATTGTGTGGTTTACTTAAAGAACAAGAGCTTTATCAGGACGCGCAGAAGTTTGCTCGAGAGTATTTCTCGAAGCTGAACGTTGTGGATCAGGATAGCCTTGTCAAGGCTTACGGCATTCTAGGAGAGCTCGAATTGCTGCAAGGTCTGTACGAGGAATCTGCTAAAAGTTATCAAACAGTTCTGGCGTTGAGCCTTCAGTTTCACGATCAGTCGGATGTCGCACTGGCTTATAGTAATCTCGGCAAGGTATACCAGGCAAGTGGACGAAGTGCTTTGGCTGTGGAGTGCCACAAACTTCATCTAAAGATAGCCATTGCTTTAAAAGACACGAAGTCAGAAGCAATTGCATACGGAAGTCTCGGCGAAGGGTTCACCTCGCAAAACAACCAGAAACGGGCGCTGTCTTGCTTTGAGAATCAGCTCAGACTCGCAACGGCCAACAAACAACGTGATCTGCGTTGTGAAGCTTTGAAGTCCATAGGGGTCACATACAAAAGCCTGAGATTATTCCAACATGCTGAAGCTTTTCTGAGGAAAGCTTTGGTTGAAGCTCAAGAGCTGAAAATGAACGACAAGGTGCACAAAATCAAGCGGTCGTTATTGAAAGTGTTGCTTACGTTAGGCAAATCAAGTGAAGCTTTACTGTTACTCTCTGAAGCGCTTGACTATCTAGAATTAAAATTCAATAGAATACGAGGTTATAGGATTGTCACTCGCCATCCATTGCTGGACGAACTTAATCGCTGTGTTGATGTCTCACTGGAGTTGCTGGCTGAACTTGGTCGCGTAGACGACGCTTTGGAATTAGCTGAACGAAGTAATGCGATGTTGTTTCACCAGATGATTGAATATAAAGCTTTCGTGGAAGGATCAAAGTTAGACACCTCTAATCAAATTCATCGCTCTCTAAATCTAACAGAGTTGCACGAGCTTGCAAGCGGTCACAGGAAACTGGTTCTGTTTTACCGAGTCGTTAAAAATGGCTACATGGCTTGGGTTTTAAAGCCATCTCACAAGGGCGTGGCTCACTTTCATTGGCACAGAGAAGCCACAGGAACGTCTTTTAGGAAAGAGGTCGAGGCAAACACTAATGGCTATCTTAAACCCCGTAATCCTGTCGCTTCTTACAGTTTCGATCATCGAAAACTACGTCGTAGTTCACATGAAAGTTCACATGAAGCAACTTCGGTTGAACCTTTCGAATCTGAACTTAACTCCAATGATTCTGCAGATATCTTGTGGAAACTTTCTCAGACGTTTCTTTTCCCTGTTCAAGACATTTTGCAGGCGGAAGATCTGAGCACTCTTGAAATTGTTGTCGTGAAAAGTTCTTTCTTGAATCTCATTCCGTTTGTCGATCTTCACAATTCGTCCGGATGCCCTCTGCATGATCTTGCCACGTCTGTCCAGGTTTTGCCATGCATTTCGGTTCTCGGAGTCTTTCAATCCGGCAACTCCAGTTCGTGTCGAAAGATACGAATTCTGGGAAATCCTGAGTTAGAAAACATTACGGAAGAATCGTTTCTACGACCTGGCCATGCGCAACCTGATCTAATGGAAGAAGAATTAACCGACGTTTCAGTTCTTCTTGGTGAAAAAGCCGAGGTAGGCAAGTCGGCTACCAGAGAACATTTCGTTAGCAAGTTCAGTTCCACTTCTCTTCTCCATTTATCCACGTTTGGTTCCCATGAAGACGGAGTCATTGCCCTGGCCCCAACCCCTGATGTGGACCCGCGAGCAATCTCTGATGATTCTTGGGTAGTAACGTTGGAGGACATCGTTGCGTTACATAAAGGTCCGGACGTTGTCGTGCTAAATTCGTGTTATGGATGTCACCACAGATTTCTCGATCTCGAAACTTTCTCCCTTTCCATACCGCTGGCGTTTATGATTGCTGGGGTCAAAGCTGTCGTCATGCCAACGTGGTCGATACCTCAGAAAGTATTGTTAGCAAGCCTGCGAGAGTTTTACAAAAACCTTTCAAATGTAAGCCTAATTAGTTTTTCGTCTTTCCGTAAGATTCTTAATCTTTTATAATTCAACGAGTGTGGACCACTCCGTTCCTGACGCTTTCCTGAGTTTTGGTGGGGTCGATGAAATTCTTACTTTATTTTCAATTTCAGGGTTCAAGCGTTTCTTGCTCTCTGTTCAGAACGAAGAAATACTTGCAAGAGTTGGAAAACATCGAACCGTTTGGTTGGAGTACATTCAATCTTTACGGGTGTGACACTAGTGTTCCTTTCCGAGAAATTCGGCGAAAGTCCGTGGAATGTTCTGTTGACAATCTGCGTGGGACAGTGGCGGAAAGATTTTCGTGTATTAGTGATCGAAAAGGTCAGTGGATTGGAAAATTGATTTAGAGATGATTGTTATGGACATCTTTTTATGCTCTTAAGATTCACTATCACGCTTATATCTCCCTACTTAACTGTAAATACGCTCATGCAAGTTTATTGTCGCGTGTGCACTGTGTCAACTTTAGTTCATATATAAACTTTATTGAGACCAACTCCTTAATACATATATACGTATACATGCCACACACACGTACACGAACAATGGCACGGACAACTACGTGCAAACGCACACGTACACGCAGACACAAGCTCACGAAAACCGTTTTCTCGTATTTTCGGTACATTTCTCTCATATGTCTGGTGCCATCTCCGGTTAATATTCTCGTGTATTTTTTATATTGAAATTCTTTTCATTCTCATATTCGTTGCCCTTTTTTCGTGGCTTACTGCTTGTAGGGAGATCCCCTCTTCTTGTTTCAGACTGTCTTCTGGAAAGAGTCATTGCGCTACTGCATCGCCATCATCTGTGTCCAAAATTTTTGCCAACTTTATTGGGCGTGGTAAGCAAAGGAAACTCGCAGAATTGTGTAGTGTCTAATGACAAGGGACATCAAACGATCAGAATTAGCTGTATAATCGATAGAATTCTATTAGTGATAAAACTATTCACTTTAGATAAACTTTTGGGGTTGAGTAAGACGATTGATATTCTGGTTCGAAAACCTAAGATAAATTTGGGACGTTGTGTGAAAATTCGATTTTTTTATTCGACTCATCTAAGGTTAACTTGTTTGCCTGACGGAAGTACTTGGTATTGTGAATGGACTTTCCTTAGATTAATATGACACCCTTGGCTAAAACAATTTGTGACAATTCGGCTTAACTCACTCTTTTAATATTTAGGTTACTGAAGCAGCAGAAATTCTAAAGGACTCAAACAAAAACCCCGGCTCACATTCTTTGCCGTATCGTGAAATCACGTCCCCTTGGCTTTCACATTTTTTCGAAGCTGAAAAGTTCTTGACCTCTCTTGGGTTTCTGATGAAGACAACCAGCTCCCAGCAGACAATACTGATTTATCCACACTGGGATGACGAAGGTTGTCTCGAAAAAGCAAGTTCAGTTTTACAGTCAGTTACAAGTGAGTATTAATCTGGGACCAGTTGAACAAATCTGGATAGTTTGTCCAGTGAGTGAGTCCTAGCTAATGAACAACATCCGCGCCTTAAACAAGCAAACTTAAATTTTACCTGTTAAATAGCAACCGTTATATCAACGTTATGTGTTATTTTATCTAGATATTCTGTCCCATTCTCCTGCTCTCGCTGATGCTATGAGAGTATTTCTTTCCAAGGAAGACAAAGATATGGTTTTTAAGCTCCGAGAAGTGGTAGGATATATTGAAATATTCATGAAAAGCTATAGAGCATTTTCGTTTGAGGTGGTGTTGATATTCCGAACCTTTAAACGCCCAGTGTCCGATATTTCGATCACCGAGGAAAAAAGAAAAATTGTACGACCTCATCAGAAACAAAGTGAGAGGTAAAAAAGAAGAGATAAAAATTTAGACTTTAGAGTCAACAGTAGAATCTTGATCATCTTCATTTGTTCGGTTAACTAATCTGGCCGCCATGACCTTTGTTATTTGAATTTCTGGAGATTGGGTGAAAACGCTTTGTTAAAAAAAAAACAATTTGTTTGGTAGCTTATGTTGTAGGTGGTGCTGTTTTTACTACTCCTGCTGTTGCTGTGCGTTAATCTTTTAACAAAATTGTCTTCTCAAGCTTGAGCAGGCGTTGGGGTACCCTGAAGTAATTCTGGAGATTTTCAGCCAGCCTATGGTTCGCATGTTTTGGATGAAACGAAGGACCCGTCGATTGATGAATGCTCTTGGATTTTGTAAAGTGGGGTCGGTGCTCGATTTCAGGAACGATAAGCGAGACAGGAACGCTCTTCAATCGTGTTTGAAGATCTTTGCTGTTCTCAGAGGTAAAGATTAATTCATTCTAGTCTTTATAATCCAGTTTAAGCGACTCATCTTATTCGCTTTCGCTTTCACTTTTACTTTCACTTTCCAGAGTTTGAAACTGTTACCGAACCTGAAGGACACCCAATGCTTTCTAAGGTAAAATTTTGCTCAAGCATACGTTATAGCAGGGACTGCACAGTATGGTATTGTAAACCCTAGATTTTGAAGAAGATGAGTTGAAACAAGAACAGTTAAAATGTGGTTTGGAAGACGTGAGTGGAAGATGGTGAGGTCAGGAGAAGTGATGAGTGATGTACAGGTGAGCCTTAGTAAGCTGAGGGCAGGTGATGGTGAAATTATATCGTGTGATTTACAAGTTTAGTGAGGTTAGGTGGGTCAGGTAAGTGAAGTGAGGTTAGTGGTGCTGATTAATGGGGTGGGGTGAAGTAAGGGAACGTGGGAAAAGATGGGGAAAGTTGAGGTGAGGAGATGGTGAACGGATATGATGAGAGATAGGGTAATGCGGTGTAATGTTAGGTAAAGTCACATAAGCCAAATGGTTCGTTGAGACGATCAATGAGGTGCAGAGAGATGAATTGAGATGAGGCAGTGTGAATTAAGATGGTGAGAGGAGACGCCTTTTGACGTGCTCAGTTTTTCGCTTCGTTCTTAAAGGCAAACCTCAAAGTGTCCTGGATGAGTGAACGTGCTAATGATCAAGAAAATAAAGCTAAACTTGCCATAGCACAAAGGTAAAACACCTTTTAGCTGTATATAAATCTAAGACCATGTGAGACGGTCTGACAAAGAACCGATCCCTGCGCTATTTTTCTTCGCCTTATTGCAAGCCCGATGTTTTTCAGACTTGATTCGATCGATTCAAGATACAAGCAAGCTATGAATGACGTCAAGAAAAGACATAATGATCTCCTTATAATACAGGTAAAGGTATATAATTATCGAACTATAAGCAAACCTTGAGGATATATATCAAAATTCGAAGATTCAAGCCTCACATTTCGTACCTTCAATCAACTCCATTTCTTTAGGCCAAGGTTGCTGATGGAAAAACCCAACAGCCTGAACGCAATCTCGAGCAAGTTCAAGAAAATGTGCTCGCTCAACAAAATAAAGAAAGAGGTCTACAGGCTCGAACTTTGCCACGAATTGAAATGACCAGGATAGAAACTTTGGATTTGACAAAGTTTGACAGAGTGAGACTTAGACCAAAGTTTAAAGTCCAAAGTGGGTCTAGCCCGTCTTGTATTCGTGAACCAGTGGTCAAAGAAAAAACGTTACCCTTGATCGAGTGTATAATGAGACGAGATGAATCTTACAAAGCTCTTTATCAAAGCTTGAGTGATATGAAAGTTAAGAAACGGCAAGAGGTTAAGAAACTTGTTGCTCTTTGTGATAAGCCAACAATATCTTGAACATGCAAATATTAAGACAGACGATTTTGGTATAATTCACTTTGTTGTGTTTTGTTTCTACTTGTTTTAAGTCCGCCTACATCGTAGTTTTCGGCGTAGATTCAGACTAGTTCAAAATTTTATCCTCGAGAAAACTTGTGATGGTTGGAAGAATCTAGCCTGCCTGGGACGCGCTCCGTTTGGAGTGGAACGGGGTTGTTTCTTGCGGGTACAAGGACAGGCCCGATGGAGGAACAAGTGAGCCCTCCCTAAAACGGAACGCCTGCTACGTAGTCTAGGTAGACTCAGGTTGGACAACACTCCACTCGCATATGACCTAGGTAACTTTAATCAGACAACTGCCAGGAGCCAGAATCGAACCCTAGTCACAGTGTTGAGAGTGATGCGTGCACCGTCACCGTTTTATTAACACCCGTTAAGCTTATCCGATGTTCATGATCAAAAAGTAGACCGCGGGACTTGTTCAAACATTTTACGTGTGTGGACGGAAGGGTTTCGTTTGCTGGATGCCGATCGTAAAGCTTCACAAAGCGAGTATTTTGACCCTTTCCAACGACGCGAGCATTATGTGAAAACTATTAAAACTCGTGAAAGATTCTCTATCATTACGAGATCTCAACGCAGACGATATACAAACGACAACATCCAGAAGTTTAAGTCTCATTCGGACAACAGTTGATAATACTAAAGTGAAATAATCGGAAAGGTCTGAGTAATGCCGAAATGTAAAGAGTAGTTTTCTAACGTTTCGAGCGAAGGCCCTTCGTCAGTGAGAAAAACCATTGACGAAGGGCCTTCGCTGGAAACGTTAGAAAACTACTCTTTACATTTCGGCATTACTCAGACCTTTCCGATTATTTCACTACGATTTCAACAGTGCCTACGCAGTACTCTATTTTATTTCATAGTTAATAATACTGTGTTGGTACAAGTGCTTGAGCGAGAAACGTGTACGAAGTCTACTTTAGTGACTGGTCGATTTTTACTTTCCAGGTGGGAAGTAGACAGAAAAATTTGTTTTTAATCAACGTGGTTTTTGCCCCAAAAGGAAATACTTCTGAGATGTTATCGTCAGCTAGGGTACCTTGCGTGTGTCAGAAAATTTATGTTCCGCGAAAAAGTTTCTTAGGACGAAAATGTTTGTTTTTTTCTCTTCAGTTACCTGTTCACGTGGAGACTATAAACAATAACTTTAAAAAGTATAAACGAAATTGTTTTTTGTTATAAAATATTCAGACGTCTTCAATTTTACTGTCTTTTAGTTTAATAGTTTAGTATAGGAAGCTCCTTTTACAAGGGTGTGAACTATCTCCTCAAAAGAGCCCATATTTTGACGAAAAGCTGGCGTGAAAATTGATGGGCATACTAATGTAAAACCACCCTCCGATTTCCATCTCCACTGAGGTGTTTATCTTGATTTTGATTTATGAATTATTAATGTATTTGAGAGCATTTATTCCTCTCACCAAGACTTGGTTTATGGCACGTGTATATGTGAAATTTTTAAGGAATCACCTTCTATCGGTTACTGTGTATAACTTTAACCAATCATGGACAATCTTAACGAGATATCAACTATATTTAAAATGATCTAGAAAAAGTCTAAAGATAATTCTGACGTTTCCAGCGAAAGCCTTTCATCAAAGTTTTGCTGAAAACGTCTACCTTGATCTCTCGTTTTTTTCGGAGAGTACTACTTTTAAACTTTTTCTACGTCGATTCTACGCTGGTTATTTCAAAATATACCGGTTAACGTGAATCAAAATTTGGTAACTGGCTCTTTGTTCGCATAAACTCAACATTTCTCTCCCTGTATTACTCTAAGGTTCATTGAATACATAGTGTTTATCGGCTGGATTTGAGCGTCAGTTGGACCCATCTCATTCTGTGTTAGTAAGACTGACGCCGGCGAAATAAAACGATGTATTAACTGTCCTGAATCACAACCATCATTTTATAACTCCTCAAATTGTATTACTGGGTTGAAGGATCTTCAAGAAATTAGCTCATTATGAATGGAAATTTCATGTTCTAATTCATTTGATCAAAAACCCAGCTGTCAAAACTCAAGCCTGTCTCTCAATACATTGATACTCGCTCCAAGTCGTTAAATAAGAAGTGAGCAACAGGAACGGATTTAGGTTACTAACAAAAGCGAAGAGGGTATAAAAATGAAATTAACAGTAATCTTTTTCGTCACTTCGGTTCTCATCGTGGTTTTTGGTGCTGACGACAAACTACATTGGGAAAACTGCGGTAAGTAGTTTAGGTAAGTCGGGGTAGAATGGAATTATCTTGTAAACTTGACAAAAAAGCAGCTGAAAAAAGCTGTCGAGATGTTTTCAGCAAACCACAGCTCCATTGCTTGACTACGTGAAATTCGGTTCGCATAGAATGAGTGTTTTTCACTCTCCCAGCCAAACTGGATTGAGCAAGCTTCCTATAATAGTATTCTGTCCTATCAGCCATGCTATATGTTTCATGTATCACTGCGTTTCCGTGTAATAAGCAATGTCTAGAATCCTGACAACAGCAAAGATCTGGCTTGATCACGACAAGTTGTAAGGGATCTGATGGAGGTGTTCAGGTTGTTTCAAGTTATTTCCAGTAAACTTAGTTTAGTTTATTATCGCCGAGCCTGAACCAAGATGTTGAATAACTCGTGACACACTTTGACGTTAATATTCCGCTTCCAAATGAGAGTTGAAGTGCACGTAACAGGTTATGAACAGTCACTACGGCTATCATAAGATGTTTCCAACAAACTTGTTGCAGCTGTCCCGAAGAGTGCATGAAGTTGTTTCTCAAGCTGGTCTACGACGGACACGATCGTGTTTGCTGACGACGCTGATACAGATTTTGTCGCCATCAGATGACAAGGGTGCCACAGTCTGGCGATTTGATGAGTTTTGTTGGACATTTCACAGGGCGCGTTCAAAGAGTTTTAGTTAACAATGCCAAAAAGATAATGTTATATTTTAATACAGGTGAGAGGTTGACAATGTCGAGACTTGAATAGTCGAAATGCAGATGTCCATCATGTTGGTGAGGATCCACGGAATGTATCTACCAGTTCGAAACAGCTACGTACTGCTTTCTTTTCTGAGAGTAACGTGCCGTCAAGAAACAAATCTTAGTAGAATTTGCCAAGTTTCAGTCTTATTCTGAAATACTTTGACCAGGAGTAAACCTAGACTATTGCTAGAACATAACTCGTAAAAGACGAATTTAGTTGATTCGTGAGGCTTCTCAACTACAGCTGAGCCAAGACACGCCACTTGATCACCAGTACCACAGAAACAGTCTTTTCATTGTCTATTTTTACCGCCCCTTCTTCAACTGGAAACGTTTCCTAAGGTGTATTTGAGACGACTCTCTGGTGGTTAGGATAGACGATGTACAAAAAAGCTGTGTTTTCTTTGAATGAAGACATGAACACCTTATCATAGATCGTACATGTATTTGCAGATAATCGTTAAACTCCTCCCCGGTCATCATTTGTGGAAAGAGAAATATCACACACTTGAGTGGTTTGAGACAATTTTCGGAAATTCTACACGGTGATTATCCTACACAGATGACCGGAAAAAATAAGTGCCAGATCACAGAATGCACTGTTCATTGTTTATTATGTTCTCCCAGTTTTTCGCTTAGCTGTGCTTGATCAAAATTTTTCTTTCACAAGATTCAACAGCACCGATTCTCGTGGCAAATCTCACCGTCTTGCCTGATCCAATCTCACTGGCAAAAGGCGTGAAACTTCAAATAAGCGCGACTCTCAACCTCAGATATACTGTGTCAGTTGAAATAGAAAAGAAGTTCTTGACTTGGTATCCAACAATACCTTGTGTGAGACGAGTGGGATCATGGTAGGTAAATAGTTTCAGTTAAAGCTATCGGACAATTACGCTGGCATTGTTGATGTAAATTCTTCAGAACTTATCTAAATGTTTTAGTAATTGTTTACCTTTTTACGGATTATCTTTAGCAATTGATTATTTTTTAATTTTAATATTCCTAAAGTTGGTTTGATATCCGTATGAATCTTACTGACTCGTTAAACTGTTAATGTAGATATTTAAAAAAAATCGAGTTACCTTACTTCTGGTGAAATTACGCCATGTATGATTACAACGACAGCGATCTGAGGCTAAAAAATGTATAAAAATACCAACGTTGCGGTACAATCTACTACCTTTATCTGGAGTATATGAAAGATGGCATCATCTTTGCATTTAAATATCCCACTGAACAATACAATTTAATTGTATTGTTCAATGGGATATTTATTTGCTAACAATAAAGTTGCAAAACTAATAACCAGTAAAATATGAATCTACAATCTATAATCGTCAATTCTGGGGACTTTGCACGCTTACCTAACATAAACGTACATTGTACTCTCAAAGGAAAACATGGTTGAAGTTGGCTTTTAGTTCACTTTGAACATTTTTATTGTTGCTTCCCGCTAACTCTTTTACACTGCGTTCCTGAATATCGTGCACTCCTGTGTTTTGAAAAGAGGGATTTTGAGTTTATCTTTGAAAACTACAATTTTCAGGCCTATAAGCGGACATTTTCGTACAGCTCACCACTTGCCAAATTAAAAATTCTTAATTTATATTTTTCCATGACGAAAAGATGTGGAATTCTTGAACCTTTTCAATACGTTTAACGTTTATTCTCCAATCTAAGTCTCGGATCACAGTAAAACCGTTGGATTTTATCTTGCATGTAGAATATCCCATGACCTTCATAGCAACAAACCATCAGTCTTGTAACGCATAATTTTCCTTCACTTTCATTCCTTTCTTCAAGCGATTACAAACTAGGCTTAACGAAAATCCCTACTCAGACGATAGCCATACCAGATATCAACGTTCCAACAGTTTTTGTCGATGTAAGTGATCAGCTTGTCAGGTTTCTGTTAGTGATTACTTTGTGTATGTATGTAATGGAAAGTATTTGCTTGAGGTTTTCGTGCAGACCTTGCTTCTTCCTCGGTCGGCCTGCGCGAAAAAGCGAAGGTAAATACTTTCCAGTACGAACCGAGCAAACGAGGTTAACAAAAGAATTTAATTTGTTTTGGTTGTTTCCCTTTCCCATTTTTAGCTGAGTTTTCGTCGTAGGAAGTTTCTGTTGACCTTACATGGCAAACTTGCTTGTTGTACTTCCAATTTCCACCAGTTAAACATCCATTTGTTGTACTTTGATGCAATTAACTTTAAACACAGGAAACATTAGTGTTCCAGCACGTTTTGTTGTTCGGCATTTTTCAATGCAGATGCTTAAATCTTTCAAAATTAGCTAAAAGATTTTCCCGCCAGAACTTACCGCTCCGGAATAAAAACGTATTGGGCCGGTCGGTCCAGCATCGTAGTCTCTGACCGTTCTGCAGCCAATCAGCAAGCGATATTTTGCAACGGACCGAAAAACAACTCAGACGTATAATATAAGTTATTGAAAGTCATTTCTTTTATCTCATTAGACCACTGCAATGACTTATAACAGGCTATATATCTCGAAGTCGGTTGTCTTGACTCTTCCACTATCTCCAAGTGAATGTTGGGCATGGTAGAAAGTTATGTTACGATACGACTGTCGCATACGATTGTTTATTTTGATGTATCCGATTCAGCCGTGAGAGTCTTCAGGACCAATTGCAACATTCGCAAGCAAATAGCAAGCAGGAATTGTACTTTTATGACATAATCGCATACGCCGAAGTGAAGAATCGTATACGACAATCGATATCGTGTGGATCGGCTAAACATGTCTGATGGTGCTAATTCTGTTACAGGGAAGATATCGAGTGCGTGCTGATGTTCGAGAAGACGAGACTAACCGTCGCCTCTTTTGCATCAAGGCTTCTTTTAAAATTGACAGTTAGTGAAGTTGTTTTAATAACAATGTAGAATAAGATGTTTTGACTATTAAAACTGAATTAAATTAAATCAAGGAGTTTTAAATTACATCGGCTGAACAATGTGGATAGTTGAGACTAGTGGGAAAACCAATTATCAGGTCAGGCTTTTACAGATGGCTAATTGGTTAAATGGTGATGTTCATGACGGCGTAAGCAGACTTTATTGAGGGGGATTTTCGACAGTCTTTCCAATCCAGAGGTCATTTCTCCTTAGGGAGTAAAATCGGTTAGTGTTAACCAGAATAAAACAATCTGGCGTTAGCTGAACTGAAATAGAATAAAAATTCTCTCGCACTGACATCACGTTGCAGTTTCAAGTTCACATTCCACTGTGGAACAGCACCTTCGAGTGCCGCGATGTTCGTGTTCAACACAGACTAGGCAGCATTTTACTTTCTTATCGTTGTTCGGGTTGGGATCCTGTTATTGGGAAGGTTACACTTATTAGATATTGTGAATGATTGCCCAGACAGGGATTAATCAAGGGCCGGATCTTCTTGCTGACATAGACGGCTGACCTGTGTGCCAATCTTGCCAGAAATAAAGCAAAACGTAAACTATGTATTCGGCCTTAAGAACAGCACACATTAAAATCAATATGCTTCAATGTGGTCTGACCTTTCGAAAAAACGTCAGGCTTTTCGCACGGCATTCGTGCGGCATAATTATAGCAAACAGTCTCCCCAGCAATTTTGCACTTCAGCAAGAGGCAGCAAATAAAGGGCCCATGCTTATCGCTAGTTTCGCTGGAAAGAAAAGGTTAACTGTGTGGTTCAAATATGTTTGACTGAAATTATCTGAATCGGGCGCCGATTGAACAGTTAATAGCTGGCAATTCTAAACGAGCAATTCGTTTGGGAACAATACACTTGGGCAGTAACCACTTCCTTCCTTCCTAACAGGAGGAAAATTAATTTCCCACCAACAGACAAACTGCAAGGGTAACCGTGAAAGAATTCCCAGCTGCAATTGGAAATCAAATCAACCTGAATAACTTATGAAATGATAAACGGGTCAAGGATCAGGATTTGCTAAGCATAACACGGTTTCGGTTTATGCGACATATTGTTGTCTGAGGTTCGTTGAGAGTCATTAGTAAACAAATGAATTCCGTCTAGTATTAAGCACGTGATTATTCACGCGTCCACGAGGGTACCACAGTTTTGTTCACAAGGATATGTGCCATAGCTTGAGTCGTAGACACGGCACAGGCTAACGTTCCAGGACTTTGGTATTCTGCGGCATAAACAATCGATTACGATTAACCCTTTCAGGCAAGACGTCTTGCTTTAGCAAGCAAAATCATCTGGCATCAGCCAGAGTTAATTAAATAGTCTGACGTTAGCCAAAGTAAAATAAATAGTAGACTGATCCTGCCAAGTAATAGTTAAGTTAGCTAAGGTAACCCCTGTGGGAACCGTAAAGCTATCAAGTGTCCCGCTCTAAAACCCAAAACTCGATATTAGGGCTTACCAGCCCAATCTTTGGAGTTTGTGCCTAGTCTACTAAGTTTTGCCATCAAAAAATGGCAAGTTTTGCTTTCCGTATACTCAAGGTTCGAATCTCTACATCTTTTATGATCCGTAAGCCGTCTTCTCGACATCAAAGATACGATAAATTACTTCTGTTTAGTCTTAGGCCAAGCGGAATGTTCACTTTGGTATTCAAAATTGTCAAGCTCTGGTATTGCAGATAATGAAGGTGTCCGATTTTATCAATGTGCTTTTATTGTGCAGACCTAAGTAGTTCCGGGCGACCTGAATTGTAAGCCTCGCCAAATTATATGAAATATTGTCCAACCTCGTCCAACATTGTTTGGAAAACAATGGTTGGCGATTCTCTGAAAAGCGTCGAGGCGGAATCCGACTTAATCCGCCTGGTCAGTCTTTACACATCTACTCAAGATAGTTTTGTAATAGAATTTTAGTGTTTTTGTTTGTAGTTTGGAAGCGTCATTATACCAGAAAGGTTCTCCATGCAATGCCTACATCAATTTTTTTTCCACAATAAAATTGCCAGAAGTTTCCCATTGATGAGTAAAATCGTCAAAGGATTTACTCGACAAGTTGATGTCCAAGTTGACTACGTCTGACAAAAGACGAGGACGATTTGTCTGTTTTCGTATAAATTTGGTCAATTTCCTATAAAATGAAAAGTTCTTAGTTTAAATATGGTCAGTTTGTAATGTAAAGTTTTTCATTTGCTTATTGCATTTCAATTATATGAGGGAACCTCATAAGTTGAGCTCATTGAATTCTTAACCATACGACACCATTGATAATATTAAAGTGCTATCAGTGCAAAAGTTATGTGTACAAAGATTATTGTGGGAAAATAATTTGGAAATAACTCGGTGCTAATTAGTTTCGACCACTTGTTGCTAATAACATGCACGTAATTTGGTTATACTTTTATCCAAAAATTCCCTCAAAGTTTATTTCCATTCCGGCTTTGAAAATTCCTCCCCAAAACTTCTGTTTTCATAGCAGTGTACCTTTCCTTAATGGCTCATTAGTCAAAATAGCTATTCCTTTACGAAAACAAATTCCAGCACGTAATTCTGTTTATTGATCGGATTAACAAGTCAGTGTTAGTTATTCTTTGTCATTCTTTCCAAGATTCACTTTCTTTAAGATCGTAATTCGGGTTTATATCGCAAATAATCATCACATTTTTCTATGTATTCCGTATTACTAAATAGGACTTTAAAGATTCTTGTCAACGACGTCCTTTCATCTGTTGCCTATGTGAAAATCTCCATCGAATATTCTTGCTAAAGTGCAAGCAACTATGTATTGTAAAGTGATATAGAGTCTACCAATAAGGCTTTACTAAGTGTTGAACGTTGGTGGACACAAGTCTTGTGGAGAATGAACATTGATTTAAAAACTCTGTTCAATCTGTTCAATTAGGAAAAGCTGACTTTCTCAAGAGACCAAAAAGTCAATAATTCTAGATGAGTCTTATGTGTTACTCATGACTGTCACATTCATATAATCTGGCTGAATACCGAATTTTTTAAACCGTTAAAATCCTCTCGCGCTCTCTAAAGCCTGGTTCACACGAGCGACATAAGCATAAGGACAAGATCAATACGAAAACAAAGCATGACATCTCTTCAGGGACTTGCAAAGATAAAACAAGAATTGTTTCGTCTCTTGTTCCGCTCTTGGCTTATGCTTGGACTATGATCTTATGCTTATGATTACGACGATCCTTATGTCGCAGGCTTGACTTCATTCCATTGTTTTGCGTTTTGTTTTGTTCTCATGCACAAGCTTATGCTCACGTGTGGACCTGGCTTTAGACACACGTTCAACACATGGGTACTTGTGCATGCAAATTCTTTCACTTCACTACAAATCCACGTCTAAATTAAGACGAAGCTGAATACAAGGATGCCAACTTTCATATTCCTGTTGTGTTAAGACTCTAGTTTTCACTTACATGAAGTGATTACTGTTCTCATTTCCTTTCAATCGTATTCCACCTAGTGACTCACTGTTGGTCAGCCTACCAACAGCCTCATGGCCCCTGTGTTTCGGAGGTTAAAAAAACCCTAAGAGCTGTCATCAGTACATGGCTTCAATATCCTACAATTCAAATTAAGTTGTTTATTAAATACACGTACGTAAAGCCGCACCAGAATGTCTTAGTCCGTAGCTGTGTAATCTCTTATCGTCTGAAAGGTGTAATCAGCAGTACATGCGACTCCCCTGTGAAATCCATAAGAGTACGTCTCCCCCATATATGGTAAAGTTTCAGATGGAACTCTTTTCCTCTCGTCATCTGGAAGAATTTAAGACAGGAATTGGAGTCTTCGTTTGCGCGGAAGGAACCTGAAAAGTGACCTGACGTCAAAAGTATAAACAAATCCGTCCAACAAGTTTTCCAGATTGGACGTCCCCAGTGACATTTAGCTTGAAATTAGGAGGATGTTGCGAAACTGTTTGCTTCGTTTCCTAATCACTGAAACCCGTCAACAGCGCCAAATGGGTTCTGCATGTATCTCAGCTGCAGCTCATCTACCGCTGATTTCAAGTGCAGTATGACCTTGAAGGCAGCACCCATGCATGGCATTATGGTTTTATTTGCGGTTTCGATGGGCAGAAACCATCACTCACAAAGCAATATGTATAAGGTAGATGACTGTACCGCACAGCTTATTGCATGATTGCCTCGACAGAAAAGCACACTTTGAAGATAACTAATCCGTTGCGTTTACGAAGAGGAAAGAATTGCGCAAAATCGGTCAAGCATCGGAAGAGTTTAGATCGATTAACTATGGCAAAGTTTCAGAAGCGATGCTACTTTGTTGTTAACTAAACAAACCGTCCAGCTATCCGTATCAATTTTAGAATTACGTAACGTTTAAAACCCGACGATGATACGAAATACTACCTATCGCCCGTGTAGGTAAGCGTTAAGTTGTGCCAAGAGTCTGTCGTGCACTTAAAATGGATAAAACGACCTTACTGTTCTCAGCTGACTTAATACCTCAATTAGAAGTTGAACTCTGTTAAAGAACGAGAGAATGAGGTAGTGACGATTAATTTGAGCGCAAGCCATAGTCAACGGTTGCTACTATGAACACAAGCACCATTTCGGAAACCACATTCGATTTGCCACTTGTTTTAGGTGACGCTGCAGTCCAGTTATATACAGGTCATTGGTCTGAGTAAACACGTAATAAATATTACAAAAATTACATATTCTCAAAAACTGGACACACGTACAAATCATCGATTTCTTTGGTTTGTTGCTTTAAACTGACCACGATTCATTTATACCAATGAAATACATTAAATCTTAGCACGTGGCAGTTGTTCGCTTTCATTTTCCCACAGAATTGCTTTTTCGCAGTGCTAGTAATTTTCATAAGATTACCACCTTTGATATCGGAATACACCACCTGAAACGTCTAGGTGAATATTCTCACAAGGTAAACTTTAAAGATTTGAAAGACAAAGTCTGGTGGAAAAGAAGTGCAGCTCAGTTTCACAGTTTCATCCCCGTTGACGTGGTTGAACGCCAGACGAGGATACTGAAGGTCCCGGGTTTAAACACCTGCTGAGAACACGTTATCCCCTGACCTTCCTGACGTGTTTTTTTCACAGTGTAAACTGTAAAGTGCAGCAAAGTATAAACAGACAGCTAGACATTTCGTGTGTTGGATAATGTACAGAGCATTACTTTCACTGCAGTGAAGTCACCAAATATTTACGAAAGCATTTTCTGAAAACTTGCTGGCGAAATTGAAAGGCAGCTACCATGTGCTGTAATCCATGAAGCTCGTGAGACATTGACACGAATGGAAACTATTAGCAGCATGTTTCAGTCACGCCATTGCGTTAGAGACGGACATCAAAAATTATGATTTAACATTAGTCTAGTTTAGTAACGATCGCTTTTTGTGCTTAATTGAGGATGTCTTATTGCTAATTTTATCAAGGCAAAATGCTTAATAGTTCCCTTTGACGCATGAAAGGAAGTCACGCTCAGCACGAGGTCAAACTTATAAAAATACTCTTGGCAACTTTCACTCATCACAATCACCTCGACAGCACTTGGAGTTAGTGTCATCGCCGCAAGGCAAAGTTTAACCATCAGAGTCAAGCGAACTGCGATCAACAAACTACCGTCTTACTATGGGTTCACAATATTGGTTCACGTCTGCTTTTCTAAGCGCCTACATTCTCTACACAGGTTCTGTTTGTGGTGGTCACTGGGTTGATTCAAGAGCAACCTTCAACGAACCCAACATCATGATCCAAAAAGGTGAGTCTCGACAGACACAATCTGTACGGCACTGTGAGAGAAGCGTTCGCGTGTAATTTAAGCACTTAAATGATCAGAACATGTTACAACTAATCTACGCGTTACGATTATCGCTTACGATTCCTCGTCTTGATATACACCATTTACTTACGAGTCTTCAGCACGTACTGCAACAATCTTCAACGAATCGTAGTCAAGATTCGTGCTCTGGAGAGATACTCACATACGCCAGAGTGACTAATCGCGTAAGACAACAGTAACATGTAGAGTCGGGCTTTAACTATGCACAACCGAACACCAATTGGCTTGATAAGTTCACTTCACCTTGTGTGAAATTTTCACACATGTAAATATTTGTCGGGAATGTCTTTTAATAGACGCGGAAGTCTGTTTTTTGGGGTTAACTTCACAAACAAACGGTTTTACAACAACTGAGAATTGCTAGTGTAACTATCCTGGTTCTTGCGCCAAATGTAAGCAGCTCTGTGGAACGCTAAAATCCGCGTGAAAGTAGCATCATAGTCTAAGAAGCTTGGTCTTATTACAGTTTGTTTGAGAGCCAAGTACTTTTGAGAGGCTATGGCGAAATTTATGCGGCTTTTCCCTTGAATTTGTCACGGTTTTGATGCTGTTCAAAAAACATGCCACTCGGAACTTCAACGCGCAAATAAATCTAACACGAAGATATTGTTTGGAGCCGAACCGTGGGATATCGATCGGCGACGGAATTACGGAAAGCTGAAAATGGTGATGTGAAATTCCATCAAATGTGAATAAATTTTCGACACTTTAGAATCATATTGAGTTTCAAGTCCAACGTATTAAGAATATTGAATAACCACTTGAAGACTTCAGACATGTTTTCTTTGAGAGAACATATCTGAGTTACGATAAACGTTCATCCCAAGCATGTCCCGAGTTAATGAGGAGGAGACGATCCCTCATTTGCTCCGGAAATGAGAGCATATCGGTAACTATCGGTAACATAACCAAACGATCAAGTTAGTTGGCCGAATTGACGGCTTATGGACTTAAATTACGAAAGACACTGTAGCGGAAAAAACGGGTAGAAGACTTGAATGTTCTCTTAAGAAATCTTGAGCTATAAAACCGAAGAGACATTTTAAAAGGAGTTTCAGCCGCGTCATTTTTTTCATGAAATGAAATAAGAAATTTACTGACACTACATGTTCCTGCCAAAATTTACATAGCGAGATTTATAGTAAACAGATATTCAGATTGCGACAAGTAACCTGTTTGCTTTCATTTACTCATGGACATTAGTTACGCAGAGAATAGTTGGGAACAGTCAGTATGTGCTCGTTACTGCGGTTAGAAACTGATCAGTAGGGGCGCTGACTACCAAAGGACGCTCTCACGCTAGCTTTCTCAGTGGGTTATGATGGATCGATAATTGGGGGAGGAATCCTCAATCCTTAGTCCTTACTACCCTACCTGGCTAAATCAAGGCTAAAAAGACGCCAGCTGAACATATTTTTCTTGAATACAGTAAAACTAATCAAACTAAGGTTGGTAGTCGTTACATAACTTCACTGACAGCATTCAAAGATATTCTGATTTCACGTAAAAGGCCACAAGGGTGAGAGACACCTGACGAAGGAGTTGCTGAAGTTTCCAGCGAACGCCCTTCGTGGGAGTTTCTCTGTGCAGCACCCAACTTTTACGTTCTGATTTTAGTTTGTTCGTCTATTTCAAACCAGGAGACAGTACTCTGTATTTCATGTGATCACACGAAATGGAGTTTACATTGGGTGAGGGAAATTTCGAGTGTCAGGAGGATATATTTTAAGAACGAATTGGTCCCACGCGGGCCTTAAAAATATATCTTTCTGACACGCGAAATTTTCCGTCACCAGGTATTAATTCTGGAGTATCATTACCCCGAAACGTATCTGTTTTCAGATACGCATCAGAGCATTATGATTAAATGATAACAAAACGATAAACATCACAACATCTAAGTTAATTCATTTTCATATGTAGCAGGGAAATGTCCGTTGCCAAAAAAAATCCAATAAAATCACCAGAAACTTGCGCATGGGTAAATGTTTGGACGTGATGTCGATGCAAGGGAAATTCGGTATACAAGGAACTCATTATATGGTGTATTTCTCCCCGGGCTGAAATCTCTAATTTCAGTCGTCGTTAGTTTGACTGCCAACGAAGACTTCAAGTTGCGTTTTTGCGACAGTTATCGGTTGGGTCTTTTTTCGACACTCGCAATCTAACTTGGCCCAGGATACTACATGTTATGATAAGAAACCTTGATGCCAAGCCGGAAGAGCTGAAGCTGATCGGGCGAGATTCACCGGACATGATTTGCCAATAGTTTACCAAGTGTTACCTCACTGCAAAGAAAATGCCAAGCCTGATTCCTGTTAATAGCCTATCAAGCGTCCTCGAAATAAGATAAAAAAGAATAGGTTGTTATAATTCGTTTATTTGGTTCAGAAACCGAACCAAACATTGGTGATATGTTCCGAAAACCTATCTACACGATCAGCGACATGATACTAATCTGTTGTTAATTCCCTTTAATCCACTTACTGTTTCAGTTTGTCAAAAAGACCATGGATGCTAAATCTGCATTGATATTCAGTCCTGGGTGATGTGATCCATCAGCTTATCTCAAGCCTCACAGGATAAGCTTTTGTAAGCTAATTCAACATGCATTAAAGAAAACTTCGGCTTCCCAAACTACCATTAATATCTCAGAAATCTTTTCATTAAACATTCCACAGGGCATTAGTTCTTGCTAGAAAGCTTGCGTAATCTAACGCTTACAGCCAGTTTGGATCATTGACCCTTCCAAAGGGAGCTGACGAAGCCCAACTGACGCGAGATTAAAACCAGACAAAACCGCTTCATAATTTGAGGGGTTTTTTGTTGACCTCAACACAGCAGCTTTATTCACACGGATGTTTACTAGATGCCAAACACTGAGACACCAACCTGTCAAGTTGAACTCAGCACCATTAGCTAAGTACGCAACACAAGGGAGTTTTCAGTTTGGCAGGCAAACGGCAAGATTCTTTAGCCTCCACTACGTAATAAGCAGAATCTTTCCTGGACAGGTAGTTCAGAAAGTGACAAATCATTTCGAGGAATGTGTCCGACATCGACCAAACTCACCTGCATGATGTATACTGATAAGTTTTACAAAGTTTATTCACGTAATAATTAGTTTCCTGTACGCGAAATCATAGGGGAGTATAAATACATGATAAAATACAAATACCATTTTGTTTGCAGGGACGCAGACACACTATGGAAAAGAGTTTGTCGTGGGCTTTATCAATCCACCACGTTCACAGGAAGAAACTGGAAAGTGCGAAATCTTTATCAACACTTTAGAGAACAACACCAAGCTGCGCGTCCATATTCCTTACTCATCAGTTAACCAGAAATATGTATTGAGAAAAAAAGAAGTGATTAGAGTGGATATTCCTAAAGAGGTACTAATGGCTCGAGAAACAAAAGTTGAGATGAAAGGAGTGGGTATTACTGCTAACAAAGATATTGTGGTATACGCTTTTAGTAAAGTCAATGTAAGCTCTGGATACGAAGGTTTCAAGGGAGATGGATTTCTGGTTTTTCCAAGAAGGTCCTTGGGATTTGAATACGTGGCATCGACGTACACTGGTTCCCAAAGTAATCTTGGAGTTGTCGGGGTACAAAACAACACCAATGTGAGCATCGTGTTTAAGGCACACTCTGGTATAACCTATAGAGATCATGTGTACAGAAGTGGGGATACGCTGAATATTACTCTTAACGGACTTCAAACTTTTCACATAAGTAGTCGCGAGGATCTTTCAGGTTTGCGCGTAATTGCAGACAAGCCTGTGGCCGTACTTTCGGGAGCAAGTTGCGAGTTATCGAAGGTCGCTTCAAACTGCGGCAACGTTCTAGACCAACTACCAGCCGTTAAAACCTGGGACAAGAAATACACGGTTTATAGTGGACGAAGTAATTCAACGGACGGTGGCCTAGTCAGAGTAACGAGTGCTTCGAAAAACACAGTTGTCTTAATGGAAGATGGGAGGACAGCGAGACTTGGCATTGGCGATGTTATGGATCTGGTGGTTAAACCTCGATTGCCAACTCTTATCTCTTGTACTCCTTACTGTATGACCACCTTATACAACACGCATCCCTCGCTGGATAGGTGTTCGGAGAGTATCCACCCAAGTAAGGGATGCCACGTTGGACCTTCTATGACAATCTTACCTGGTACAAAGCAGTTTCTGCCTTATTACAGTGTTTACGTTCCTAAGGAAGGAAACAAATTTAGTTTTTTCTCCATCGTGATTAAATGCTCGGCGGCCAACGGTTTGGTTATCAACGACATAATACAAAGAAATCTAGCCTGGGAGAGCTCGAGGTCGGAAACCTGGTGTGGAGTTACGGTTCAAGTGAGAAAGCACGGGGTTAATACGTTATATCACAAGGACAGCAATGCCACCTTCAGTGTCATCGTAACAGCGACTGGGGACGAAGGTTCGTATGCTTACATCGCAGGAAGGAGTTTCAACGTAGTACAAAACAACCCAGGTAACGTGTCTGGCGATTAAGCTCAATTGAAGTATCATTTAAAGTAAATTTGAGTAGTAGAGTAAAGGTAAGATGACTATTGTTTAACCAGAAGAGTAAAGAATAACATTTTATCCCTAACAATTTTCAGTCTCGTTACAAGAAACCAAGCCGACTCTTCGCGCGAGTTCAAACAGTATAAACCTCAAGAACGTCTGGAGTACAGATGCCCTCGCTTACAAGTTCGCAACGATTGCTCTATCTGTGCTGTGTGGCATACTGTTGCTGTTACTGTCTGTTTTATTGCTGCGTTACAGAACGAAGCATCCGAAAAGCGTCCCTGAAGAAAACACGACCATGAACACCAAGCCGATTACTGAGAGAGAGTACCAAAGTATTCGTGGACTTCCAAGAAGGGATACTCACTCTTACGAAGAGGTCAAGCTTCCCCCTAAACTTAACAGCCGCTTGGCTATCACCAAACTTTTACCACCGTGTCCCAGCTGCAAGGATTACGAAAATTTACAGGTTCAGAAAAACCGCGATAGCAATCCATATTTACCAATGGACGAAGCTTGGCCCGGCACTGCGGTAGCAGAGCAGCTTTCCTCCATGCCGGAAGATGAGGATGTTTACTTAACCATGAAAAAGCTCGTACAGAAGTCACAAGACACTGAAGAAGGGACAGCAGAAGTACAGGAATAGGGGTCATATTCTAAGGGGTAAATGAAACGAAAACTAAAGTTGGTTCATTCATTTCAGTTCTGAAAGATATGCGAATGGCATACCTTGTATCTCAATACTTTACCACATCTTTTTGACCTATTGGGTAGTCCAATTACGCTCAAAATTACTTTAACCAAATCACACTACACCTTTATTAGATTGCCCAATTGATCAGAACGTTCAAGATTTGCCTATCCTTCAAAACTGAATATCTCAAGAATGTTTCTAACCTCAAGAGTTCATTCAAATGAAACAAACTCACTTTTCGTTTCACAGGCGCTCTAAAGACCTGCTCCATAATACCAACCTTGGGAGTAGCAATTTTAGCTGCGATCACGTTGCCTATGTCATTTAACAACATGTTTCTCGTTAACACAAGTTACATATGTCAATTAGTACAGGTGCCGGAACTCGACCAATATCTTATCATTTAAATCTATTATTTATATTAACAAGAGTAAAGAAAGATTGCGTTCGTTATCCTTACGAATACAATTAACTTAATCCATACTTCCTTAAAGAAATGAGTCGCACTGTTTAGGTGAAATAAATGTTGATATAGTAGAGAGGGTAGTACAATCTTTTGTTTCATAAAGTAGACCTCAAAGCAATTCAAAGTTGGCTCCATTAAAAGCTACATTCACTCCTTTATTTTCGGTTTTGTACAGTTAAGTATGAAAGTACGGTAATGGGAGAGGATACGATGTCTAATGATTCCTATGATCAAGTGTGAGGACTTTTGCTGAATTCAAGAACCCAGAATAAAATTTCACAAAAATCAGGCAAGTGAAAATGTCCCTAAAACTTCCAAAACGTGAAGACGATTCCTCGTAGCTGGGCCATTAAATTTTATTCCATCAAACGAGCAGCCGAATTGTCGTAATCATAAAAAATCGGTACATGTTTGGTAGGACTGACATGTACATAGAGTTGGTACAATATTTTTTAGTACATTTAGTTAGAACAACCTCTTGTGAATGAAGACGATTATACAATTTTGGCCATGTCAAGATTTAAATAGCTTTGAATACAATTTAAAAACACTATACAGTAATGATCTATCGTAAGACATAAGATAAAGTATAATTTTCACAGAACTTTTTCTTATTAATTCTAAGAATTCTGCGACATTCAACTGTAATGTAACAGTGTGTTTAACAACCGACGAGTAAAATTACGATATCCTTCATTCTATAAATATAGTTGACACTTCGTGTTAATTAACATGTTCACTATCCAAAGTCGAGCGAAGCGACAGACAAAAGCTACGCATTCTCTTCCCCTGGATTTTGAATCTAGTAGGAAGACCCATGGTTTTAAGAGTACGGGTAACAAAGTCGTAGAAATATAAACAGTGTGCACGTCACCAACTATTAAGACACCCCCCTGAATAACCAAGCCAATATAACTACCATGTAACTGATTGCCTTTAAACCGGGGGCACACTTATATCTTACATACACGCCTGGATAAAGTTTTATCATTTAACGTTGGCTTACATTTTTGATGTTCTTGTGTTTTTGCTTCAAAACCCTTCTTTGACGTGCGTACTCCGGGAAGTAATCTAAATGGAAAACAATAAAGGGGTGAGATAAAGGAAAGGGGAAAATGAAGTGAAAAAAAAAAACAAACTTACTTGAAGCGAGGGCATCTTGGGCAGCGGTCATCTCAGCTTCACGGACACTGAAAGAAGGAAAGAGAGACGAAATCTGAAATCAACGAGAACAAATACGAACACAAGTACAGCAGAATAACTAGCGATAGCAGCAAAAAACGACGACAACGAAAACAACACAACAAAGCAGCGATAACAGTAGCAATAAAAAAATTGCAACAAGAACAAATACAACTACTGTAACAACAGATGAAACGACACGAGAAAGCAACGGCTACAGTAAGAGCAACAACGACGTCGACAAACCTCTACAGCAATAATAATAATAATAATAATAATAATAATAATAACAATTTTATTTCAAGAGGGTAACACATAACAGCAAAGGCTGACAAACTTGTGGTCCTCAATAAAGACGGAAACAAGAATAACAAGAAAAGCAATAAGAACGGATAGAATCACAGCAAGAATGACAATAATAGAATAGAACAGAATAAAATAAAATAATACACAAGTAATACAATACCATACAATACAACAATACCATACAATACAATACAATACCATACAATACCATACAATACCAATACAATACAATACCATACAATACCATACAATACCATACAATACCATACAATACAATACAATACCATACAATACAATACAATACAATACCATACCATACAATACAATGCCATGCAATGCCATGCAATGCAATGTCATTTCATTTAATAAAGCACCACTGGGGCAACATCAAAATAATAAAAAACATGGCAGCAGCAGTGATAAGAGAAGCAACAAACAGCCACAAAAGAGGTAGATACAGCAAAGGCAACACAAACAACCTCCGGAATGACGATGATGAAACAAGAACAACAATAGCTACAACAAAAACAACAACAATAACAGCATCAACAGTAACAATAACAACAACAACAGGAACAGCCACAATAGCAACAGCAAGAGCAACAACTACAAAACAACAACAGCAGCAGCAACAACAACCGCAACGACAACAACAACAAAACAGCAGTAGCAGCAACAACAACAACAACAACAACAACTATACAATCACAAGCAACGAGAAAAGTAACTTACTTGTCACCCTCTCCAGTACCCAATCTCCGTCCATTGAAATAAACACCAACTGAAAGAAAACAGATCAGTTCAATGAAAAAATCCAAGGAAAAAAACAAGCATTCAAGGGCTCCAAACGCAGCCTACCAGTATAAAGCTTCATG
This sequence comes from Heliopora coerulea, assembly GCA_030142905.1. Taxonomy (NCBI): domain Eukaryota; kingdom Metazoa; phylum Cnidaria; class Anthozoa; order Scleralcyonacea; family Helioporidae; genus Heliopora; species Heliopora coerulea. The sequence continues at coordinate 1,091,910 of JASJOG010000072.1, read as the reverse complement.
TTAGGTGATCCAACGTTCTTCAAAACCCTAAATCATGACAGGTATAAATGAAGTCATAGATAGGCCAAGAAATCCAGAATAACTAATAAACCCCAACACGTTCTCTTACTTGTAAACAGGAATGCCGTCAGTGTGTTTGGCTTGAGTTAAACAGCAACTCTGAAGTTGAGATTTCGCATCCAGCCATTCCTGGTTGACAATCACACCCTGGTCAATGAAACAAACACACAATGAAAAGCCTTCTACTTCTTGTCAAAACACAAAGTAATGGGAAAAATACCGTTGGAAGGAAATGTGAGGGAGCTTTCAGAGAGCGTTTGGGAGATAAGATTCATCTGACATCTGAATAGAAAGACTTAAATAATAACTGACTGCACGGGAACCATATTCTGATTAACTATTTCACTGCGGGAGCTCTCCTCTTGACGAGTAAAATCGTCTAGCGTTAGCCAGAGTAAAATAATAGAAGTCTTATCCCTTTGGGAAGGAGTTAATCTCCCTATACGCGAATGAGCATCGACGGCTAAGATATTTTTTGACTGGGTCAAAAATGACTGACTAACACAAAGAAGTGTTCGATATACATGTCAATCATCTTCAAAGAGGTGAAACACTTTTGTAAACTGGATTTCGGCAGGCGTTTCTAACGCTTCCCCTTGGCTCATCATAAGATCCGGAAACCCGTAATTTGTCTTCTTCGAATTCACGTCATGGACGTAATGACGTAAATTGACGTCATGAATCTGATGACGTACGAAACAAGACAATTCGTTGCCGTGAGGTGGAAGATAATGCAATTACAATGAACACCTCAAAACATTTGTCACCATGCATAAGCAAAAATGCAGACATGTGTGGATATCCGGCCCATGATTCAAAAATCCTTAAGGCGTAAGCTTTGGATTCACGTAATACCGATAACCTACAACATTTCTACCGTAGGTAAAGTGCCTTTATTTATGTTGGATAACCTTATCAGCTACCTCAGCTGTTCTCCCTAGAGGTCCAGTAAGGGCCACCTTTCATGGGTCCAGTGTTACTACAGGAGGAAACCGGAGTACCCGGAGAAAACCTGCGATGTTTGGCAGAGTCAAACTGGACAACACTCCTCTCACATGTGACCAAGGTAACTTTAATGAGATAACTACACGGAGCAGGAATTGAACCCTAGTTACCATGGTGAGAGACATGTGCACTACCACTGTGCCAGCAGCAACCTAGTCACAGTGGTGAGAGAGTTTAAACATTAAATTTAAACTTTAATTAGATAACTGCACGAAGCCAGAATCGAACCCTAGTCACAGAGGTGAGAGACACGAGCACTACCACTGTGCCACCAACACCCCGAATTTGCCAAAGACTTTCGTCAAAATTAATAATCTAAAAAACTCTCCACACTCCGTCTGCGTATGCGGTGGAAATGGCTAACATAAACACAAATAAATATTAAACAAATCTTACCCGAAGTCTCGGAAAAAGACATACTTTACAAAATACTTGAACGGGTTCAATCCCCTTGTCGATGAACAAGGCTGCCAAGAACGCTGGAAATTATTACAAATGGAATATATTAATGAAACTAATATATTAATGAATATATTAATGAAATTATTACAAATGGAATATATTAATGCGTTATGTCTCGAAGTGCAAGTGTCACAACAACGAGCAAGTATTCAAAGGGTATGCATACAAAAACTTTGTTTCACAACGCATGGTCACCATGTACCTTCTAATAAGTCCGCCATGTGTTTTTGTCGGAGCTTGGGAACAGCCTGCAAAAACAAAATTAACAACCAGACGAATAAACGAATTGAGCTTTCACGCCCAAAAGCCCTCTCCCTGTAATCGTAATCGTAAACGTAATCGTAAAAGCAATCGTAAACGTAATCCTAAACGTAATTCTAAACGTAATCGTAAACGTAATTCTAAACGTAATCGTAAACGTAATTCTAAACGTAATCGTAAACGTAATCGTAAACGTAGTCCTCAGCTGGGCATTAATCTTTATTTAACGAAAAGGTGTACCTGTCCAACGCCGAAAATCACGTACTGATTCAGGCCAATTTCGCCAGCAATTTCAGCCTGAATGTTGCGATTCACTAAAGAACTTCTCAACAACTAAACAGAACAAAGCAATGTGTGATTTAGTTTTTACTGCACATTTTCGACTAAAACGGCAATGAACAATAATTTAGAGAAGCTAATCTCAGACTGAGCCTTCTAAAAACAACAAAATTGAAGTTAAACATAAATAGAAAAATACCTAGGACGAAAATAAAAAAATTTAAAAAGTCAAATAGAAAAATTACAAAATCAAACATTTTAGAATTCTTTTCAAAGGGAAAGAGAAGCCCAAGCCACATAAATTATTAAAAAATCCTTCCACCCACGACTATATTCTGGTGTTAGACCAGTAAAATATTTTGGCGTTAGACAGACTAAAATATAACTTAATAAGTTGCAGAATTTTCAATGTGCCACATAAAGGGTAAAAAGTTTAGGCAACTTTATTCATCCGTCTACCTAGAAATTAAAGATCCCAGAACAGTGTTATATTTTACCGTTAAATGTCCTTCGTGATGTTCAGGAAAATGGCGGTATAAATATTCGGTGACGACCCATTGAACGACCGAGTCTCCCAGGAGCTCCATGCGCTGATTGCTACCTCTAAAATAATTTACATATCTTCTGAACAACTTGTTTCGACGGTAAAAATCCACGTGCTTCCTTAACAATTAATTTTAACAAAGTACGCAATCTTTGGGATTCTTTTGCTATGATAACATTTTCCTTAATCTTGTACATCCCAAATAAACATGAAAGATTAAGGAACAACAATCTTTCATTTCACTACTAAGATACGATGGGCAGGAGTTCGTTTCTTCATCTATCAAAATAAACCTTGATTTTTATTAAGCACTAGTGGGGTAGTTGCACTCCTGTACCTCCCAATATCACGCGTATCTTTCCCTTCTTCTTCCTCACCTTTCTCGCCTGATGTCCTTTCCTACCTCCTCTCCCTCACAGTCTCTTCCTTCCTTCTTTCGCTTCCAGTTTCTCCTTCCCCATTCCCCCTTCCTGTCCCTCCATTCCCTCGGTTCTCCTCTCTCTCCGTCCTCTCCCGCTTTCTCTCTCTTACTTCTTATCTTTACCCTACTCTTCCCCCCTCTCTCTTCATTTCCCTTTCTCACATCTCTACATCCCTCTCTTCCTCTCCCGCTCTCTCTTCCTTTACCTACCCGGTCACTCCTCTCTCTCATCCATACTGCCTCATCTTCCCTCATTCTCCCTGTCCCTCTCTTTACTTCACTCTCTATCCCCTCTCCCTCCTCTTCTCATTTTACGCTTCTTCATCTTTTCTTATACTCCCCATCCCTCTCTCTACTTCGCTCTCTATCCCTTCTCTCTCCACTTCACATTTTACGCTCCCTCATCTTCTCTCATTCTCCTTATCCCTCTCTATCCCCTCTCCCTCCTCTTCTCATTTTATGCTTCTTCATCTTTTCTTATTCTCCCCATCCCTCTCTCTACTTCGCTCTCTATCCCTTCTCTCTCCACTTCACATTTTACGCTCCCTCATCTTCTCTCATTCTCCTTATCCCTCTCTCTACTTCGCTGTCTATCCCCTCTCCCTCCTCTTCTCATTTTACTCGCCCTCCATCTTCTTCCTTCAAGTTGTCCCTCACTTCCTTTCCCGCTCTCCCTTGTCCTTAGTTCGTCAGAGGAGTGCCCTATCCGGTAAGGAAAAAGTGACTTCACTCCAACATCTTTGACGTAAATTAAGAAATATCTTACAGGGTAGCATGCATGAAACACGGCAAGAAAAAGCCAAACTTACAATGTCAGATTATTAAACCCAACCTGCGGGTGAGTGAACGCCTTCGCCAGGAGACGAATGTGAGTAAACTGCACACCAACAGATTCCTCGAACTTTGCAAGTTTCTAAGAGTGTCAAAATATGATTCAGTGAAGTTATATTTGAAGGTAGCTGCATAGGAAAGTGTACAGGAAAATGAAAAAGCTAACTTCAACAAACGTTACCTTTAGAACATCAGATGATTGAATAAAGCGCCGGTCGCCTTTGGGTTGATGGGCCTAGAAGGTAAGTAAAAATGCGTAACCACCAATGGATTATAGGGGAAACTGTGAAAACTTGGCGTGGATTCTAACTTAGATTTCGGACCCTGGGGCAGGTTGGTCAAAGGATGGTTAGCGCTAATTCAGGATTACAAGCTAATCAATTGTTTTAGTTTAGTTTATTATTTTTTTTAGAACATTCTAGCATAAAATCTTTCTAAATTCATTTAATGTCTCTTCATGAAAATTCGAAATTTTCTCAGCGGTATGCTCAGGATTTGCCCATAAAATCTTTGCTACTAATGGATCAGATAACCAATTCACAAAACGTTACAAACCTGCAATGGATGAGGGGGGAGATTGCTCCACAGCTCACGAAGTTCCTGTGAAAATATAGAATAAAATAAAAAATATATCATCAATCACCACCGAATTCCAGACGGGAATTGAACTCGCAACCTCGTAATGACCGGTGAGACGCTCGAACCATTGATCTATCGGCATTCATACGGAAAGCAAATGTTGGTTCGAATGGTAGAGACGTTAACATCAGACATTCACGCAACACCTTTCATGTGCCATATTTGGTTGAAAAGGTCAGTATTTGTGATGTATTAGTAAAGCTTGTGCTCAGGTGACGTTTGTACACAATCCAGTCGAATGTAGTTTGTCATGCCTAACATCAGTAATCATACCACCGAACCTCAGTTCACAACTATAACCACCGTACCAAGCCCAACCGGGGTAAAATAATCACACCTCAACCTCCTCCAACTACAGTCTAGCCACCACTACAATCATCATTATTAATCACAAAACAAAATATAACCACTCACTGTTTCATCAAATGCAAGTCGACAAAACACTTTTCTTACAGTGTTTATATCCGAGTCTAAATAAATGGCTCCTATGTCAGCGAAAAAAAAGATTACGTTGACCAATAACTTCTGCGAAGTAGTAGATAAAATCACATATGCTCTCCCGTTTATCGAAGGATAAAATCAACGTCCTCCTACTGTCAATGTTAGCTAAAGGCTAAAGGGCCTCACTGATCAAAACTTTGGCCAGGCTCGAATTAAGAACAATACGCCGTCAATTTTTCCCAAGGTTGACCACTAACTTTTTAGTGCACTGTAGTATAACTTTCAGTGATAACAGTGTAAGAGAAAAAAATATAAGCACAGTTTGTGTAATGCCTTACGGCAGAACGAAAATTTCTGACAATATGACATGAAGTGGTGCCAAGCTTCGAGCAAACTGACGAAAATGATTTAAATCTCATGAGCAAAACTAACAAGCTGAAAATCATGATAAATAACTGCGCAACTGAAATGTCTACTCATCACTGACCTGGATACACGTCGGTAGTATTTAAGCTGAGTAAGGCCTGGTTCACACGTGAGCATAAGCATAAGGAGAAAACAAAACGCAAAACAAAGGAATGAAGTCAAGTCTGCGACATAAGGACCGTGATAAGCATAAGCATAAGGTTATAGTCCAAGCATAAGCCAAGGGCCGAACAGAAGACGAAACAAAGAAAATATCTTGATGTTTTGTCTTTGCAAGTCCCAGAGGAGATATCATGCTTTGTTTTCGTATTGATCTTGTCCTTATGCTTATGTTGCTCGTGTGAACCAGGCTTAACCATCTAAGTTATTGTTTGAGTTACACGCATTTCTTTAGCTGCAAACAAAACACTACTAAGATGTTTCAGTAATAGATACAATATGAGCGGCCGATCTGCATGGGCGAGCCTTAGTAAATCCCATAAAGATCGGACTCGAATATTGAATCTCTCTCAAAGTACGAATACATTCAAATGGCCATGTTTACCGGTTATTTTGAAGTTTCAGTAAATTTTAACGTTGAAAATCGAAGGGAAAAGTTCATAATTCCAATTAGTATTCTGTATCCGATTTAAGCAAACTAATTAGGAGCCGAAATGTTTTGTGCTTTCTACGTGAATTACCGACGAGTTTTTGAAAGTGTATAAAAATATGTTTGAACAATTCATCAGACAGCGGGCAGGAATAATTACTGTGGGCATTAGCGATTGATGTCGGACTTGAGATCAAATTTGACCACATTCATACTTGCCTAAATCATGTCCAAGCTCTATGTGTGGTTTGCATAGGATAGAAATAAAAACATACCTAGTAATGCTTCAAAGCAATTGGCCATAGCGTGATCCATATCCTCTTCATGACACAAATCTGGTCTACAACAGAAAGTCGGATAAACCGTTATGGATGCCCAAGACAAAGGTTTAACAAAACCGCAAAATGCAAAGATTGCTGACATTACCCGTGAGAAAACAGCATATACGTATCCAGATTGATATTCTATAAGAAGCAAAAGAGAACATGGCACTTACAAGATATTTTCAGCCTAACGCTACAAAATCCATTTTATGCCTTTAAACTTAATGAAAACGCTAGTTTTTGCCTGATCTTCAGCATATTTTTCAATTCTTTTCCAATGAATGCCACGAAAGCTTTCACAATGACCAAATCAAAAAGCGCAGGAAAAACCGGTTTAAAACAGGTTCTCCTCAAGGCGAAGGTAAAACTGATCACTAACTACCTTCGCAACGCAGGCAAGATGTCTGTTTTGAACCAAAGAGGAGCGATGCGTAACCAATTCCCCTTCGGACATTTCTGGGAACAAGTAGAAAAGATGACTGGTGCAAATAAACTCCAGAACAGCGTCACCAAGGAACTCCAGTCTTTCATTGTGTTGAATGCTAAGAGTCGAACATAACGGGGAAGTCAGATAAAGGGGCAGTTAATAACGAGTAAATTAAGCTGGGAGAGACTGAAATCAAAGAAGGAAAGAGTTAAAGAAAGGAAAAGTAAAGTATAGCAAATTTTTACTCGAATTTTAATTCTGTCCTAATTCCTATCTATTCTGACTCATATTCCAATTCTATTATCCCTCGATTATAGCTCTAATTCCATTCTAATTCCATTCTAATCGTATTCTCATTCTATTCTTATTCTAATGGTGATTCTAATTCTACTAGAATTTCTTACACTAATAGAAATTCTAATTTAAATTAGATATTCTAATTCTAATAGAAATTCTAATCCCAATAGAAATTGTAATTGTAATAGAAATTGCAATTCTAATAGAAATTGTAATTGTAATACAAATTGCAATTGTAATGCAAATTGTCATTGTAATACAAATTGTAATTGCAATACAAATTGTAATTGTAATACAAATTGTAACTGTAATGCAAATTTTCATTGTAATACAAATTGTAATTGTAATACAAATTGTAATCCTAATTCTAATACCATTTCCAATTCCATTCTAATTCCATTTCAAAATCCATTGGTATTCTTCTTCTATTCTAATTCTACGTTAACTCTAGGACTAATAGTAATTCTAATTCTACTTTCCTATCCTCCGCTGCATTGTATTCTACTCCATTCTATTCCATTCCATTCCATTCCATTCTATTCAAATTAGGTGGAATCCACGATCGAGATACCTCAGTTTTTTATGCAATACCAATGTGATATGCATTGTGAATTAATGCTAAGAATTTATTTGTGAGTTGCACCATGGTAACTGTCAAATCAGGCTCGGAGTCGTTCAGGCATTTCTTTCGTTCAGGTTTGGGTCTGTTTGAGTATGACCGCAGTGATGAATGAAGCACACATATATCGACCTGCCAAAAATAGTCACGGGGACTTACAATGATTGACTGCCCTCCAAATCTTCAAGTTTTGCCATTATTTTGATAAGGTGCGCAATTCCTAAGGCGAGCAAGAGACGGCAAAATAATTACAATTTACCAGATGGAAAATGACACGGTGGATTCTCACGTTCACTCACCTTTTTTCTTGGCATACTTAAACCGATTTCTTTTATCACCATAGCGAGGCTTTTTGACTCCACAATTCGAAAGTGTGTTGCGGGCATGGTCTGGATTGGTTCCGTAGTTCATCATGTAGGAAGGATGAGTAAGAGCAAGCTGGAGATTTGAAAGGAGCATCACAGTTCAGAATATAAAAACAGCCATTGGTCACATTGGTGGTTCCAGGATTTTTGGAAAGAAGGAGCCCAAACTAAGAAACTACCAAGGGTTGGCGTAAAATGACTATGTTTGTAGTGGCGAAGACTTGTCAACTGGGAGAAGGACAATTTTCGCTTTTATAGTAATACTGTACCGCAGGTAAAGACGAAACAGATCCATATTGATAGTGTTATGCATTTTGGAAATGTGGGAGCTTGGGGGGTATCTCGAATGATAGATGAACGATCGTTAAGCTCTATCCTCAGAAAAACGATTTCTGAGTCCTAGACGGGGATCGAACCCGCAACCTTCTCATGACCAGTAAGACGCTCTAACCATTGAGTTATCAAGACTCTGTTGGTGAGCTAAGGTGCAAGTTCGACATATGTGCGACTTGAGCAGAAGCTGCTGAATGTTAATAATAATAATATTGATGTGATATATATTGCGCTTCATAAAGCTTGACGATCGTTCATCTATCATTCAAGATATTTCCAAGCTCCCACATTCCGAAAATATATATCTTATAACAATATTAAAATATAGTGGCTTCCGCTCAGGCCGCACATATGTCGAACTTGCACCTTAGTTCACCATCTGAGTCTTGGTAGCTCAATGGTTAGAGCGTCTCACCGGTCATCAGAAAGTTGCGGGTTCGATCCCTGTCTGGGGCTCAAAAATCGTTTTTTTGTGTATAGAGCTTGACGAACGTTCATCTCTCATTCTTATTGACAGTACTGAAAAGGTTTTATCCTGTTTAAGTAAGGTACTCAATTGAATGATTGATTGATGCAGGAGTGGTAACTAACCTGTACTAGAGCCCGGTTTTTAAACTTGTAGCCAATTTTCTCGTCGAAGGTTTGCAAACTGAGGTGGTATCGAATGTGATGAACGAGCACAGGAAGTAACAAGGCATGCTGTGGAAAAAATGAAAAGAAAAGTTTTAATATTTCAAATAAACCCCTCTCCCGCACAGGCAATACATTCGACTAGAAGGTATTCAATAACTGCCTTACGATATATTAAGTCAAATAGAATGGGGGTTGATATAATGATGTGTAAATGTAAAGGTTATGTGATCGATGTTCTTCACCATAACAAGTTCGAAGTTGTAAAAAAAGGTAAAAAAGGTAGTGTCTTTTATTTATACTGGATAACCCTATCAGCTACATAAGCTGTTCTCCCTAGAGGTTCAGTAAGGACCACCTCTCATGGGTCCAGTGTTACTACAGGAGGAAACCGGAGTACTCGAAGAAAATCTGCGATGCTTGGTAGAAACAAACTGGACAACACTCTTCTCATATGTGACAAAGGTAACTTTAATCAGATAACTGCACGGAGCCGGAATCAAACCCCAGTCACAGTGGTGAGAGACACGTGCGCATGCACTACCACTGTGCCACCAGCAACCTTTTTGTGACAAGTGTACCACCAGTCTGTGAGTTTCACTGCGCCAGAAGATGTAAAGGTCAATTCTTACCTGAGTTACGTCAGAGTTTATGCCTGTTTTCAACATACCACCAGCACTAACGCGAACGTAACAGTCACGACGTAATGAACTTTAAAAAAAAGCAGTCCAACCATGAGTTACAAGCACGTTACATAGTTCTGGACCTTCTTACCAGTGAGAACGTAACAGATATTATTTGACGGAGGGGCTGTTCAGGAGGCTTCAGAGTTTCCAGAGCATGAACGCCCGGAAAGTAGTCGTCATGCAATCTAGTCCATCGAATTTTATCTCTCTTGAATGAACAAGAAATTTGTTTAAAATTCTATGAATTAAATCCTGTCCGTGACGATATACGGGACTTCAATACAAACATCCGCAGAGGCTGGGAGAACTCTCCAGCGGCTGTGTAAACCCTCGACCTTAGGTCTCAAGCGTACACAGCGGCTTTCGAGTTCTCCCAACCTTATCCTTGTGTTTGCATCAGACGATATAAACACAGAATAAGTGTAATTCTGAAAAAAGTGCGCGTAATCGTAGTTTGATTAATAAAGCACAATTTTAACAGTAAGTTTTCGACTTTAACTAAGTCCTCTTTAGACTAATTAGTCTCGAAAACTTACTGTTAAGATCGTGCTTCATTAATCAAACTATGATTGTACGCACTTCTCTCGGAATTACATTTTTTCTGTTTTTACTAAACAAACACGGCATAACAATTTCTATTTCTCGACTAAATAAAGTCTTCAGGTATTATATTGGACGCATAAATTCCAGTTGCCAACTCACTCTTTCATCCTCATACTGTCCAATGTCAACTAGAAAGTAAAAATTAAAACAAACGAGAAGGTATTTGCAGAAAAGCAAAGCGGAAAACGGAAAATACTTGTCAACAAAAAAGGAAAGTTCACTTCACCTAATCATTAATAGCTGTTTCCTAAAACACTGCCCGTACTAGAATATCTTTCATCTTTTACATACTTTCCCAAGACTGAACGACATAAACGCGGTATTAATTATTCCGCAATATGTTACCTTCATCTTGATCAGCGCAAGTCGTTCTTTCTGAGCAGTATCCGGCCTGGAAAAAAATAACTTTTTAGTTGTCATCTTGATTCTCATTACACTGGTTAGAAGCAAGTAAAGAAGGAAGGAGGGAAGGAAGGAAGGGAAAGAAGGGGAAGGAAGGAAGGAAGGCAGGCAGGGAAGGAAGGAAGGAAGGAAGGAAGGAAGGAAGGAAGGAAGGAAGGAAGGAAGGAAGGAAGGAAGGAAGGAAGGAAAGAGGGAAGGAAGGAAGGAAGGAAGGGAGGGAGGAAGGAAGGAAGGAAGGAAGGAAGGAAGGAAGGAAGGAAGGAAGGAAGGAAGGAAGGAAGGAAGGAAGGAAGGAAGGAAGGAAGGAAGGAAGGAAGGAAGGAAGGAAGGAAGGAAGGAAGGGAGAAGTGAAATGGGGTAGAGGGGAGGAGGCGATGTGTATATAACTTCTAGTCTTGTCCTGCATCCTTGGTATGTTTTTGAATGTTGTGACGATCGTCCTTACCTGTTCATAATCGAATTTCTCAACCTCAAATATGATTTCAATAACCTTTGGCATCTAAACACAAGAAAAGCACTAATGGAAAGAACATGCACAAGCTAGAAGTTGGTGCGAAAACGGTAGAATACTTCAACGAGAAAAAAAAATGCGCCCATATTGCATCAGAAGCTACCTACGAAATACTGGATAAAATTCTCTGAAACACCATTTCACCCAAAACAAATAACAGTATATCCCAAAACCATTTTCTTCTCATACATCCCATTAAAAAAAAATAAAAACGTTACTGAAACACGCACTTCTTATCGCCAGAAAAGCTCAGCTGAACCGGACGAATGCCGTTATGAATGAGAACGGGATCCTCCTATGCAATGAAAACAGAATGTACATTTTATCATACCATTAGTGACTAAATTTCCTCTTTGCCCCGAGAAAATTTGTAAAAAGTCCTCCGGATTAGCGCCATTAGGACTAATTTTCCTCAAGTCATGGTAGTACTTATAATTATACTAAAGGAACAACAACAGTGTTAGTTTAACAAGATAAATACGCCGCGAAAGGTGCATTTATTCCAGCACTTCCGGAATTAAATCAGCAGTGGCTTGATTAGCTCGCAAATAAAGTCATGGTGGATTATTCATGCCAATATTGGCGACCTATTTTACTCACTACTTATTTTAACAGAGGTTTATTTTCCCTCTAGTAAATTGCCGCAATGTCTACGACCTGCCTATCCATGTATCCGACCAACACCTGCCTGTCTGTCTGTCAGTTAATTCGTTCATGTTTCTATCTGTGTGTGTATTAGTCCGTACGTCCAACTGTCGTGTCCACGCACGTCTTTGCATGTCCATCTATGTCCGGCAATCTCTGCGTCAGCTCTCGGGTCTGTATTTCCCTTCGCTTTGTCTGTACATTCGTCCGTTCGTCTGATTGAGTCTCAGTCTGTTCGTCCATCCCTCTATCAACCGACCACCTCACAGTCTTTCGTCTTCTTCCTTGCTCGCATCTAAACCACTAAATAAGTTTGTATACTGACAGTTCACCATACTTTTTTATTACCTTTTCACCTTTTCTGGGTCGTTCGATGTCGTCAACTCTCAACGAACTCGGTTTCTATTTAAAAGAAAAATTGAAATGCTCGAATGGTCAGAAATGCTTAAAGAAATTGTTCGAAACCAGTAGGGCCACCAGTGAAATATTTAGAGAAGACATCAACGATATAACTGAATCAACTAGTTATCACATACCCAGCTCGGCTTTGTGACGATAGAATTCACACATGAAGCAACAAACTCCTTCCAAGCACTTCTATCAGTCCAGTCCACATCCTACATATAGCGGAAAAAGCCTTTACTTGTATGAAACTAGTGACATTCAGGTATCAGTTTATGCTTTTCAAATAATAGAGCCTTAAAAACTTGATAAATGGATAAAATAGTCTCGGGAAATCATTGTAAAGATTGAGGAAGCAATGCAAACAAATATGAAAAATTGTGCGCTGTAGGAACGCTGGGAAAAGTAAGTTAACCGCGGTAATCTGCTCCCGGCTAAGTAACAAGTGCAGAAATTTGAAAATCGTTACACTGCGGACCTTCCAAGCTTCATGTAAGAGAGAATTTCTCAGATATCTATGCCTAATGAATGTCGGGTGCTTAATTTATGTCCATCCATTGTTCGTCGCTAATCTACACCACTGTGTGAACCTACCTGTATTAACGGTCTACGATTTTTCAAAAGGTGCTCCAAGACTCTCCTCGTCGACAGAAGCTCGTACTTTTCGTAGCCATCTTTTGAAACTATAGAATATAAAAGTGTTCATAATAATAAAGTGAAGTCGATTATAAAAGATTTAATATGCGACCAGTAGTGATTTATGGGACTTAAAACATCACGTGAGACAGCCGACTCGTTTTTGACCCGAAGAAGCCGGTAATGAGAGTTTTTTTAACGTTTAAAATGCGAACCATTTCATCCGTTCACTCACCAATTAAGTTTGAAAATTAATGTTGTCCGAGCCGCGCAAACCAACGAGATGTTGAATCAAAAACAGTAAGCGTGTCTTTATCAGGTCTAAAGATACTTCAAGGTCATCGTTTTTTGGTTTTTTTTTTTCTGTTTTCCTCGTAAATTATCAAAGACTTTTGGAAGTATTCAATGAAATTATAAGGCTGAAAGAGGTCAAATGTTTTCTTTCCAAGAACAGTACTAGACACGAAGAGACAATTTCACGAAATTTGAGATAATTTCATGATAATTTCATGAAAGGTCAACTCATGAGATAATCTCTTGTTACTCTGAGAATGATTCTGAAATAGTACTGGACATACCGCCTATCTTCCGCGTAAATCTCGGTAGAAAATGAAACAAGTGACAATTTTCTTCGTTCCCTAACAAAGAGTAAGTGTAACATTGTCAGTTACAGAAAATCCCATCATAACGTGAATCACTGAAACCTGTACCTTTGTTGCCAACATCCCAGTCAAACATTTCCAAAATATCATGAAATAAGTATCTTGAACATAGGTTGAGATCCTTGATACAAAAATTCTAAAGAAATATAAAGAAGACCAATTCATGCATGCCAGACGTCAACAAAATGCACATTAGAAATTAAGGATTGAAAAGAATGAGCATGAGTTATCGGGATTTACATTCACGAATTCACTAACAAGGAGCGAGAAATTAATTTATTCGCCTACAGTGCAGTTTAGTGCACCCTAACAAACCGCTGACCTTACGGGGTCAGGGTTAAGCCTCGTTCACACTTGTGATTTTGTGCCTTGCGACTGACATCTTGGAGTATGTGTTTAACTGAAGAGTTCAACAAACCGCTGACCTTAAAGGGTTAGGGTTAAGCCTCGTTTACACTTGTGATTTTGTGCCATGCGATTGACATCTTGCAGCGATTGACAGGGAATCGTAAGAGAACATGTCGCGGCACAGATTGTCTTGGGTCTATTGCATACACCAGGTTGACAATCGCAACGTATAAAATCGCACGTGTTCACGGGTCTTCAGGTTGTCGAACTGGCGATTGCCTAATTAATTCAGGGGTCCGCTGGTAAACCTTCTTTGGATCATCGTGTTCCTCACAGGGCGAGTTAAGAAAAAAAAAAAAAAAGAAGCTGGTGCTTACATCTGGAATTGGTTCTTGAATAAAGAAAATTTCATATTTTATGTTGAATCGAGTGAGAAAACAACGCGGAACAGCGTCAAGAGGTGAATGAGAAAGGAGAGAGAATCCCTCGAATGTGTAAGATCGTCCGTGACATTCAATCGTCGTTGGATTCTCAGTCTGTGAAAAAGAAGATATAGTTACGAAATGATGTCATACAATATCCACCCGAATCCCACACATGTCTAACATTGTCGAAGAACACTAAGACCGACATCTTCGCAAGCAGAGGACAATTTAAATCCTTATACAAGATACAGTTACGAAATGATGTTATACAATATCCGTCTGAATCCCACACATGTCTAACATTGTCGAAGAACAGTGGCGGAGATTCCATCTTTTAGGTGGTGGGGTAAAGCCTCGTAAATTTCCGACAAGTTTATTCAAGATTATGCATGTGCACTCGGTTCATGGACTAGCATTAGTTCCAGTCTCCCAGCGGCAAGCAAGTGCCTGGGTACGATGACTGCTGCGGTAAAGTAAACAAAATAACTTGAGATATATACGAGTTGCTGCGGTAACTTTTTACTATTTTCAATATATTCCTTCAGTATTTCCGAAATTCCGACAAAAAGTGAAAATTTCCGACAAATTGGCAATTTGAAGGAAGGTGGGGTTTGCCACCTAACCCCCCCCCCCCCCAATTTTCGCCACTGTCGAAGTAACACTACAATCGACATCTTGGCAAGCAGAGGACAGCTTAAATTCTTATAGAAGGGTGGGTGTTTTCAGACAAAAAAGTCCTGCAAGCTGCTTTTTTTTCAGAACAAAAACTTACGAACAAATGCCAGTACAAAAAAGGAAAATACATGCCCTACGCACAGGAAAAAAAATCAATGTCAGTTGAGATGAAAAATGTTATGAAAGCGTAAGTTCGAGGAAAAGCTAAAATCCTAGCAAACGCGGATGAACTTGATTACCTAGATATTCGCCAAAGCAGGCACATGGTTTGCCGCTAATGTCTATTTAACTGCGAGTGTCGTGACTTAGTCTAATTTCACCTGGACATGGGTATTTTAAAGAGATAAGCTGCAACATTATTTCCTAAGCTCCCAACGGGCCGTAATTACAGATTTACGTTCAACTCACCATGAAGTTCGTGTGCGGAGATACGGTAACCCAGTAGTGGTAAAGTCGTAAACTGTTGTTACCCAGTGCATCGCAAGCTTCAGGCATCTACGGTTGGATATCATGGAGCATAAATTAGACAAGGACGGGATTTCTTCAAAACAAATGTCAAATTCATTAAACATCGACAGTTCACACCTGTTCATTGGGGTATATACTGTGCACAATCCATTTTTTCTTATCTTGTGAACTACATAAGCATTCTCTTTCATGGTTCAGCTGAAAATTAAAACCATTTTTAACCTGACATTAATGCAAAGCTTATTATAAAAATGGAGAATACGGAGTTATACCGCATATTACTTTACTGTACTTTACTTTACTTCACTCACTTCACTTTACTTTACTTCACGTTACTTCACTTTACTTTACTTCACTTCACGTTACTTCACTTCACTTCACTTCACTTTGCTTTACTTTAATTCACTTTACTTCACTTTACTTCACTTCACTTTACTTCACTTCACTTCACGTCACTTCACGTCACTTCGCTTTACTCTACTTCACTTTACTGTATTTCACTTAACTTTACTACATAGCAACGTCCACACTAAAGTTCAAAAAACAATCTGAGATAAATAATTGCTCACTTCACCCTCAACATTGAACCAAAGTTCTGGACTCAATCTCCTTGGATGTGTCCGATTTTTTATTTTGATAGATTTGCTTTGCCACGACTGGGTGCGTTTGCTGTCTTGACTGGTATCACTGTCTGATTCATCAACTGTAATATAATCCTCCAGGTCAACCTCACTCTCACTACTACTCCCGCCATCAAGCTCAGTTTTGTCCAGAAGTTCAGAAACATATTGGCTGTCATCTTCCATGTCAGCATTGGCATCCACTGAATTACTGGTGGGGGGAAACAACTTATTTTATTAACCCATTTCACCAAAAATAAACTATGACAAACGCAGTACAACATTATCCAAATCATTTACAAAGAAGTCCAGGTTAGTGCAAAGAGGAGATGCCCTTGGGTCACAAGTGGACTTAACAGTCACATCCTTCATAATACTACCTTGACAAAACAACTCAAGAACACCCATTGTTTGAGCATAAAAAGACACAGACATGCAAAAAATTGACAATGACGTAAAAACCAATGGCAACAGCAAAAATGGAAACAACTGGACACCAAATTAAGATACAGAGACACTAGCTAAACAAGCAAGCAATAGGCAACAAAAATTGGCTGGTAATAGTACTGTTTAGTGCACTTAGTTTCACACCTTGTGCCTGAAGACATTTGGCTGGCTGTTTGTGACAGCATTTCTTCAAATTCTTTATGTAACTTGGCAAGATCTTCTGTCGCTACACAGGTTGATTTCTGAAGTGAAAAATTACAATAATACAGAGCATGGGCATTAATCTATACAACAAAAAGGGAGGGGGTAATTTTCGGGAAAAAGGGAGGGGGTAATTTTCGATTTCAAAGTTAGAAATTCTAATCTCATTTGCATCACCTGAGGGTATCTCAATGCTCTCACAAGAGGTCTGGTATTAAGGAGGTTGGACTCAAGTTTTTTGTTCATTACTTGACTTATGGTGGAAAACTACTGGACAGCAAAAATTTATCAACTGATAGCTAGGTCTGTACAGGAAACTATTTGCCTGATGTTTTCATAGAGACAAAGTGACAACAGAACAAGGTCAGTGCAAAAAATCTTAGAGTAGAAAGTGCCTTTTCAGCACAGACTGAGCAAACAGGTTTAATAAGGAATTTATTACATGGTTTTTCGTTGGTTTTCTTACCAATTTTTAACTGGAGGTACAATCTTACTGCGAAAATCAGTCCTAAGATTGTCAATAACCTGACAAGGATACATACCGCAGATGATAATTCTGGTGACTTAATGTAATACTTGTCTGATCTTTCATAAATCATGGTCCTTCGAACATTTTGCTCTGGCAGGCAATAACAACGTAGAGCTCGGCTGTACAATCAAAAAGAAAAGACTAAAAATTGTTTAAAAGTGAAAGGTGCATACTTGAAAATCAGCTCCTGTGTAGTTCATGTCGAATGCTTAAATGAAGTTGGTACATTTTTGAATTGTATAACTTCAGTCAAAACAGTCATGGGATCATTTATGTGGACATAACAATAGGTGCTTTTTGTAATGTACAGTTAGATCAGTTAGTGAGGTCAATCTGGAAAATGAACCATAACTTTTAAGACTGCAACATCACTGCAGATAATTTAAAAAAACTGCAGCAAGATCTCTGTACAAAAACATCTTGTAAACAAAATATTTCATAAACAAAAATGATCACAGTAAGATTTCTTCTTTATCCCAAAGCCACTATGAATTCTATATTTCATAAATAGCTTCAGGATTGGGTTTAACCAGTCAATGATATGAGAACAGGATACTGTGGAAACAGTGTTAAATATGGCAAAAAGTTCAAAGGTTGGACTGATTGCAAAGAGTTCTAAGGTTTCAAGCAAAGGCCCTTTACTAAAGAGTGAAACCTGTTCAAAATGTTAGAATTCTTTGCAATCAGTCACCAACCTTTGAACTTTTTGAGGTTAACTAGTCTGGATGATTTTGGTCTAAATATATAAGAACGTCTTTTCTTTTCTGGCTGGATTACTATTTCCTTTATCCAACCTCAGTTTCCATAACTTATCAGTTCAATTTCAAAGCTGACCATACTAAACAGTTCAACTGTAACAATGGAAAACAATTATGTCCTCTTACCTTGAAGATTTATAACTGTCTCTGCTGGTACCACTTGAACTCTTAGGCATAGTCTTTTCATGTTGACTTAAAAGTGATCTACTGATAGTACCGTTCGATTTCAAGGGGCGGTCTTTGTAAGTCTTTGCATCCATTGTGTAACATTCCCTTTTTTCAACATGTGGACTTCCATCACTTTGAACTGGTGAAGAGACATGCTTTTGACTGCCAGAATTTGTATACTTAACATTAAAACTATGGCTTTCTCTTAGAGAAGAGCTATGTTTCCTTCTTTCCACATTTGAATGTCTATCATTATCAACTGATGGATGGAGTTGCTTTTGACTTCTGGAAGTTCTGTCTTCATAATTAATACTATCCATTTCCCAAGACGAAGAGCCATACTTCCTTTTTATCACATGTAAGTTTCCATTATCATGAACTGGAGAAGGCTGTCGCTTTCTGTTGTTAGAAATACAAGCTTCAGGGGAAAAATCAACTTTTTCTTCTGAAGAAATGCAACGTTCCTTATTTTCCATGCTTGAATTTCCACTGCTTTTGAATGATGGATGGTGCCACTTCTGCCTGCCAGGAAACCTACCTTCTAGACTAATGCTACCTAATTCCCTTGCACCAATGCCAACTTCACTTTGTGTCAGAAAGTCATTGTTGCACGCCATAGAATTCAAACTTGGTGTGGATAGATAAGGGAAATAACCTCTTTCTAACTGTCGATCTCCATACTGTTGGACTAACTCTTGGGACAAATAAGGCATTGGGGTACCAATTGATAGAAACGGATTAAATCTTGATTGAAGAACGCTGTTACAGTTGGAGCCATAGTTCAATGGCAATAAATTGGGTTGCTGGGTAGTTACTGTGGATACTGCAGACATTTGCTGTGGACGGGAACATGTTGAATTTATGTACGGTTCAGGAAAGAAAACACCAGTACTTCTTCCTGCAGTTTCAACTCTGTTTTCATATTTCTCATCCTATTGCAAACAAAGACGCTCAAGATGAATCAAATGTCCTAAATTTCTCATAATAATCACAGTCCTATACAAAGTACATCGTTTAATTCCGGTTACTTTGTTCATTTTGTCACAGTTAATACAAATTATTTTTACCACAATAAAAGCCAATTTACAAAAATCGGATACTCAATACTTACATCCGTCGGTCTAGAATACATAATTGAATACCCCTGAAAACTCACACCATTAAATGATTGACAATCTCCAAAAAAAATTTCAAATTTCACCCCGTTCCTGACGCCATCTTGCGAGTATTCTAGTTACTCGCACCAGACCCCCACTAGGTCAACGTAAAGTAAAATTTCGAAGCTTGTATTGCATGTATATTATACATTCAACACGGCTTTGAACAACAAATTTTGGGCTCATTATTGCGTTCGCACTTTCGCGGGATACGTTCAGGTGACGCTAGGCATTTCAAGCGTTCCATTATTCTCGTGATAAGATTGCGAAAAGCAGTAGGTTTCTGTCTCGTTGGAAAATTCCATTCACCATTGACCAATGAAATGATTCTTTTTGAACCCAACTTTACTGGTCTTTTATTCCATAATGGTTTATTCTACTCACTCTAAATGGAATAACGCAGAAGAGCAAACAAACAAATAACGCATGGTCGACTCTTTTTCATTCATCTTAACAGTTTACATTTGTTTCTGTTGTTGTGTTAAATGTAGGGTCTTAGAACTTCCAGTGAGAACATTGTAACGTTTTAATATCACGTGCGTATTCAGGAGGACCAGTAGGTTTAGGAAAGTGACGCGATCAAACGTTTATAAATTTTCTGAAGTTGGCCCGAGTTTGCGAGCTGAAAATTCAAAGCTTAGATTTAAAATGACGCTTCGCGTAACCCAGAAGTTACCCTTTTAATGAAAAGAGGTGCTTCACCTGATCATGCAAAACTTCAATAATAAAATTGTAAGAATGGACGTCCTTAGGGGAAAGCATTTCTGTGTAACGATTCTAAAATAACACAGGAAAACCACACAACAGACAACAAAAAAAAACCATAATGATTCATCTTATCTTTTAAACATATCTCAAACATTTTATAAAACTCAGTGAATATAACAACACGTGCCAAAGATGAAAACTACACGTATGTGTCGTCAACGCTTTCGAAGCTGTCATCGAAAAAATCAACACAAGAGAACTAATAAACAAAACAGCAATTAAATTTAATTTACAGATTTCATAAAGGTCTTGCACAATTTAGTGACTTAGTAATAAACATCCCCACAGCAATAATTGCCCTGTCCCAAACAGGTAAATAAATTTCAAGAGTGTTCAAATATTAATGCATCAGTTATGGTTAAATAGAAATTTTGTGCATAATTTATTCTATAGGTGTCTTTACTGTTACCAGTAAAAACTCCTGCGATATGGATAAATTTAATGTATAGTATATATGTATGTAATATAATATATTTATTAAATTTATCTAAGTGCTTTATAGTCTTGTGTCTTCTGTCTCATTCTCTTCGAACGTTATTAGATTTTGAGGGGTCTAAAATGATAAAAGTGATTAATATGATTGTTAGTACGAACACAACCTATTCCGGGAATAAGGGGTTTTTCCTCATGGGATGTCTTTTCGACTTTTTCAAATTTTTCTTTCTAACCTTACGCGAATCTTTATCTCCCATTATGTCTTTCAGAAGTCCATACCACGCCTGTGTACTGGTAACTGTGTCAGAGTAGAACCTATATTTGTTACCTAGAAAGTTTGACGTGAGAAGTAAGTTTACATTAGCTCAAGGAACAAACAAGAAAATACAAAACAACACCTAACCCGTAAAGTAACACCTTGTAAAATCCAAGATAAGGATCAAAAACACCACAACGAAGTTTAATGGTAAGATTTCGTCTTTGTTTCAAGGACACAGTCAGACCAAAATAGTTTGAGGGTTGCATTTTGTTTTGTATTTTTTCAAATCATCAACTCGACATGGTTGCAACACGACTTGATAACGGAAATCAATAATAGACATACAGCTGATAGCTTTTTGTACATTTCTTGCTGTAAATTTCTTCACTTTTCAAGAGGCTTTGATAAATGCTTCCAGAAAGTCCAAAATCAACAGTAGACAGCCACGAGGTCTGGAAAACCCATTTTGTGCGAGAATACCGCCCCCGAAGACACTACTTCAATACTTCAATACTTTATCTAATGTAGAAAACATACTCAGCTACAAAGCTATTTTACAGATGTGAAAATACTCATAGTCTACCATTACAATAACTACTGCTTACCATTAATTAATCAGAAAAGAAAGATTAGTAATGAAAATTAGAAAGATTAGAAAAAATAGTAAAAAAACTTTGTCAAGATCTGACGCAACGTGAGCCGTCCGAGAGTAAACGAATCTTTTTGACCGGGGAAAACAGTTATGTACATGTTACTGGAGCGGACATGTTCAAACCTTTCTGTGCAGTCTAAATCACTCGGACAACTCAAACCTCAATTCAAGTGACTAGTTTAGTAATTATCGTGTAGTTTCATCCTTGTTCGGTTAAGACTTAAAACTCTGCGACCACATCAAGAAAACCAGCGCATATAAACCTACCGTTATTCTCATCCTCTAGCTGAAACACGCAGTGAGCATTATCTCGAAATATTGATATCGTCCAGTCCGTGAGTAAAATGGGTTTTCCATGCGGCGATTTCTTAAACTAGAAAATCACAAACAGTCACAAAAATCACAAAATCACAAACAAATCACTTCGCTACCCGACAATGTAAACGCTGCTAAAACTAACCAACAAGAGATCCCAACACAAGATTAGCCCATGCCTTAAATAAATGCCGTCGAATAGAGAGAAACTTACCCCTTTTCTATCACTTCCGGAGAGTTTATGACGTGCACAAAAGAAGTAGAGGTAATTTTCGTAAAGACCAACCCAGTAACGCTTCCAGGTTGAAAACTAAACAACATTAACAACACAGTTCAGGTACTGGCAAGTGAAAACAGGAAACGTAGAGAAAACATTGGATGATATATGAACGTTTGTCAAGGTCTAAGCTCAGGAAAACAATTCCTGAGCGCCAGAAGGGGATCAAACCCGCAATTTCCTGATGATCGGTCAGACGTTTTAACTATCCGGCTACCGAAACTCAGGTGGCAAGTTCAGGTGCGAGTTTGACAAATGTGTCGCCTAAGCGGCATACAAGATATGTTAATAAGGATACAAATGCGATAGATATGCAGGAAATGTGGGAGCTTGGAGACATCTTGGATGATAGATGAATGTTCATCAAACTCTAACATCAAAAAACCCAATCAAAGATATCACTAAGCTTTCACGTTTCCTACAGATATATATCGTATAGAGAAAACAGTTGAGAAAGATACAAACGGCAACCGTAAGAAAATAACTTTCCATACATCGATAGATTAAGGTTTCTTACCGCAGGTCTTTTTCCTTTCTTTAGACACGTTTTTCTTTTTAAACAGCCTTGTTGTCGGAGAAAAAAAGAACAAAACATATAACCATATTTAAACGCCTACATGTAGGTGAAGCAAATGCACTACAGTGTGGCACTACTATCTGTATTACTAAAACGTCTCAGTAAAGATAGCGTGGTTGATGCTGGTTAGAACCGAGTGCGCTTCAGTAGCCGGATTTTCAAAAGCCGATTAAAGATGCACTTTTCGCAACAGGTCCCGGTTTGGCCTTAAAAATATATCCTGACACTAGAAATTTTCCTGTCATTAATGTTGAAAACTTAACTGTAGGATTAAGGTTTAGTCTGCTGTTTCATTTATGTATCTTTTAGCGGGGTAGTTATGCTGAAACTTCATGGATAGTCTTTTTCCACGCATACAAAGCACGTTTAAAGCACTCTGAACTTTTCTTTGCAAACTACTTTTCAAAAACTTTCGTCAACAAAATACTGTTTTGGACAATCGGGACAAGGCCGATACCTATTTCCCACATTTTAGTAAACTGTTCGCCTCTTGATGCAGAGGTAACACATGACAGCTACAGGCGACAACGGATGCTTATTTATGAAGGCTAGAAAAAAAGTGTGAACACAACCACCCAAAAATATACCTCTAGCGTTCGCCAAAGAAGGCCCGGTACCCTAAACCCTAAGCAAAACTACGTGGCATTCTTCTAACTCCAGAAGTAAAAATAAAAAATAAAAAAAAAAAAAAAAAAAAACCAAAACAAACTACCTTCCCAGGTAAACTGTAAGTTCTCAACCAAGTTGGTTTCTTCGCTGTTTTAAGAGAACGACGAATAGATTAAGAGACATCGACGACTAAATGGTAAGTATTTCGAATAAAGTCTAGACGCGCCACAAGAAAAAAAGATGTTTAACAAAAACCGAATTGTAAGAAATTGTTCTACCTGGTTTTACTATGATCCGACTGCATGCTCAGGTCTGTGCTTTCTGTAATAAAAAGACAAAATTTAAACACTTGTATTTGGCTTACGTCGGTTTTAAGTCTCAGCGGTTTTCTACCTTAGTAATTCACGGAATCCCTTCGAGAAAGTAGATTCGCGACAGTTTATGGAGTCATAAAGAATAAGAAATAATCGAAGAACTTTATAAAAACCAAGCGTTTCGTTTTACGGGGGCCACTGGACTACCAAAGCGTAACCCTGTGATAGTGCTAAATTCCCAACGAAATGATTGTTCCATACCAAGGATTTGGAGGGTTTTCCTTCCTTGAATGGAACGTCACCCCCAAGAACTTCCGCACACATTTCTTAATCTAAGAGCCGCAAAGACGCTCCAAAAATGACATTATTGAGAGAAATATTCCTACAAAAGTTCTTACCAATCGGAGCAATTGGACCACCGGAGGGAGATCCAACCACCCTCGATGCCTACCCGTTGGTTCGGCCCTTGCGAATGGTACAAACAAAATCGTATGCTGTGAACTAAACAGTTTCTACAGATATTCATGTTTGTAAATTTAATTTCAATTTCTAGGTTTCAATTTTACACCTGGGATCAGGGTCGGGTGTATGGGCAGACATGAGGGTTTAATCCGGGAAAGGCCTTGCCAGACACCACTGGTAGTAGTTTCGGTCTTTACCTGATGATGAACAGTTCCATTTTATTACACTGCCATCGATAGGATGGGTTCGTGGTGACCTCTCTGACGATTTATCACAAGGGTCGGGAAATGGATCTTGATCTTGCGACAGACAACTAAATAGGAAAATAATGGAGAACGAATGATAGATTAGCCGAGTGAACAAACAAGGGTCAGTGATTAAGTTTCAATAGGTTGGTGATTTAGTGTGGAAACCCACGAGTAAACTGGAGGATATGTAGATGGATTCATGGTTGAGTAGCTAAGTGAATGCTAAAATTAGTGATTCAACGAGTGATTGAGTTAGTGATCGAGAGAACGAGTGAGTGTTTAAGGGAGACAAAGAGTGAGAAAGAGAGATTGTGTGAGCAGGCGAGTGGATGAGCGAGTGAGTGAGCGAAGAAGTGAGTGAGTGAGCAAGTGAGAGTGTGTGAGTAAGCGAGTGTGTGCGTTCGTGAGCGAGTGAATGTATGGGTAAATGAGACAGAGAGGGGTGGAGAGAGGGAAGGGCTTAAGGGGGGAGGAAGAGAGAGAGAGAAAAAGAGAGAGAGAGAGAGAGAGAGAGAGAGAGAGAGAGAGAGAGAGAGAGAGGAAAAGAAATAGCGAGCAGTATATCTATTGGACCAATTGTAGCTGGGTTGGTAACTACACAACAGAATACGATCTTGAGGCACAGAAAACCAACGAACTGTCTTTCCTTCTCCTTAAAAAACCATTGGGAGTTTTTCGCCATCATCAAGGCATTGTTCGCACTCACTTTTCTATAGCTGCGAGGGCCCGTGGTCACAAATACTACAGACAAAATAACTAACAGTAAATTGTACTAACCTTAGACAGTTCACCGACGACGAAGTATTAGTGGACGAAAAGATACTGAAAATGAGTAAATAGGCAAAACATTAAACAAGTAAAAGAAATTTACCCCTCACTAAACCACGAAAACATAAAATAAAACAGACATTGAGAAACAGGAAAAAGTGGAGTGGATTTGAAGCTTTCCTGGTAACAAACATATGAAATGCACTTGGAACTCGCTCGTGTTTTAGTAGGAAAAAATACAAAGTAAGAGGTGAAGATGGAAGCCATATCGTATTATGCTATAATCGTAATTAGTAGAAACTTAGTCGAGTACTATTGCAAATGCTGCATTCTGATTGGCTACGCTACTCGCTATCTATTCGTCGATAGATAGCGAGTAGCGAAAATGGCTTCCGCCTCTCGTTTTTGTGAAGTTTCTAAAGACGAAATAGAATGCTTACTTGAAAGTGCAATCCCAGAGAAGACGAAGAATGTTCTTTGCAAAGTGTGTTTCTACTAAAACAATTAGATTATTCGCTCTCGATTATTCGCTATCACCTAATCATAATCACCCTATCATAATCTAATTGTTAATTATGAAATAAAATAGAGTACTGCGTAGGCACTGTTGAAATCGAAGTGAAATAATCGGAAAGGTCTGAGTAATGCCGAAATGTAAAGAGTAGTTTTCTAACGTTTCGAGCGAAAGCCCTTCGTCAGAGAGAAAGCGAAGGGTCTTCGCTC
The DNA here is from genome assembly GCA_030142905.1 of Heliopora coerulea. Classification (NCBI taxonomy): domain Eukaryota; kingdom Metazoa; phylum Cnidaria; class Anthozoa; order Scleralcyonacea; family Helioporidae; genus Heliopora; species Heliopora coerulea. The sequence goes on along the minus strand of JASJOG010000072.1, from coordinate 1,066,208 downwards.
GAAACGTTAGAAAACTACTCTTTACATTTCGGCATTACTCAGACCTTTCCGATTATTTCACTATAATCGCAATTGCCGAGTGAAATATTTGGTTTTGAAAAATTGACAGCTTTATTGCGTGTATTCTTGGTAACTTGCTCACTTTACTCCCAAGCTGGCCGACTTGCGGTGTCCAGGTATGACCCTCGCCGTAGATGTCTCCGGGACGTGTGATGACTTCCTTGTAATGGTGGCCGAAAAGGGAGGTCTTGGACCACGATAAGAACCAACTAGAGCACAAATTATAAATTTATATAAGTAACTACAGCAATTTTATTTCAGAATCATCTTCAGAGATATACATGAACAGAAATTTTTCATGATAATCTGACACTGCCGAAGTCAACTGAAAAATGTTGAGTCGAGTGGGATTTGATCTCGCACATTTGGGATACCAGTCCACCGCTCTTCCTGCTGAGTTATCGAGTCCACAGAATTAAAACACTGCACATCCTCTCATGGATAAGTGTTAAGATGCCGCGAGTATAACTCGGGCGTTTAAGTTGGACTAAAACTCGCCTCCAATCCCTGTGGACTCGATAGCTCAACAAGTAGAGCGGCGGACCGGTATCCGGAAGGTGCGAGTTCAAATCCTGCTCGACTCAACATTTTTCAGTTGACTTCGGCAGTATCAGATTATCACGGAAAATTCCTATTAACTATAACAAGTAACGTCCCTTTTCATCGCTGCACAACTCTGTTTATTTCCTTATTCAAATATTTACAACGAGAAGTACCCGTTATTACTACCAAACCTCGCTCGGCTTTCTGGGACATTTAGTCACTAATTTCCCTCATGTCATGGTATTACTTATAAGAAACCTACCTTGTATAAAATTCTCTTTAGATGATGAACGACATTTACTACACATTAAATTTGATTTGGACGCTTCGTTAGGTTCTATTTCAAGGGAAAGCCTGAATTATGGAGTAAAGGAAGAAATGATCGTAATAAATAATGTAGATGAGATACTACAAGAGAATCTATGAAATAACCAACAACAGATGCGAAAAAGGAATTGACTCAATATAGTGCCATTGTTCATATGATCTGCTCTTACTTGTAATTTCTATCTTCCATAAATTTCTGTAGTTCTTCGATGTAGTTGACTGAATTTAGGTAGTTCATGATGTAAGAAACTTCTTCAAGTTCATCTAGGGCAGTTAACAAAGATAAAATTTTAAAGCAGTACATAACAGAAATAACAAAGAAATAACTGAGCCCCCAAGGCTCAGCTCCTAAATCACACAATCGTCTTATTGAACTGCACGTTGCACACAACAAGTAAAGTATAAACTTTTTGTTTTGAAATACATCAGCTTACCATAATTAGATTGCTGGAATTCTGCGATAACTCTGATAATATTATTCATCTGTGTCAATAGAATAAGAGAAAAACTTAAATCAATAAAAGACTTCAAAGATTTCGTTTGATAACATGGAAGAGAACACATGAAAAGATTTCACCTAACATCTAGTTTCATATGGCACCATCCCCAATACTAGGACTGCTTTGGGGGGACCTATCGCGTCAGGATCACTGAGAGACAGGCAGACAGTCCGTCAGTCACTAAAAGAATCATGTGTTGGAACAATACTTAACTTCCATCCTTGGTGATGGAGCTCATTTATGTCTAATGCAAAATAAAGATAAGTTCCCTGCACGAAATTCAGATGTGGAAAGTTATAATCCATCATGTGGCACAAGACAAAATCTCAGAAGTTTACCAACGTTTAGTCGTGTATGCACACCATTCTCTGAATGACTAATAACAATTTTCTTTTAAAACTTGCACTTTTCTCTTTTGCCTTTTTAAACTTTGTCGTCACCTGTCGAATATCTACCTTTTAACTAACCGTTCACCAGTTTAATACATATATATATATATATATATATATATATATATATAAAATCAACGATATAAGAATAGAATACAGCGTAAACAGTGATAAATAAGATCAGTTACGGCAGGGGTGCTTTATCGGGATTTAAAACACTAGGCTATCGCCTAGTGTTTTAAATCCCGATAAAGCACGTTTAAACAAAGTTTAAATCCCGATAAAGCACGAACTGCGAGTTTTTTAAATGTCTTCTAAAATGGACCTTCTAATAGGCTAATTCGTGAAGAAAGTTTGGAAATTTACCTTTCGTAAGCCGAAAAATTTGAACTTCTTCACGTATAAAGGCACATGTATCTTTATCACATATATAGATCCGACAAGTTTATGATTTTCTTTTGTATTTTCCTCATGAATTAATAATGAATTTCAGAAGTGTGCATATATATATATATATGTATGTATGTTTGTATGTATGTATGTATGTATGTATTTATATATATATATATAGAAGTAAAATAGACAAAATTTTTGCTGTCGCTACTCTGAGTTTCACGCGCTCAGGCGATCATCAGGCAACATATATATATATATATATATATATATATATATATATGTGTGTGTGTGTGTGTGTGTGTGCATGTATGTATATGTATGTATGTATGTATGTATGTATGTATGTATGTATGTATGTATGTATGTATGTATGTATGTATGTATGTATATATTAGATACCTTAGAACACTTATTTGCAATTTGTCACTGAGGTTGCTGCACGAACGCGAAGAAAAGTTAGCGAACTACTTTTAAGATTTTGTCTTGTGCCTCAATTATCCATGATGGCATTTGTGTCACTTCTGTCGTGATATGAATAGTTTCCATTCGGAATGTGGCAGCCTACTGTTGCAGCTACTCTAATAGCACCTTTACGTTTTGTCACTTAATATGATATGGACTTTGAAATGGAAGTTGAAATGTTTTGAGTTATCTCTCTTCTTGTTTTCGCGAACAATATGAGTTTTCAGGATGTTTATGGTCAGAATACGTCGCTAGAAACAACTTAAAAAAGAGCACAGCTTTACAACCATGTTGTTTTAATACAAACCTTTTGATTCCTGACATTATCCAGTCCTCCGGTGTGAGGGTGCACTGTGTCAAGATATGTTAGGTCAGTTAGGTACATTCCTGGAACACAATGTGAATAGAAGAATAAATATGACTAATCTTGAAACACGAACGAAAAACGTTGTAAGATCACCGTTTCACGGAAGAACGGAAAATAAAATAGGCGAAAAAAGTAACAATAATAAGCCCCATTACCTCGTCCTTATTGTTAAAATTTAACATGCACAGCGTGGCAGACCAATTGAAAGTTTCATAATCTTAAAACGTAAGCCATACCTAAATACGGTATACAAGGCAATTTGGCTTCCTCTAACTGCATACGTAGCTTAAGTCTGAAAAAAAAAATAAAAAAAAAAAAATGCAAGTATCATTTCAAATTTGTCAACAGTTTAAAAAAATATTAAACTCAACTGCCAGGTTCTGTACTTTAAAATGCAAAGAAATGCCCCTGACCAAACCAATTTCGTTGAATAAAATTTAATCGTTAACGTAGTCCGTAAGACACCAAGGACAGAAAGAAAATGAAACGAAAAACAGTAAAAATACTAGCTAGTGAGGTGAATGTGATAAACATGCTACATCTATGATATACTTTGGAAATGTGTAAGCTTAGGAGGTATCTTGAATGAATGACTGATGAACGTTCGACAAACTCTTACCTCAGAAAAACGATTTCTGAGCCCCAGAGGGGGATCGCACCCGTAACCTTCTGATAAACTTGTGAGACGCTCTAACCGTTGAGCTACCAAGACTCACGTGGTGAGCTAAGGTGCAAGTTCGACATATGTGCGGCCTGTGCAGAAGCCATATGTCAATAATGTTGTTGATGATACATGTATAACATTAATATATAGTGGCTTCCGCTCCGGTCGCACATATGTCGAACTTGCACCTTAGCTCACCATCTGAGTCTTGGTAGCTCAATGGTTAGAGCGTCTCACTGGTCATCAGTTGCGAATTCGATCCCCGTCTGGGGCTCAGAAATCGTTTTTCTGAGAATAGAGCTTTAAGAACGCTCATCTCTCATTCATTCTACATCTACTTACAACTAACCTGTTCTCATTTTCAGAAAATAAACTTTCAAGCTTTTCGTACGTTATCTTGTCCTTCCTGTTAATTGTCTATAAATGAATAAATATCTATTTGAATCCTGATAATTCTTATGATCTTGGTTCTTTAAGCACAATTGTAGGCGAGTTTTGGAGGTTATTTTTGGGCTTGTTCTAAACTAGGAAGCTCAGAAACATATTACTGTACATATATTAATTATTGACAGTAGACACACAAAGAAAGAGAAGGATATACACATGTAAATACATATATACACATACATCCTGCACATACTTACAAACATACATATATACATAGATGCATACATCCAATCATATAATTATGTATACATGTATGTATATGTATATGTGTACATATATGTATACGTATATGTATATGCATGTGTATATGTATATGTATATGTATGTGTATGTGTATGTGTATGTGTATGTGTATGTGTATGTGTATGTGTATGTGTATGTGTATGTGTATGTGTATGTGTATGTGTATGTGTATGTGCATGTGTATGTGTATACGTATATAACTTGCATGTATATGTAAGTGTATACTAAAAAAATAATCACACAAACCATCCATGTTTGATTCAGTCTGTACACTGCTGCACTTTGGAGACCAGACATAATTGCTTTGGAAGAATGATAGTTGTTTAGGTCCGACAATTTCTGAAGTAATAAAAATCAATCCCACAATATTAAGCTACATGCTCTATTGGCACACAGATTTATAAAATGTATTTTTAAATCAGCATCAAATTATGATTCACAAACTGTCAAGTATAGAGGGTGAATAATACCTTGGCTACTCTGATGAACAAGGAAAGAACATCAGCACGGGTCTTTGTTGATTTTGCATTAAGTATCTCTCTAGTTGCCCAAAAACTCACCTAAATAAAGTAAACAAAATAGTTATTTTATAAAAAATGTAAGCAAAAGAAGAATAACATTTTATTGAATGGATGTTTCAGTGTCATCTCTACACCATTATCAAGTTCTAGTGATAAAAATTACAAGTGTTTTGACTGTGATTGTAATTTTCATCACTTGAACTTGATAATGATGTTAAGATGACATTGAAATGTCATTCAATAAACATTATTCTATTGCTTGCATTTGTTATAAAACACTTTTCAAAAACTTCCTTGATTAAAATAATTATTACATGTACTTTACATGACAGTTCACATCACTTTTTTTTTCAACAAGACCACTTGAAAGTTAAGCTGCCTGGTCAAAGAATACTTTTCAAATATTACACTCAGAATAAAACACCTGAGCCTTTTTTCACAAATGAAGAACAACATGTGTAAATTACAACAACATACATGGTTGAATCTTCTTGTCATGGCAACGACATTGGGTGACAACTCAAGCTTTGATTTCTTGTTCCATCCACAACATGAAAGTTCCTTAAAATAAAATATAGTACAGTGCAGAGTTAGACCAACAAGTGGGTGATGATGCTATCTACAAATACTGTATATACATATCACCATTTGATTCAGTTTTCTCATACCTCAGGCTTTATTGCTTTGAACACAGGAATGTCCATCAAAGTGATTTGTTCCTGCAAGAGAAATATACTCAAAGTCAAAATGTCATAAAAAGAATACAGCAAGGGAGTACAATAACATAAAATTATGAAGATGGGCAGTAAATTGTCAATTTTAGATGCTGCACTGGAATGTCATATCTACCATCAATATGATATTACCTTGTATACAAGCGGAAACTCAGTAAAAAAAAAGCTATAAGCTCAGACGCTCAGCGAAACAAGATTGGAAAATACTGCAGCTTCATTTCCACCAGGCAAAATTTAGGAGGGGCTAAATTAAAACTGGCAAATACTGGTCCACTTGGTCAATTGTTTGCAAATTTTTCTTTTAACTTGAAAGCACATTTCAGTCTTTTCATGGTATTGTAAAGGTGACTTCACCTGGGTTCAATATCATTTCAGATATGCAAACTAAAAGTATTTCCTTTTCAGGAAGTTAATGACCTCACATGACCTAACTTGGTCACCATCTTGACCTAGCATAGCTTATGGTAGTCTGGGGTATTGGTAGAGCTGTGATCTGACTTTGTATTAAGACCCCACTATTGATCCAGGCTCACCCTACAAACTCAAACTCCATTACATTTTCCTTAGAACATTTCTACTGGCATAGATTTGGAATTTTCAATTACATTCCACTATACACTAACCCACCTACATAAAGCTGGTATTTTTAAATTGACAGGTCACACAGACAAGTCTAAGTACTTCTATCCTAGGATAATAAATCAGTTAACTAAAAGATACTTTTGCATTACTTATCAACTGTTTACCACATCAACATGTATTTATTGCATAGGTAATAAAAACATTCCTTGAATATGTGATCAGAATAAACATTCTTTAAATATCTCTTGAAATAACAAGAAATCAAGTCTTTAATGTATGTTCCTGAACTAACCAGACACACATTGTAATGAGAAGGAAGCTTGTAAAATGAGATTTGTGACATGTAAATTAGGTAGGAACATGAGAAAGGATGTCTTTCAGTTCTACTACTATTCCTGTTAGAATTACATTCTGGCTATCATCAGATGATTTTAATTAGCAAAGTTGCATCTCCAGGGAGCAGAGTTCAAGGACTTACAAGCTACTTCAACACTCATGTTGCAGGCTTATTACATTCTTTACAAATTTTATTCTAGCTGAGGGTAAAGTATGGAATTTATCTGCATTAAGTCAACAGCAACTGTCAAGTTTGAAAGACAGGACCACTACCTGATTGAAAGCTGTAAATTAGTCACAAGATATATTATAAATAGTCAGTTGCATGCAAAACTACAAGCCTATATAAAAGTGGTCCAGTTAACTTTATAAATTTATGGAAAACTGGATAACAGACATGGTGAATCTTTGGATTAAATGACTTCAGAAAATTACTAGTCTACTGTACATAAATATTTTTCTAAGTTTAAAATGGTCTGTTTAAATTAAAACATTTTCATTGCTGAAGGATTTTGTTTGACCAGGAAGTTTAATCCATGACACTGATTGCAATACTTCTTTTACATGAGTAGCTGTAATTGATTTGACTCAAAATTGCTCTAGCAATTTAATTTTATGTGTGAAAAAAGCTAGTCCCCTTAGCTCTTTCTTCTCACTTTTTACCTAGGTGCATATATACATTTACACAGAGCATAGGAAGGCTGCATTGACAATCTCTCAAAGTAATTACAGCAAACATATCACATTGCATATACAGTCATAGTAAAAACTTTTTTAACTTACAGCAAACTCTTCTGGATCTACTTTCAAAATGTCAAAGACAACTTCATCAAAGCTTCTGTCACATATAGATGAAAACTGTTGACCATCTGTATCCTGTTTTAAAAGAACCAATGAGTAATATTTTGAAATGAGAAACTTGTTAATTTTATTTTATAAAAAGGAAAAAGAATATTAGTCCACTAATGTTCAAGGGAAAAGACTAGAAAGCCCACATAGTATTATTGATTTTTGAATACTGCCCAATATATCACCTGCCAAAGCAAGAACCAATGAGACTGAGCTGGAAAACCTGGTCTAAATTTCAAGTGAACATGGTAAGGCCTGATGTGTGAAGATACTCCAAACACAAACAACACTAAGGAATGACTACACCCATACATTTTATGAATATTAACTGAGTGCATGACTCAAATCTAAAAATTTGAAACATCTTATGTTCCTCATAATGTAGCTTTATCAACAGACATGTGTAAAAAAAAAAGAACAGCCATTTTAACCAGTATCAAGAGGTAGGGGCACATTGATTTTGTTCAGTAGGGTGCCGGCCCCTTAATGGGCTAACAAAGACCTATCAATGACAATAGCAACAGGCCTGTTGAGTATGGCACTCCTCTGTTGAACATTGTGTGGTGGCATGTGATATGCTACAAGAACAAGTCTGTAATGCTAATTTTGAAGGTTAAAAGTAAAAGAACTTTTAGAAAAAAAATTGAGCCCCTTTCTGGAGAAATATTTTTCATTTCAGATGACCGTCTAGCAATTAGTCTGTTTGTGGTGTTCTACAGTAACTTCAGTCAAAACTTCTGAATTGACTAGGTAAAAGATTTCCTTCTTAAGACTCTTTTCATGTCAAACTAAAGATTGAGTTATGGATTCCTAAAACAAGCAGATAAGAGGCACATTTAAATCTTTTGCTACTGAATGAAATAGAAAGACAATCCCTAGTAAAACAACACAAATATTTAAATTGTATTGGAAATTAGAAATATTTAGTATAATATTTAAAACTTGCACTGTCTGCTATTCTGAACTCACTTTGTCTCATAAACCAAACCCTATTCACCCTGGTTTTATGGCTTAAAAATACAAACAAGTAATATAATAAAAGAAATTATTCATTGCTTATACCTAACAAGCAGTTGATAAAATCTTACTTTATATTTTACATTATATAATATTATATTATTTTATATAATATTATATTATATAATATTATATAATATTATATAATATTATATTACTTTATATAATATTAGATTAGCTTATTTGATTCAATAATTGAGTTTGGCCTCTCAGGCACATCTCTTGCAAGCCAAGGACACCTTTCACTTAACATAATACTAGACATTGATAGAGATTTTACAGACTTCCTTTGAAATTTGAAATACAATCTGCACATAACAGGGCAGTATGTAAACTGAGATTAACACAATACATTTGGTCATGTGATAATTTGTTTTCAGAAGCCAAACTTAAGTTGCAGCCAAGTGTTGTAGATGGTACAATATAATAAATTTTTATGCCCAAACAAAAAGTTGAGTAGCAAAACTTTTGTGATGTCAATGTTAAGTTAATTGTGCAGTTATGGGAAGGTCATTCATCAGCATCTGTTTTCAAAACAAGTACAGTGGTCTACCTTTTGTTTTGCTTTTTTGACATCAGTGAATGGAATTCTCTTAGACTGGGGAATTTTCAGCAGATTTTCACATCAAAGAATTTCCTCTAGTTGTTCTGACATAAGACCGGATGCAGAGTTCTGACTGGGTAAGGGAAAACCCTTTTATGCTTAAGCAATTTCGCATGTAGTTTGAATTCAAGAAGATGAAAAACATGATAGAACTGACAAATATGATAAATGCGTGGGTTAACTGTTTAGTTGCATTAAACTGAAACCCGATACTTTAACAGTGGGTGTCCAGTTTTCAAATTCAAAGTGAAAATAAACATGACGTTTTCAGAAGTCAAACATAGTCATAAATACCTCAAGGAACTCACGATCTTCGCCGCCCGGGGTGTCTTCCTCGCAAAAATTACTGATCCCGTTCGCTTTTGATGAGAGCTCGGGGAAGACGTGCTGCTGATATTTCCCACTCAACGTCATCTTCAACACAGGCTGTCTCTACATGTTGGCGACCTATCAAAAGAGAAAGACAGCACTTTGTTATTTAGTGATATAAAATTTCACAGGCATATCTCCTGCTGCTGTATTCTTTCAAAGAGCTATGCTAATGATATGAGTTCCGACGAACTGTGTGGGAAAAAAAAGCGAACCAAATTAATTGGGGCAAATCTTAACAGTAGGGAGCAACCTATATTGTCAAGCTGTTAAACGTGTAATACCACCGCTCTTTTTTGTAGAAGATATTTACCATACCTCAGTTTATTCCAGCTAATTAGCCGTACAACATTACCAACCAAATTATCAAAATGTTTTAGTCAGAGACATAAGGTTGCACATAAAACTGACAGTCTCAAAGGAAATCAAAAATTATTTCGAACGAAATGCCAAATGGCGTCGACACTCGCCAAGTGTCAGAATATGTCCAACCTCTTTTCATTGAATTACAAGTGCCCGAATTTTTAGTCCATAGCAGTTGTCCTAGTTCCACGTCTTGGCTATTTTGGCCCTACCATAAAGATTAGGAAGCATGTAAACAAAGTTCTAACTTACCCTTGCTGCAGTTTTTGCCTTATCTCGGCATTTTAAAATCCAGTCCCATACTGTTCACAGCCGTAACACCCACTCTTACAAGCTCCAAGAACGAGCACTCCCAGAATAAACAGTAACCACCAATAGAGTCGGAGCTTTTTCGTACAAAACAGCCAAATGAAACAACGCCTTCTCCAAATCTTTTTGACGTTGTCAAGAAAAGGAAAAATTTACTATTTTGTTTGTATCGGTAAGCAGGCAAGTTTCGATGTCACATCGGAACCTCATCGGATTCTCGACTTACTAAGGCCGACTCTTTGATAGCCAATCAAAAGGTGATTGCGGCGAGCGTCAATCCGCGGCTCCCTACGAAATCGTGATGTGTTCCAACTGTGAGCCGCAGTTGTTGGTAGCAGGAATTACGTAATACGACATATTTGCTCAAGTGGGTCACTTGGTATTACCCAGCATTATGTGACAGGTGGTATTGCCCAATCAGATTGCAAAGAGTGAATTCTGAAATATTTTGATCTATTGGGTGCTTTCGTTGGTGATATGCTGATCCAATAAGATTTTTGATTCATCTTCTGGAATGAGTGGTAAATGTATTTCCAGTTTAAGGCAGTATATACTGTCAGCAGTGCAATATCAATAGTTAGCATAAATCCATAAGTTATCTTCTCTCTTTAAGCAGAAAAAATGTAAAAAAAAAAAACTCTAAAAAAAAAATTCAAACAAACTACCAGTCAACCATTTCAAAATGTATAAAAAAAGTATAAAACAAAGCATAATTTGAAAATCAGGTAAATGTCAGGTAAAATTTATCATTTGAATTAATAAACAAGATAATAGTGAGATGAAAAATCAGAAATATTATCAAATTCCCATCATTTTGTGTTCTTTTGTTTGATAAAAAAAGAAGTCAACATAATGACAGTCTCTAGGTTATTAATCACTTTCAAATCCATTTCTATTCAGCTGCTATCACAAATCACTGAGAGCTGTCGAGCTGCACCTTCAAACTTCAGTTAGGATGACTCCTTTGAAAGGTTACTGTTGTGGCAACTCCATTGCACAGTTTTTTGCTTGAGAGGGGTAAAGGGGTCACTCCCTCTTTAGTCTACTTGTCAGTTACTGGCCAAGAATGACTTACTCTTCTTGAAATTCTAAGGTATTATGGCAATGTGAACAACTGTAGTCCATAATGGTTGTCAAACATGATTAATTACCCAGCAAGGCAGCACAAGAACACTGTGTAACAAAACAGTGGCATCCTGAGGTTTTGGGCTTAGTAATAAAGTTGAATGTTTTCAATCCACAAATCAAAACTTGTTTGATGCTATTTTATTTTGGTGTGCTATGTTATGAAAGAAACAGTCGCTACTTTAGTGTGCTTATTTAAGTTACACATGCACTTGGTAAGTTGACAGTCGCCTTAAAATGCTTGACTTGCTCTCCTAACTTCCCAAGTACATCCTCAAGTCAATTGAGCCCAGTAAAGTGTGGATCATTGCACAAGAGAAACAGTCTATTTCTCAGGTCTTTTGACCCTTTTTAAAGGCTTGCAACAATGAATGAACTTATTTGGTGTATTACACATTTACATTAAAAGAACACAACATGGGTTCTATAAATGAACAGAATTGTATACAAAAACAGAGAGATCATGATCTGACTATGATAGCTGTACTAAACAAGGAGATACATGAACCAATCAACTCCACGTCTTAAATCAGAAATATTCTAAGGTTGATATATACCAAAATGACTTAACATCAAAACCAGCCTTTAGTGTCTTACAGTCTAAGATAATTACCAACTTCATCTTACCAGTTTCACCTCAGGTTATGTTGTTGTAGCTTTTAGTTTTATATAGATGCTTTAAGAAAATGATTACTTTAGTAATTCTCTGTTAATTTTTATTTGGATTGTCTATAAAGTTGTTTTGTGGCTTCCATCATGTTTTGTTATGGGCTGCATAACTTTTCTAAAGATTCTTTGCTTTCTCCACTCACAATAATGACAGTATCAGAGATACGACTTAGTAAAGCACCCATAACATTTTCGTCAAACTTTTCATCTTTTGCCCACTGACTGTCTTCTTGCAGGTACATTCCTACCATTTCTTCTCTCTCGATATCATCACTAGTTGATAACCTCATATCATATCTATGAGGTAATGCAACTGTGAATATAATTGTAGCTTCTTCATAGCGTGGGTTGTCATGGTCACAATAAGCATAAAACAGTTCTGAAGTGCTGTAAGGTAGTGAGTCTAAATTGTAAATAACTGCAGCAGTAGGAAAATCTCCTTCCTGAAATGCTCCCCGAAGTTTTTCATCAATCTCTAGTTTCACTTCATCAGATGAAGCATTTGAATATGAACTCCCATTGATGATAACTGTTTTGGAGCCTATTAACTTTCCCACTCTAGTAGCAAAACAGTCTGCAGTTTGATGATCCTCTTGCATTGCAGCAACCAGCAAAACAAATGGTTGAGGTGATCTGGAATGATTAAGATAAGGTACAACACGACTTTTTAATTTCTTTTCAGACCTTTGTGACTGATTTTTGAAGTCTTGAAAGAGTTGATCCAGTTCTGAACGTATGTCAGCATGTACCAAAGTAGATTGCGGATGAAAGAAATACGACCAAGTTAGAATTAAAACTGCCACGACTGTGCCAAATGCAGTAAAGATGAGACTGCTTTTTTGGTGGTTTTGCACATTTTTCTTCAACTTATTTCCATTATCTGTGATTCGTTCGTTTTGTAAAGGATCACCAGAAGCAGATTCTTTCTCAGGTTCACCAGAAGTAGATTCTTTCTCAGGTTCACCAGCACTTACATTACTTGCTGTACCATTTTCACCACTTAAGTCCTTTTCGCCATCGCTCTTATCATTTTCTTCATCTGTGCCACCAGTTTGTTGGCGATATTTCTTTTCAGGTTCTCCATTTTCTTTCTTTGATGACTGACTGTTGACTTGACCTCGTTTGGGTTTTCCTCTAGCCATTTTTCAATGGTTGTTCATATTAAGTCCTTTTTACCTCTGTCTAAACAAATCACATAAATATGGCAACAAGAAACGCTTCTTTCTCTCCCTTTCAGTTTTAATTTCTCACAGACTTCAAAGCCTAGGCAATATCCTGCAAACAGCTTGATTTAAAAGCAACTCCTCGTCTCTTGTTTTTGCCTACCATGATGGGCTAGGCTAGTACCAGACCCTTCGATTCACTCAGACTGACCCAATGCCCCCACTATGCGGCACAACTTTCACTTTTTAGCGAAGAAGAAATCACCAAAATACAATGCACATTTTGTCTGCGGTTCTTATTTTGTATTTTTGCACGAATAAAGCCTTTGGATTGGGAGTACCAATTGCATTAGGAGGTGGTGCAGCAATTATCGGTGGACTAGCGTATCGTCCTATATATTGCCGCTTTAAAGAATGCTGTACTGATCGTTGGATTCCTTTACATTTGTCTGGACTGAACGCCGACTTAGGGAACCAAGTTTTTGGCCAGCACCTAGCTAGAGAGGTAGTGTACAAAGCGATTAAAGGACACGTGCAGAATGCAAACCCACCGAAACCTCTGGTGCTGTCGTTTCACGGTTGGACTGGAAGTGGGAAGAACCACGTTAGTCGGTTGATCGCTAAGAACCTGTATAAAGAGGGTATGGACAGTAAATACACTCACCAGGTCATTGCCACGCATGATTTTCCTCACCAGAACAAGGTTGCAGAATACAGCAACAAGCTTAGGAAGTTCATCACAGCAAAAGTAAAACAATGCCCTCGCTCCTTATTCATTTTTGATGAGGTTGACAAAGTTCCGGCAGGGTTGATGAACTCAATGAAACCTTTCTTGGAACATTACCACGAAATAGACGGAATTGACTATCGCAAAAGCATTTTTATCTTCTTAAGTAACACCGGTGCAAATATTATCAACAAAGAGGTTTTAAAGCATTGGAAAGAAGGCAAGAAGAGGGAAGATCTTACAATCAAGAAAATGGATGAGGTTATCAATAAAGGTGCATTTAACCTTGAAGGTGGACTCTGGCACAGTCAGTTAATTTTACATAATCTTATTGACTATTTTATACCATTTCTTCCCCTTGAGAGGTCACACGTAAAGGAGTGTATCAAAGCTGATTTGACTGCAAAGAAAATGGCAGTTTCTGAGGAGGTTGTCAAGCTGGTTGCAAAGGAACTGCAGTACTTCCCAGAAGATGTAAAAGTGTTCTCAAAGTCTGGATGCAAGAAGATTTCCAGCAAGGTGGATTTCATCATAGGTTAAACATAAAAGAAAAACAGGTGCACAGCTGTGCAAGTGTCTGCTTCAAACCTGAGGAGATTCAGACACAGAGTGCCTCTGGACTTGAAGCCAGAAAACTGGGCATTCTTGTTGTACAAGGCTATAGGAAATGAACCCTGCAGAAACCATTATGCAACTCTTTTTTATCCCTGAAAATCAAACAAAACTCCAGCTGCTGTAAACACAAGCAGTCATAATTAAATGGTTTCAAGAATCATGGCGTATTTTAATATTAAATACATAAATAGGAAATAATTGTGACTGTAGCATATGTCAAATTTTCAGTCTGGCATTTTGAATTATAAGTGCATGCAATGAAAATGGGTCTAGGCTTTTTAATGATATAACAAAAGTTTTCTCTCATGTAAAGCTTATGAGTTTGAGGAAATAGCCTACCATTAACCTATTATTTGTTGCAGTTGCCATAGTGGCATAATGGACTATGGTCAGGGTTAGAGTGACTCTTAAGGACCCCTGATGAATCTGTAAAGACAATTGAGATTAAATTCTTGAAATATATGTCAACACTTAGGGGAATGATAGTGACTGCGAAAGGAAAATCTCCTGAGGGCTCACAGTAGTTCTGTTATGCCACTGAGTTGCTAACTTTTTAATTTTGCTATAGCTAATGCCAGACAATTTTGCTTGCCAAGGAGAGACCTCCAAACAATTTGCCAAGTAATTAATGGTTAAACTGGTCAAAACAAAAATGGGTTGGTAAGAACACTCAGGTCCATAAATCTAGCTAGCAAAGCAACATTCTAAGGAACTGGTCAAAATGATGATGTGGTATTAGGGTGTGCCAAAACCTATGTCTGATTTTCTGGGACAAGTAGGAATTTAGTTTGGACAACTAAATCTTTGACATGACCTGTCCTTTGGATAAGCAGATTTCAAGTCACTAAACAACTACTGAGGTCAATCAAAATTGACTTCAAATTGAATTAGAATTGAAATTTACCTGATAATCATAACAGCAAGCTTCTTACTTGACAAAACAAGTGTAAATATTCCCATATACATTGTGATTTTGTGGTCATCACTTTTTTAGACAAGCACTTTCATCCTTTGGACAACCAAATTCTTGATTATGGTTGTCCAAAGGACAAATGGATTACAAAATTTTCCTCTTACCCTGGGTATGCACATATTAAAGTTGTGATTACTGCATGGACTCAAAGTAATCAGGACTTAGTACTCTTTTTGCTTTATAGCTTTTTTTTTTCCATTTTTAATTTCACTATATAACAAACACATGCTAAGAGGGTTGTTCAATCCCTTTTTGGTCATTTCTTTTTTCATTTTAACTAATTTTATTTAAAATAGTATGAACACTTACTAACTAGTATTAGTGCCTAAAAGCTAATATAGAGCATGCTATCATGGTATACTATAAAAGCTTTGAAAATTAACCTCAAGAGGACTAAGTGAGGTAATCTCCCTTTTGAGAAAAACTGTTTGCATCAGTAATTTTAACCTTATGTTATTGTAGGTTAAATGGAAGCAATCAGCATGGTTTGCTAACCAGGCCATCAAGGTACCAGATGTGCATAGAAATCTCATGTATAAGCTTTGACAACATGTGAAGTTTACATCTGCAATAATTCAGTCCTCCCCCATCTGCATAAAAAGGAAATCCACAACATTAGCATGTGGTCTAGTTAAAAAATGACATTTTTCAGAATCTGCACCAAAACTATGTCATCAGAACTCCCAACCATTAGGAGGTATGAAAAAATCCTTAATGACATGTATAAAACAGTCTTCAAACATTAATGGAGAATTTATGAATATTAATCCGTTTTGCATGGCTCCAACTTCAAGAATGGAACTACCTCTGCTCAAGTGCTTCTAGTTTTCTGACTTCAGTGCTGCAGTTCCTCTTTCCTTCTCAAACTCATTTACCAGTAATAAAAGCAAATGATATAAATAAAGCAAAACAATTGGATGACAGAATTTTCGATTATTTTAATGATTATCACATGATTAAATTACAATAAAATTTCAACCATTGCCAAGCTTATTTTCCTTTAAAGTACAAATTTGTCCCTGAAGTTAGATGAAGAATGTTTCATTCTCAACTTGAATATCATGATGTTGGCTGAAAGAATTTGGCTTCATTTCATGTTTTCACACACTGTTTTAGCCTTTGGATATCAGATAAAACACTGCCTTGTGTTTCATCCACTAAACTTCAAGCTGTTTCATCAAGATTATGGCAATCCAGAGATTTGTCAAACAAATAAAACCAGATGCTAATAAAAACTCAGGAACAGACATCAGCTTCATATAAATATTCCTTAGTTCGCTAAATTTCATAGATTTTTAGTGCTTGCAGCAAAACAGTTAAATTAAATTACTGACACTTAACTGGAATTATGTACAAAATTTTCAACTATAAAACTAATGTGGGTGATTTTGCTATCAGTTTATAGTTATTACATTAAGTCAATGATTGAGGTGCTGTCCTTCATCCACGGGAAGTACTGGCCTGCCACCATAAATAGCATAAAGAAAGTCCCAAACAGATTTAGGAACTTTGAAAAAAAAGATAGGAAATAAATGCATTAGTTTGGTAAAGAAGGTAGCTTTAAATGAATAAAATTACTTGAAGTCTTCTGTTAAAGAAAATGGAGATAGTCTCTAGAAGGGATGAAGAATTTTCTGTGTACCACTACATTACCTCTTTTACATTGCAGTCTAATTCTCTGATTATTGATTGGACCAGGTGGAGCTGTTGATTAAAATATAAAAGACATGAGTATTTTATAGTTATGACAATTATTGACAATATGACAGTGCTAAAAATTACAAGAAGTAAACTGGTGTACATCTAAGTCTACAGCTCAATCTCTGATTTCAGCCAAAATTTAACACTACAAAAGTCATATTTCATTATACAGTATATTCTCTTTTGCTTGAGTTTTGCTTTGTTCTATACTAAAGATAGCACAATATTTCACGCCAATAGTTCAATGTAATGCTCAGCACCTATAATTAACTCAACAACATAATTATGTAAGGCAAAGCATTGAAAACATTTTAATTTTACTCACAGAGCACCATTTCCAAATGTTATTGATAAAGATTTTGTTGCATAGTCTACCCCCAGTGCCAACTGGTTTAAATATTCTTAGCTTTGGATTCCCCCACTGCACACAACCTAGTTTAATTTATTTCAGCAAGTGCTATGTCTGGAGTGTTTATCTATAATGTCACACCACATGTGTAAAAGGGAGATGTGCACCCCTTGCACCCTCACATCCCCTTGGATTTGCACTTGGTTAAGAAAATAAGTGTCATAGTACAAGGTTCACATCAGGTTCCCTGGAAGAGGGTTAACATAAAACAACTCATATCAGACATCTGTGTATTGGAACTAACCTGATTGGGTGATAAATCACTAAAAGGGGGGGGGGGGTCTGTTCCACCAGTGTGATTTTTTTAAAAACTAATTCTCTTATTTGTTACACAGAAAGGGAGGGAATCAAGAGCCTGTCTTTGCAAGCAACTTTTGCTGGCACACTTACTGCCTATTGATGTAAACTTTTTAGGGTGGCACCTGCTCTAAATCCCCACCCTAGGCATTACACCACTGTCACATGTGCAATAAGTAGCAGCTTTCACAGACTTTATCTTTGTTAACACCATCAACAAAATTTTTCCACTCTTTGAACCACTTCAAACTGATAAAATATTGCAGACCTGAACTGTCACTTGTGGCAAAAAGCTACAAATGGAAAAACGCAAGTTTATGCATTTGTGTTTCCAGGTAACGAAGTGGTTGTTTTGGTTAGCTTGGACAAGTTATTTGGTGTACGCCCTTGCCAACACCTCATGCTGGTTCAGACTGGATTCAGACGGTCTGCAGCGCAGCGTATGTCCACTCAAGTAAAGGAGAAATAAAAAATAATTAATTTCACAATTTTGTATGGCGGTGAAAATTACTGGACTATTCACATTTACCACAAAATGTCATCAAATGAATACTGTTTAATATAGTCATGATCGCAAAACAATCCCGAATTGTGTGCGGCAACTCGATCGCAGGCTGTTGGCGACAGCATTTTGACATACCGTCGTTCTCTCACTTGCATCACTGAAAATTACAAGTGTTTCATTTATGATATTTCATAGTGAAAAGTGTCTTTATAGTGTGGGTAGACACTTTTAAAGCGTGGTTTGACACTTTTAAAGGCTTGCAATAATGAATATAATTGTAGCATCTTTATGAATATAATTGTAGCATCTTTATAGTGAGGGTTGACACTTTTAAAGCGTGGTTGACACTTTATAGTGTGGGTTGACACTTTTAACGGCTTGCAACAATGAATGAACTTATTTGGTGTATTACACATTTACATTAAAAGAACACAACATGGGTTCTGTAAATGAACAGAATTGTATACAAAAACAGAGAGATCATGGTCTGACTATGATAGCTGTACTAAACAAGGAGATACATGAACCAATCAACTCCACGTCTTAAATCAGAAATATTCTAAGGTTGATATATACCAAAGTGACTTAACATCAAAACCAGCCTTTACTGCCTTATAGTCTGACATAATCACCAACTTCATCTTACCAGTTTCACCTCAGGTTATGTTGTCATTGCTTTTAGTTTCATATTGATGCTTAAAGAAAATGATTACTTTGGTAATTCCCTGTTAATTTTTATTTGGATTGTCTATAAAGTTGTTTCATGGCTTCCATCATGCTTTGTTATGGGCTGCATAACTTTTCTAAAGATTCTTTGCTTTCTCCACTCACAATAATGACAGTATCAGAAATACGGCTTAGTAAAGCACCCATAACATTTTCGTCAAACTTTTCATCTTTTGCCCACTGACTGTCTTCTTCCAGGTACGTTCCCACCATTTCTTCTCTCTCGATATCATCACTAGTTGATAACCTCATATCATATCTATGAGGTAATGCAACTGTGAATATAATTGTAGCTTCTTTATAGCGTGGGTTGTCATGGTCACAATAAGCATAAAACAGTTCTGAAGTGCTGTAAGGTAGTGAGTCTAAATTGTAAATAACTGCAGCAGTAGGAAAATCTCCTTCCTGAAATGCTTCCCGAAGTTTTTCATCAATCTCTAGTTTCACTTCATCAGACGAAGCATTTGAATATGAACTCCCATTGACGATAACTGTTTTGGAGCCTATTAACTTTCCCACTCTAGTAGCAAAACAGTCTGCAGTTTGATGATCCTGTTGCATTGCAGCAACCAGCAAAACAAACGGTTGAGGTGATCTGGAATGATTAAGGTACGGCAGAACACGACTAGTTAATTTCTTTGCTGACCTTCGTGATTGATTTTTGAAGTCTTGAAAGAGTTGATCTAGTTCAGGCCGTATGTCAGTACGTACCGAAGTAAATTGGGGAAGAAAGTAATATGACCAAATTAGACTTAAAATTGCTACGACTGTGCCAAATGCAATAAAGATGAGACTGCTTTTTTGGTGGATGAGACTTTGTTGGTCATATTTCTTTTCAGCTTTTCCTTTTCCTTTCTTTCGTGACTGACTTGCTGTAACATCTTCACCCCATAAGTGCATTTCACCATCGCTCTTATCATTTTGTTCATCTGTCCCACCAGTTTGTTGGCCATATTTCTTTTCAGGTTTTCCTTTTCCTTTCATTCGTGACTGACTTGCTGTAACATCTTCACCCCATAAGTGCATTTCACCATCGCTCTTATCATTTTGTTCATCTGTCCCACCAGTTTGTTGGCCATATTTCTTTTCAGGTTTTCCTTTTCCTTTCTTTCGTGACTGACTTGCTGTAACATCTTCACCCCTTAAGTGCATTTCGCCATCGCTCTTATCATTTTCTTCATCTGTGCCACCAGTTTGTTGGTCATATTTCTTTTCAGGTTTTCCTTTTCCTTTCTTTCGTGACGGACTGGGTTTTCGTTTGGGTTTTCCTTTCACCATTTTTCATCGGTTGTTCGTATTAAGTCCTTTTTACCTCTGTCTAAACAAATCACATAAATATGGCAACAAGAAACGCTTCTTTCTCTCCTTTTCAGTTTTAATTTCTCACAGACTTCATAGCCCAGGCAATATCCTTGAAACAGTTCGAATTAAAAGCAACTCCTTGTCTCTTGTTTCTGCCTACCATGATGGGCTAGGCTAGTACCAGACCCTTCGATTCACTCAGACTGACCCACCCAACTCCCCCACTATGCGGCACAACTTTCACTTTTTAGCGCAGAAGAAATCACCAAAATACAATGCACATTTTGTCTGCGGTTCTTATTTTGTATTTTTGCACGAATAAAGCCTTTGCATTGGGAGTACCAATTGCATTAGGTGGCGCAGCAATTATCGGTGGACTAGCGTATCGTCCTATATATTGCCGCTTTAAAGAATGCTGTACTGATCGTTGGATTCCTTTACATTTGTCTGGACTGAACGCCGACTTAGGGAACAAAGTTTTTGGCCAGCACCTAGCTAGGGAGGTAGTGTACAAAGCGATTAAAGGACACGTGCAGAATGCAAACCACCAAAACCTCTGGTGCTGTCGTTTCACGGTTGGACTGGAAGTGGGAAGAACCACGTTAGTCGGTTGATAGCTAAGAACCTGTACAAAGAGGGTATGAACAGTAAATACACTCACCAGGTCATTGCCACGCATGATTTTCCTCACCAGAACAAGGTTGTAGAATACAGCAACAAGCTTAGGAAGTTCATCACAGAAAAAGTAAAACTATGCCCTCCCTCTTTATTCATTTTTGATGAGGTTGACAAAGTTCCGGCAGGGTTGATGGACACACTGAAACCTTTCTTGGAACATTACCACGAAATAGACGGAATTGACTATCGCAAAAGCATTTTTATCTTAAGTAACACCGGTGCAAATATTATCAACAAAGAGGTTTTAAAGCATTGGAAAGAAGGCAAGAAGAGGGAAGATCTTACAATCAAGAGAATGGATGAGGTTATCAATAAAATTGTATTTAACCTCGAAGGTGGACTCTGGCACAGTCAGTTAATTTTACATAATCTTATTGATTATTTTATACCATTTCTTCCCCTTGACAGGTCACACATAAAGGAGTGTATCAAAGCTGATTTGACTGCAAAGGAAATGGCAGTTTCAGAGGAGGTTGTCAAGCTAATTGCAAAGGAACTGCAGTACTTCCCAGAAGATGTAAAAGTTTTCTCAAAGTCTGGATACAAGAAGGTTTCCAGCAAGGTGGATTTCATCATAGGTTAAACATAAAAGAAAAACAGGTGCACAGCTGTGCAAGTGTCTGCTCCAAACCTGAGGAGATTCAGACACAGAATACCTCTGGACTTCAAACCAGAAATGAACCCTGCAGAAACCATTGTGCAACTCCTTTTTTATTCGTGAAAATCAAACAAAACTCCAGCTGCTGTAAACACAAGCAGTCATAATTAAATGGTTTCAAGAATCACGGCATATTTTAACATTAAATACATAAATAGGAAATAATGGTAACTGTAGCATATGTAATTTTCAGTCTGCCATTTTGAATTATAAGTGCATGCAACGAAAATGGGTCTAGACTTTTAAATGATATAACAAAAGTTTTCTCTCATGTAAAGCTTATGAGTTTGAGGAAATAGCCTACCATTAACCTATTATTTGTTACAGTTGCCATAGTGACATAATGGACTATGGTCAGGGTTAGAGTGACTCTTAACCCTTTGACTGTCCTGTGTATCACATGACACACACTGATGTCTGAGCGATACCATCAAATAAAGGCAAGACAGGCAAAGGGTTAAGGACCCCTGATGAATCAGTAAAGGCAATCGAGATTAAATTCTTGAAATATATGTCAACACTTAGGGGAATGATAGTGACTGCCAAAGGAAAATTTCCTGAGGGCTCACAGTAGTTCTGTTATGCCACTGAGTTGCTAACTTTTTAATTTGCTCTAGCTAATGCCAGACAATTTTGCTGACCAAGGAGAGACCTCAAAACAATTTGCCAAGTTATTAATGGTTAAACTGGTCAAAACAAAAATGGGTTGGTAAGAACACTCAGGTCCATAAATCTAGCTAGTAAAGCAACATTCTAAGGAACTGGTCAAAATGATGATGTGGTATTAGGGTGTGCCAAAACCTATGTCCAATTGTCTGGGACAAGTAGAAATTTAGTTTGGACAACTAAATCTTTGACATGACCTGTCCTTTGGACAAGCAGATTTCAAGTCACTACACAACTACTGAGGTCAATCAAAATTGACTTCAAATTGAATTAGAATTGAAATTTACCTGATAATCGTAACAGTAAGCTTCTTACTTGACAAAACAAGTGTAAATATTCCCATATACTTTGTGATTTTGTGGTCATTACTTTTTTAGGCAAGCACTTTCATCCTTTGGACAACCAAATTCTTGATTATGGTTGTCCAAAGGACAAATGGATTACAAAATTTTTCTTTTACCTTGGATATGCATACATTAAAGTTGTGATTACTGCATGGACTCAAAGTAATCAGGACTTAGTACTCTTTTTGCTTTATAGCTTTTTTTTTCCATTTTTAATTTCACTATATAACAACCACATGCTAAGAGGGTTGTTCAATCCCTTTTTGGTCATTTCTTTTTTCATTTTAACTAACTTTATTTAAAATAGTATGAACACTTACTAACTGATACTAGTACCTAAAAGGTAATATGGAGCATGCTATCATGGTATACTATAAAAGCTTTGAAAATTAACCTCAAGAGGACTAAGTGAGGTAATCTCCCTTTTGAGAAAAACTGTTTGCATAAGTAATTTTAACCTGATGTTATTGTAGGTTAAATGGAAGCAATCAGCACGGTTTCCTAACCAGGCCATCAAGGTACCAGATGTGCATGGAAATCTGATGTATAAGCTTTGACAACATGTGAAGTTTACATCTGCAATAATTCAGTCCTCCCCCATCTGCATAAAAAGGAAATCCACAACATTAGCATGTTGTCTAGTTAAAAAATGACATTTTTCAGAATCTGCACCAAAACTATGTCATCAGAACTCCCAACCATTACAAGCTATGAAAAAATTCTTAATAACATGTACAAAACAGTCTTCAAACATTAATGGAGAGTTTATGAATATTAATCCGTTTTGCTTGGCTCCAACTTCAAGAATGGAACTACCTCTGCTCAAGTGCTTCTAGTTTTCTGACTTCAGTGCTGCAGTTCCTCTTTCCTTCTCAAACTCATTTACCAGTAATAAAAGCAAATGATATAAATAAAGCAAAACAATTGGATGACAGAATTTTCGATTATTTTAATGATTATCACATGATTAAATTACAATAAAATTTCAACCATTGCCAAGCTTATTTTCCTTTAAAGTACAAATTTGTCCCTGAAGTTAGATGAAGAATGTTTCATTCTCAACTTGAATATCATGATGTTGGCTGAAAGAATTTGGCTTCATTTCATGTTTTCACGCACTTTTTTTGCCTTTGGATATCAGATAAAACACTGCCTTGTGTTTCATCCACTAAACTTCAAGCTGTTTCATCAAGATTATGGCAATCCAGATATTTGTCAAACAAATAAAACCAGATGCTAATAAAAACTCAGGAACAGACATCAGCTTCATATAAATATTCCCTAGTTTGCTAAATTTCATAGATTTTTAGTGCTTGCAGCAAAACAGTTAAATTAAATTACTGACACTTACTGGAATTATGTACAAAATTTTCAACTATAAAACTAATGTGGGTGATTTTGCTATCAGCTTATAGTTATTACATTAATTCAATGATTGAGGTGCTGTCCTTTATCCACTGGAAGTACTGGCCTGCCACCATAAATAGCAGAAAGAAAGTCTCAAACAGATTTAGGAACTTTGAAAAAAAAGATAGGAAAAAAGATAGGAAATAAATGCATTAGTTTGGTAAAGAAGGTAGCTTTAAATGAATAAAATTACTTGAAGTATTCTGTTAAAATGGAGATAGTCTCTAGAAGGGGTGAAGAACTTTCTGTGTACCACTACATTACCTCTTTTACATTGCAGTCTAATTCTCTGATTATTGATTGGACCAGGTATAGCTGTTGATTATAATATAAAAGACATGAGTATTTTATAGTTATGACAATTATTGACAATATGACAGTGCTAAAAATTACAAGGAGTAGACTGGTGTACATCTAAGTCTACAGCTCAATCTCTGATTTCAGCCAAAATTTAACACTACAAAAGTCATATTTCATTATACAGTATATTCTCTTTTCCTTGAGTTATGCTTTGTTCTATACAAAAGATAGCACAATAGTTCAACATAATGCTCAGCACCTATAAATAACTCAACAACATAATTATGTAAGGCAAAGCATTGAAAACATTTTAATTTTACTCTCACAGAGCACCATTTCCAAATGTTATTGATAAAAATTTTCTAGCACAGTCTACCCCAGTGCCAACTGGTTTGGATATTCTTAGCTTTGGATTCCCCCACCACAGAAACCTAGTTTAATTTATTTCAGCAAGTGCTATGTCTGGAGTATTTATCTATAATGTCACACCACATGTGTAAAAGGAAGATGTGCACCCTCACATCCCCTTGGATTTGCACTTGGTTAAGAAAATAAGTGTCGTAGTACAAGGTTCACATCAGGTTCCCTGGAAGAGGGTTAAAGTAAAACAACACATATCAGACATCTGTGCATTGGAACTAACCTGATTGGGTGATAAATCACTAAAAGGGGGGGGGGTCAGTTCCACCAGTGTGATTTTTTAAAACTAATTCTCTTATTTGTTACACAGAAAGGGAGGGAATCAAGAGCCTGTCTTTGCAAGCAACTTTTGCTGGCACACTTACTGCCTGATGATGTAAACTTTTTAGGGTGGCACCTGCTCTAAATCCCCCACCCTAGGCATTACACCACTGTCACATGTGCAGTAAGTAGCAGCTTTCACAGACTTTACCTTTGTTAACACCATCAAAAAAATTTTTCCACTCTTTGAACCACTTCAAACTGATAAAATATTGCAGACCCGAACTGTCACTTGTGGCAAAAAGCTACAAATGGAAAAACGCAAGTTTAAGCATTTGTGTTTACGGGTAACAAAGTGGTTATTTTGATTAGCTTGGACAAGTTATTTGGTGTATGCCCCTGCCAACACCACATATTGGGTCCAGACTGGCTTCAGACTGGATTCAGACAGTCTGTGGCGCAGCATATGTCCGCTCAAGTAAAGGAGAAATAAAGAATAATTTTGCAATTTTGTTCGGCAGTGAAAATTACTGGACTATTCACATTTACCACAAAATGTCATCAAATCAATAGTTTAATATAGTCATGATCACAAAACAATCCCAAATTGTGTGCGACGACTCGATCACAGGATGTTGGCAACAGCATTTCGACATACCGTTGTTCTCTCACTTACATCACTGAAAATTACAAGTGTTTCATTTATGATATGTCATACTGAAAAGTGTCTTTATAGCGTGGGTTGACACTTTTTAGCATCTTTATAGCGTGGGTTGACACTTTTAAAGGCTTGCAACAATGAACTTATTTGGTGTATTACACATTTACATTAAAAGAACACAACATGGGTTCTGTAAATGAACAGAATTGTATACAAAAACAGAGAGATCAAGGTCTGACTATGATAACTGTACTAAACAAGGAGATACATGAACCAATCAACTTCAAGTCTTAAATCAGAAATACTCTAAGGTTGATGTATACCAAAGTGACTTAACATCAAAACCAGCATTTAGTGTCATACAGTCAAAGATAATCACCAACTTCATCCTACCAGTTTCACCTCAAGTTATGTTGTCATAGCTTTTAGTTTCATATAGATGCTTAAAGAAAATGATTACTTTAGTAATACCCTGTTAATTTTTATTTGGATTGTCTATAAAGTTGTTTTGTGGCTTCCATCGTGTTTTCTTATGAGCTGCATAACTTTTCTAAAGATTCTTTGCTTTCTCCACTCACAATAATGACAGTATCAGAAATACGGCTTAGTAAAGCACCCATAACATTTTCGTCAAACTTTTCATCTTTTGCCCACTGACTGTCTTCTTGCAGGTACATTCCCACCATTTCTTCTCTCTCGATATCATCACTAGTTGATAACCTCATATCATATCTATGAGGTAATGCAACTGTGAATATAATTGTAGCATCTTTATAGCGTGGGTTGTCATGGTCACAATAAGCATAAAACAGTTCTGAAGTGCTGTAAGGTAGTGAGTCTACATTGTGAATAACTGCAGCAGTAGGAAAATCTCCTTCCTGAAATGCTTCCCGAAGTTTTTCATCAATCTCTAGTTTCACTTCATCAGACGAAGCATTTGAATATGAACTCCCATTGACGATAACTGTTTTGGAGCCTATTAACTTTCCCACTCTAGTAGCAAAACAGTCTGCAGTTTGATGATCCTGTTGCATTGCAGCAACCAGCAAAACAAACGGTTGAGGTGATCTGGAATGATTAAGATAAGGTACAACACGACTTTTTAATTTCTTTTCAGACCTTGGTGACTGATTTTTGAAGTCTTGAAAGAGTTGATCCAGTTCTGGCTGTATGTCAGTACGTACTAATGTAGATTGCGGATGAAAGTAAAACGACCAAGTTAGACTTAAAACTGCCACGATCGTGCCAAATGCAGTAAAGATGAGACTGCTTTTTTGGTGGTTTTGCACATTTTTCTTCAACTCATTTTCATTATTTGTGTTTCCTTCATCTTGTAAAGGATCGCCAGAAGTAGATTCTTTCTCACGTTCACCAGCACTTACATCACTTGATGGAACATCTTCACTATTTGAGTGCATTTTGCCATCGCTATTATCATTTTTCTTCAACTCATTTTCACTATCTGTGTTCTCTTTGTGTTGTAGAGGACCACCAGGAGTAGATTCTTTCTCACGTTCACCAGCACTTACATCGCTTGATGGAACATCTTCACTATTTGAGTGCATTTCGCCATCGCTCTTATCATTTTTCTTCAACTCATTTTCATTATCTGTGTTCTCTTTGTGCTGTAAAGGACCACCAGAAGTAGATTCTTTCTCAGGTTTACCAGCACTTACATCACTTGATGGAACATCTTCACTATTTGAGTGCATTTTGCCATCGCTATTATCATTTTTCTTCAACTCATTTTCACTATCTGTGTTCTCTTTGTGTTGTAGAGGACCACCAGAAGTAGATTCTTTCTCACGTTCACCAGCACTTACATCACTTGATGGAACATCTTCACTATTTGAGTGCATTTCGCCATCGCTCTTATCATTTTGTTCATCTGTGCCACCAGTTTGTTGGCCATATTTCTTTTCAGGTTCTCTTTTTTTTTTCTTTGGTGACTGACCGTTGCCTTGATCTCGTTTGCCTTTTCCTCTCGCCATTTTTCTACGGTTGTTCATATTAATTCCTTTTTACCTCTGTCTAAACAAATCACATCAATTTGGGAACAAGAAACGCTTCTTTCTCTCCCTTTCAGTTTTAATTTCTCACAGACTTCATAGCCCAGGCAATATCCTTGAAACAGTTCGAATTAAAAGCAACTCCTCGTCTCTTGTTTCCGCCTACCATGATGGGCTAGGCTAGTACCAGACCCTTCGATTCACTCAGACTGACCCACCCAACTCCCCCACCATGCGGAACGACTTTCACTTTTTAGCGAAGAAATGACCAAAATACAATGCATATTTTGTCTGCGGTTCTTGTTTTGTATTTTTGCACGAATAAAGCCTTTGCATTGGGACCAATTGCATTAGGAGGTGCAGCAATTATCGGTGGACTAGCGTATCGTCCTATATATTGCCGCTTTAAAGAATGCTGTACTGATCGTTGGATTCCTTTACATTTGTCTGGACTAAACGCCGACTTAAGGAACAAAGTTTTTGGCCAGCACCTAGCTAGGGAGGTAGTGTACAAAGCGATTAAAGGACACGTGCAGAATGAAAACCCACCGAAACCTCTGGTGCTGTCGTTTCACGGTTGGACTGGAAGTGGGAAGAATCACATTAGTCGGTTGATCGCTAAGAACCTGTACAAAGAGGGTATGGACAGTAAATACACTCACCAGGTCATTGCCACGCATGATTTTCCTCACCAGAACAAGGTTGTAGAATACAGCAACAAGCTTAGGAAGTTCATCAGAGATAAAGTAAAACTATGCTCTCGCTCCTTATTCATTTTTGATGAGGTTGACAAAGTTCCGGCAGGGTTGATGGACTCAATGAAACCTTTCTTGGAACATTACCACGAAATAGACGGAATTGACTATCGCAAAAGCATTTTTATCTTCTTAAGTAACACCGGTGCAAATATTATCAACAAAGAGGTTTTAAAGCATTGGAAAGAAGGCAAGAAGAGGGAAGATCTTACAATCAAGAAAATGGATGAGGTTATCAATAAAATTGTATTTAACCTCGAAGGTGGACTCTGGCACAGTCAGTTAATTTTACATAATCTTGTTGACTATTTTATACCATTTCTTCCCCTTGAGAGGTCACACGTAAAGGAGTGTATCAAAGCTGATTTGACTGCAAAGAAAATGGCCGTTTCTGAGGAGGTTGTCAAGCTGGTTGCAAAGGAACTACAGTACTTCCCAGAAGATGTAAAAGTTTTCTCAAAGTCTGGATGCAAGAAGGTTTCCAGCAAGGTGGATTTCATCATAGGTTAAACATAAAAGAAAAACAGGTGCACAGCTGTGCAAGTGTCTGCTCCAAACCTGAGGAGATTCAGACACAGAATACCTCTGGACTTCAAACCAGAAATGAACCCTGCAGAAACCATTGTGCAACTCATTTTTTATCCCTGAAAATCAAACAGAACTCCAGCTGCTGTAAACACAAGCAGTCATAATTAAATGGTTTCAAGAATCATGGCGTATTTTAATATTAAATACATAAATAGGAAATAATTGTGACTGTAGCATATGTCAAATTTTCAGTCTGGCATTTTGAATTATAAGTGCATGCAATGAAAATGGGTCTAGGCTTTTTAATGATATAACAAAAGTTTTCTCTCATGTAAAGCTTATGAGTTTGAGGAAATAGCCTACCATTAACCTATTATTTGTTGCAGTTGCCATAGTGGCATAATGGACTATGGTCAGGGTTAGAGTGACTCTTAAGGACCCCCGATGAATCTGTAAAGACAATTGAGATTAAATTCTTGAAATATATGTCAACACTTAGGGGGGTGATGGTGACTGCGAAAGGAAAATCTCCTGAGGGTCCCCAGTAGTTCTGTTATGCCACTGAGTTGCTAAGTTTTTAATTTTGCTCGACAAGGAGAGACCTCCAAACAATTTGCCAAGTAATTAATGGTTAAACTGGTCAAAACAAAAATGGGTTGGTAAGAACACTCAGGTCCATAAATCTAGCTAGCAAAGCAACATTCTAAGGAACTGGTCAAAATGATGATGTGGTATTAGGGTGTGCCAAAACCTATGTCCGATTGTCTGGGACAAGTAGAAATTTAGTTTGGACAACTAAATCTTTGACATGACCTGTCCTTTGGATAAGCAGATTTCAAGTCACTAAACAACTACTGAGGTCGATCAAAATTGACTTCAAATTGAATTAGAATTGAAATTTACCTGATAATCATAACAGCAAGCTTCTTACTTGACAAAACAAGTGTAAATATTCCCATATACATTGTGATTTTGTGGTCATTACTTTTTTAGACAAGCACTTTCAGGCTTTGGACAACCAAATTCTTGATTATGGTTGTCCAAAGGACAAATGGATTACAAAATTTTCCTCTTACCTTGGGTATGCACATATTAAAGTTGTGATTACTGCATGGACTCAAAGTAATCAGGACTTAGTACTCTTTTTGCTTTATAGTTTTTTTTTCATTTTTAATTTCACTGTATAACAACCACATGCTAAGAGGATTGTTCAATCCCTTTTTGGTCATTTCATTTTTTCATTTTAACTATCTTTATTTAAAATAGTATGAATGATTACTAACTGGTATTAGTACCTAAAAGCTAATATGGAGCATTCTATCATGGTATACTAGAAAAGCTTAGGAAATTGACCTCAAGAGGACTAAGTGAGGTAATCTCCCTTTTGAGGAAAACTGTTTGCATAAGTAATTTTAACCTTATGTTATTGTAGGTTTAATGGAAGCAATCAGCACCGTTTGCTAACTAGGCCATCAAGATACCAGATATGCATGGAAATCTCGTGTATAAGCTTTGACAACATGTGAAGTCTACATCTGCAATAATTCAGTCCTCCCCCATCTGCATAAAAAGAAAATCCACAACATTAGCATGTTGTCCAGTTAAAAAATGACATTTTTCAGAATCTGCACCAAAACTATGTCATCAGAACTCCCAACCATTATGAGGTATGAAAAAATTCTTAATGATTTGTACAAAACAATCTTCAAACATTAATGGGGAGTTTATGAATATTAATCCTTTTTGCATGCCTCCAACTTCAAGAATGGAACCACCTCTGCTGAAGTGCTTCTAGTTTTCTGACTTCAGTGCTGCAGTTCCTCTTTCCTGCTCAAACTCTTTTACCAGTAATGAAAGCAAATGATATAAATAAAGCAAAACAATAGGATGACAGAATTTTCGATTATTTTAATGATTATTACATGGTTAAATTATAATAAAATTTCAACCATTGCCAAGGTTATTTTCCTTTAAAGTACAAATTTGTCCCTGAAGATAGATGAAGAATGTTTCATTCTCAACCTTATTCATTTCATGTTTTCATGCACTTTTTTAGCCTTTGGATATCAGATAAAACACTGCCTTGTGTTTAATCCACTAAACTTCAAGCTGTTTCATCAAGATTATGGTAATCCAGAGATTTGTCAAACAAATAAAACCAGACGCTAATAAAAACTCAGGAACAGACATCAGCTTCATATAAATATTCCTTAGTTCGCTAAATTTCATAGATTTTTAGTGCTTGCAGCAAAACAGTTAAATTAAATTACTGACACTTAACTGGAATTATGTACAAAATTTTCAACTATAAAACTAATGTGGGTGATTTTGCTATCAGCTTATAGTTATTACATTAATTCAATGATTGAGGTGCTGTCCTTCATCCACTGGAAGTACTGGCCTGCCACCATAAATAGCATAAAGAAAGTCCCAAACAGATTTAGGAACTTTGAAAAAAAAGATAGAAAATAAATGCATTAGTTTGGTAAAGAAGGTAGCTTTAAATGAATAAAATTACTTGAAGTCTTCCGTTAAAGAAAATGGAGATAGTCACTAGAAGGGATGAAGAACTTTCTGTGTACATTACCTCTTTTACGTTGCAGTCCAATTCTCTGATTATTGATTGGACCAGGTGGAGCTGTTGATTAAAATATAAAAGACATGAGTATTTTATAGTTATGACAATTATTGACAATATGACAGTGCTAAAAATTACAAGTAGACAGGTGTACATCTAAGTCTACAGCTCAATCTCTGATTTCAGCCAAAATTTAACACTACAAAAGTCATATTTCATTATACAGTATATTCTCTTTCGCTTGAGTTATGCTTTGTTCTATACAAAAGATAGCACAATATTTCACACTAATGGTTCAATGTAATGCTCAGCACCTATAAATAACTCAACAACATAATTATGTAAGGCAAAGCATTGAAAACATTTTAATTTTACTCTCACAGAGCACCATTTGCAAATGTTATTGATAAAGATTTTCTTGCACAGTCTACCCCAGTGCCAACTGGTTTAAGTATTCTTAGCTTTGGATTCCCCCACTGCACAAAACCTAGTTTAATTTATTTCAGCAAGTGCTATATCTGGAGTGTTTATCTATAATGTCACACCACATGTGTAAAAGGAAGATGTGCACCTTCACACCCCCTTGGATTTGCACTTGGTTAAGAAAATAAGTGTCATAGTACAAGGTTCATGTCAGGTTCCCTGGAAGAGAGTTAAAGTAAAACAACACATATCAGACATCTGTGTATTGGAACTAACCTGAATGGGTGATAAATCACTAAAAGGGGGAGGTCTGATCTACCAGTGTGATTTTTTTAAAAACTAATTCTCTTATTTGTTACACAGAAAGGGAGGGAATCAAGAGCCTAACTTTGTAAGCAACTTTTGCTGGCACACTTACTGCCTGATGATGAAAAGTTTTTAGGGTGGCACCTGCTCTAAATTCACCTCCCCTAGGCGTTACACCACTGTCACATGTGCAGTAAGTAGCAGCTTTCACAGACTTTACCTTTGTTAACACCATCAACAAAATTTTTCCACTCTTTGAACCACTTCAAACTGATAAAATATTGCAGACCTGAACTGTCACTTGTGGCAAAAAGCTACAAATGGAAAAACGCAAGTTTAAGCATTTGTGTTTCCGGGTAACGAAGTGGTTATTTTGATTAGCTTGGACAAGTTATTTGGTGTACGCCCTTGCCAACACCACATACTGGCTTCAGACTGGGTCCAGACTGGCTTCAGACTGGCTTCATACGGTCTGCAGCGCAGCGTATGTCCGCTCGAGTAAAGGAGAAATAAAAAGTAATTAATTTCGCAATTTTGTACAGCGGTGAAAATTACTGGACTATTCACATTTACCACAAAATGTCATCAAATGAATACTGTTTAATATAGTCATGATCGCAAAACAATCCCGAATTGTGTGCGACGACTCGATCGCAGGCTGTTGGCAACAGCATTTCGACATACCGTCGTTCTCTCACTTGCATCACTGAAAATTACAAGTGTTTCATTTATGATATTTCATACCGAAAAGTGTCTTCTTTTTGTGCTAGGTCACAGGAAAGAGTACTTTCGTTGATGGATAAAGTAAAATTGCTCAGTTCCACGTCGAAACGCGAAACGGACGTTTGCCGTTTTGCAACCGCGAAGCTTAAATCCTGTATCCCCTCAGCAATATGAAAAGGAAGTGGCGCAAAATGTATTTCCCATTTAGGTAAACTATTTAGATTTTCACGAGGGTTTGCGATCAAAACTGAACTTTGAACCGAATAAAGGTACTCTTGTAGCGAACATCTTTAAAATAACACAATGATAGCTTAGCTTGTGGCATTTCAGGAACAAGGCCTCCACTAGTTCGCTCTAGGAACTATTTTATTTGCACTGCAAAATGTAAAATCGCGTTGCTTGGCCAGTATCGCCTGTGGCGTGTGTGGAACCTTACAACGGATGGAAAACAGCCGTAACGCGAACAATTTGCACATGTTTGAATTTATTTTGCCGAGTGTGATCTACCCAGTCATTTTCCAAGCATTACCATCGGTCACCACAAGATATATCACGTTAAAATCCGTTCTGGTTTGATTGGAACTTATTATTCGGTGCGAAGTGCGAAACTGCAGCGAGGGTTACCTAATGAGTACGACAGTTCAATATAAATATGAGGTACCTCTTTTAAAGTGTCGTATTCGTAGGCTCTTCGTCTATCTATCTCAATAAGTTCTTTCTATAAAAAATACGTGCAGATACAAACACTTGAAATAACAAACTCAAGACTAGTGTCACACCATTGGAAGTTCCTGACCGCGGTAGGTAGGTGCAGAACCCCTTACACCAGCCACACCAAGTCTTTGGTGCTCCACGAAATAAGGAAACTTTGGTTATGGTTTAAAAGTCTTCATTGCAGTATAGAGCTTGATATCATTGCAATACTCCAGTACTAATTTTTTTTGCAATTGACGAAAAACTTCATGCCATATTTTCAAAATTCACTTCAACTCAAAATCTCTTTATTAAACTAAGCTACTCCACCTTGCATAATGAACACACATCAAGGGCGTTGACTTCAGGACCACCTCCAAATTTTTGGACCAAGAACTCCCAGCATGGTCCCGGCAGCGGAGTGACAAGTTCATTTACAAGTGGTTCTTTCAGTGGATCAACCGCTGAAATGAAAACAGAAACGTTCAAAATTACAGTTGATTTTGCTTTTAATGTTTTCCCTTCTTCACCCCCATATTCAATTTCGTATCTTGAGTTCATTGTCAGTGAAAATGAATCTGTATGAAGTAAAAGCAAAGGGTACATTAGACAGTAAAAGAGGGACGTTGAAAAGAATCTGTGCTTTAATCTGTCTAGTAATTATGTGGTTTTGTCAAAACACAACTTGAACGGCCTTCCTGTCATGGTAACACTACACCCATGAGGGGTGACCCTTACTGGTGCTCTTTCTGGTTATTATGTCATAACCTTACGACATGTGGCTACAAAATAACCGACCAGAAATCTCGAGGTTTTGCAGTGCCGGATTATTTAATAAAAATATTAATTTATATATGAAGAGAGGATTTTGATACGATCATAATTATATATACGAAAACTCTGACTGCCCCAGCCGGGAATCGAACCCAAGGTCTCCGAATCTGCGTATCGGTGCTCTGACCTCTGAGCTACTGATTTGTATGATTTTGTCTCTTGCCATTGGAATGTTTCGATTGTTTTTGCAAAATAAATCGATTGTATAAAATTTCTGTTAGGCCTAAATCTTCTAACTGTCCAAACAATACTTTCAACTATAAACGCTCGCTTTCGTGCTACGGTCTTGTCCATTCAAAGTTAATTTACTTTCCGTAATAAACAATTACTGACCTCCGTGTCTGCATAAAAAACTGTTGTTTGAAATTGGACCTGATAGAAAAACAAAAAGAACGAGATAGAGCTAGAGGCTCGCGATCCTTTGTATTTTGAACCTCCAGAAGCAAGATCACTGCCCCCCCCACGATCAAGCTGGTGAGTCCGGACTTGAAAACTGTGTAAACCCTTCAATGCTTGAATTTTCGTCCTTTATTCTTTGTTCCCTCCTTGTTTTTATTTTATATTCTTATTTGTTCATTTGTTCTGGGTGTCTGATACACCGGGTACTGAGCACTAAGGGATTAACACTTTCACACTACGGCTTTACTCAAGATGAAGCAAAAAATATCATCATGAAATAAGCTGAAAATTTCACGGGGGGCATAGACCCTAGCTTTCCCCAGTCACGTCACTGGTGGGGTGGAGGGACCCCCTCTCATGAGCAAACCCTGTGGAAAACATCCCCCTCAACACCCCCCAACTTCTTCAGCCGGCAACCTCCTACCTGGTTCAGCACAAGTGTAAAACATTGTCATCCACTTTTTCGATATGTATTGAGTTGTGGGACGATCCTTAAAATAAAGATCATTGCAAAAACATGCGTTAAAGACAGGCGATAAAAGAGCCAATTGAACAGCAATTTCTTCCAAGTTTCCCGTAAGTAACGGCATGCACTTACCTCCGCCTTCTTGGAGATTCTAAAGTACTTTTGCCTGTGTTTTGTGATGCTCTCTCCTCTTTTTCTACAACACACATGAATTGGATGAATTACCTCGGAACAAAATGACACTGACAGAATAATAGCAATCACAACAGCATCGACAGCAGCAACGATAGCAATATGGATAGCAGGAACAGCAATGCCTTAGATGGCTGTAACGATAACATACATACATACATACATACATGCGAACTTTATTTAATCACGGAAATCTCACTCATTATACAAAAAATGCTCTTCCGGAGAGCCCTGAGGACAAGAAACTAAGTTTAAAAAGTAAAATTACACATTTTGACTTGATATTTTTTTCTTAAAAACATATACATTAGGACTAGCCTTAAGGTCCTCAGGGAGCGAATTCCAGCATTTTGCTCCCCCGTAGACAAGACTTGACTTAAGGAAATTGGTGTTAGGCTTGGGGATAGAAAGATTAATCAAATTTCCTCTAGTATTGTAGTCATATACTGTATCTCTTGTTGAGAATTTATCTGAGAGATACGAAGGAGCCAAATTGTGAGTTATTTTATACATTAGGGTAACTTTGTTTGCCAACCAACGATCTTCAAGTTTTTGCCATCCTAATTGCGCTAACGTGTCAACGGATCTGATCTCATAGCCAGAGCGGGTAATTATCCGGCTCGCTCTGTTTTGTAATTTTTGAAGTGTGTCTTTAAGGCCCTTACCACATGAGTCCCATAATGATGAGCAATAATCAAAATGGGGTAGCACAATGGCATTATAGATCTTAATAACGGAGTCACGTGGCACATAATCGCGTATTCTTTTCAAGATTCCTAGACCCTTTTTAACTTTTTTGCAAACATTTTCGACATGTTCATGCCATTTCAGGTTCTCATCAACAATTACCCCGAGGATCTTTTTTGTATCTGACTCTCTTTAAAGTAACTTGACCCAAGAAAACATTGGGATCAGAGTCTAATTTAGAAATTCTTTTAGCCGAGCCAATAATCATATATTCACTCTTAATACTGTTTAGGCTAAGACGATTAGCTGTCAGCCAGTCATTAAGGTTCGCTAGGTCAGCATTGAATCTACTTTCAAGATACCTAATATCAGTGTCTCTGGATGTGAGACTGGTATCATCAGCATACATACTAGGGAGAGTAACTGAGAGGCACCCGGGTAAGTCGTTTATGAAGATCAAAAATAATAATGGGCCCAAAATTGAGCCTTGGGGAACACCACATTTTAAAGTTCGTGTTGTAGAAACTGCTCCATTAACGAAACTTTGCTGGGTCCTATTAAAGAGATAGGATTGAAACCAGCTGAGTTCATTTTCGAAAATACCGTAAAATTTCAGTTTACCTAATAAA
Source organism: Heliopora coerulea (assembly GCA_030142905.1). Taxonomy (NCBI): domain Eukaryota; kingdom Metazoa; phylum Cnidaria; class Anthozoa; order Scleralcyonacea; family Helioporidae; genus Heliopora; species Heliopora coerulea. The sequence goes on along the minus strand of JASJOG010000072.1, from coordinate 1,029,297 downwards.
ATGTGGTGATCGACAGTGTCAAAAGCTTTTTTTAAATCTACAAACACTGCGATATTAATTTTACCATTATCCATGTTGTTTAGCCAGTACATAGTATCTTTAAGCAAGGCAGTTAACGTAGAATGAAATGGGCGAAAACCTGATTGATGATCTGTCAAAAGATTGTTTGTATTAAGATAACTGTAGAATTGTGAAAAAACAATCTTCTCAAAAATTTTGGAGACCACGGACAAAACTGAAATAGGTCTGTAATTATTCAGGTCACATTTTTCGCCTTCTTTGTAAATTGGCGTAACTTTAGCTTTTTTCGAATCATCAACAAATATTCCCAAAGAAATAGACTTGTTAAAAATTTTGGATAATGGTTCTGAAATAATAGTCACAGCAGTTTTCAATATTTGGCATGGAATTTTGTCCAGACCTGCTGCTTTATTTGACGGCATTTTGTGAATTACATTTGCTACACGACCTGGACTAATATGTTTGAATTTGAAACTATTGCTCGTTTGTTTTAAAAACTCCGTGGGATCACATGTGGTATGCGGAATCTGATCGGCTAGTTTTGGGCCAATGTCGACAAAATGATTGTTAAAATTTTCTGCAATAGTTATACAATCAGTAATAATATTGCCGTCTACCTTCAGCAAATTGACATTTGTCGATAACAGTATGAACAATACGAACAAAAACGACATACACAGCAGCAACAACAGCGGTATGGATACCAGCCACGACAATGACGTAGACAGCGATGACGACAATGACGCAAAGAGTAGCGACGACAGTGACGTAGACAGCAGCGACGACAGTGACGTAGACAGCAGCGACGACAGTGACGTAGACAGCAGCGACGACAGTGACGTAGACAGCAGCGACGACAGTGACGTAGACAGCAGCGACGACAGTGACGTAGACAGCAGCGACGACAGTGACGTAGACAGCAGCGACGACAATGACGTAGACAGCAGCGATGACAATGACGTAGACAGCAGCGACGACAATGACGTAGATAGCAGCGATTACAATGACGTAAACAGCAGCGATTACAATGACGTAGGCAGCAGCGACGACAATGACGTAGGCAGCAGCGACGACAATGACGTAGACAGCAGCGATGACGAAGCCGTAGACAGCAGCGATGACAAAGCCGTAGACAGCAGCGACGACAACGACACAAACAGCTAGGACGACGACATAAGCAGCAGGGATGACAAAGCCCCAAACCAAAGCAACGACACAGACAGCAGCGACGACGACATAAGCATAGACAGCATTGACACCAACAAAAGAGACAGGAACAACAATATATCAATAACATCACCAATAACGACAGTATAGATAGCAGTAACGTGAGCTACAAAGCCATAGGCTGCGGCACTAACAACGACAAGGCAACAAGTACCCAAAAAGAACAATTAAAACTTTCAACCTGTAAAAGAGAACATAAGCTTCCGCGTTCTGAACGTAACTTGCAGAAACTAAAATGAAATGAGACGTTCGTCAAATATGAATGTTTTTGGTCCGCATATACAAGAGATTATTAATTACTATAAAATCTCACTGAAAAACATGGATCACTAAAGTAAAAAAGAAAACTGTTTTGAAATTTAAAACTCTGTAGAGTCGGCGGCAGCATTACCTTCACTAACATACGAGTCATTGAACTCGTACCACTTTCCCGTGACAAAATTCTTGCAACAGGCAACATAATGTCCACCTGTAGGAAAAACAGATGGAATTATTTACGGTGTATGTTATGAATATTCATTCACTGACTTATGTCATCATACAAAAACCGTTATGAAGTAATACATAACGTTCCAACTCAACATTTATAACGCTCAACCAGTTAGTGATAATAATTATGGTTTATTCTTGCTAAATAATGGAAACTCTGAAGATTGAATTTTTTTTTTCTTTTTTGAGAATAAAAATGATGTCAATCTTCGGAGTCTTCATTGTTTTATATTTGATCAAAATACTCAGTGGTTATCGAAATTACTCCTGCTAGTCCCTCTACCTCCTGTTTGTCTCTTTGTTTCACATTTCATGGTCATGCGAGTTCCTGACGGAAAACTTTTACTCACAACCTCATTCTCTCTTCGTTCTATTTGGTAGTTGTATTTCACCATTCAGGATAGGCGAGTTATAACCTCAAGAACTTTCACTCACAGTCCTACAACCTATTCTTTTAACGTCCTTAACCAAACGTTTTTAGGCTCAATTAAAAAGACAAAGAATAATCGCCTAAAAAAACTCTATCAGTACTATCTGGTAATTAATCAACATTCACTCAACTACCAATTTACGCTTAGTAATTTTCTAAGACTATGAATACTCACAACCGACACTTCCGTGATGTGTTATGACGGCCACCAGGTCGTACTTGGAACATTTACCAGTAAAATCTGCAGTGGAGTACAATATAGTATGGTAGTATGTGGTTAAAGGTGGTATCTCGGTTACCAGTTCGTATAACACTCGAACAGATGAATAATTATAATCTCTTCCTTCTTTCCTTCCTTTCATGCATTGCCGAAGTACGACACTAACATCTGAAAACCGACATCTCTGACGGTTTCACTAAGATCGTCGGTCAAGAAACTGCTGAGATGATCATTATGCAAGCTTTACTAAAGCTCCCAATAGTAAACTGATGTATTTCGAGAAATGGACGGCCTTTAGAAAGATGAGTTGTGTAATTCTAGACGGGCATGTGAAGAGACAGGGGGCTTGGCAAAGAATTCAAAAAAATAATTCCAGAAATATCCAAAGAGATTTCAAAGAGTTTGTTTTTGAACCGCTGGTCACGGACCTCGTCGCGTTCGAAAGGATCACTTGGAAGACGACAATTGTAAAAATTTGCATTGACAACACAATAAAGGTGCTGTATGGCTATTTTACCAATTTAAAATTAAAGTTTTAAGGTTGAAACACATACCACTCGTTAGATATTTCCTCATGTCCAGAGCTTCCAGTGGGAAGGAAATAAAACTACTAATCTTGGACGAATGGTAAAACTCGTGACGAAATCGTTTAAGGTGAATGCATAACATCTAAAAAAGGGAATAAGATAAACAGAGTTAAACGTTAAAAAGTGATTAAATTTAGGTTTGTTTTGAAAATGTTGGGGGGTGTGTTTTCGTGAAGAAGTTTCCTAAATATTCTTCGTGGGCATGGATTAGCCGAAATTTTACATTTTTATAGTATTTGAGTACACATGAAGTCACTTCTGTGCTAGAGAGAACACTTTACCTCGGGAAGCTTATAAACTCGACACTCTTTTATCCCGTTTCTTAACCTGTTAGAAAAAAGCGAAAGAGACGATTCAAGAAAAAATGTCGTGAACTCAACTAACTACAGGTCAAAGGACTTTAAACTCAACAAAACAGGAGAATTTGGCATACATGGAACAGTGTTCGCATCTGTACATGTTGTCTCCTACAGAAAAAATAAAAATAAAAGCGTTTAGATGCAGTGGATGAATGAACGAAGTTTTTCCACGTTTGAATCAAGCTTGTTTTTACCATTCTTAAAGTAGAATTTTTCCAAGAAGCTACAAATCTTACCTTTAAGTTCGTCTGCCGAAAAAAAGGCTGCCAAGCAATCTTCAAAGGAAACACGAGGACCAAATAACAAGCTGAAAAAGTTCAATACCTCTGTGAAACACTAGATTGCGCGTACTGATAGCAAATTAGCAATATTTATAACTGTATGAACAGCAAAACTGTTCAGTTAACCCCGCAATGACACGCGCTAGTGACTCGTGTATCAGCTTGCCTTTTCCATGTAAAAACATATCTAAACCACAGACTTATCGACAAAGAAATATCAGGAATCCTTACACATTAGGAAAGAAGAAAAAAAAGATTACCTATTAAGCCAGTCAAGAATAGTTCGTATGAGTCCCTTAGAATCAGCGCTACTTCCTCGGGAGTACGAGATAATAGGGTTAAACTGGGCAGTCGAGTGGATTGCTGAAAGTTCTTCTTTGCCTTTAAAATGTGATATTCAACTGTTAATTGGCCTACATCTGCAGCAGTTTACATGTTAACATTGTATGACAATAAACAAGGGAAAATGAGAGAATATACTGGAAGTCAAAAAAAATTACGTATTTCCTTCGACGAAGTTTCTGTTTTCCTCTGACCTGGAGAGAGACATACGGTCTGAAACGTTGTCGAAAGAAATATATAATCACAGTTATTAAGAAATTTCTGACTTCTGTCGAGTTCTTTTATCTTTTTTATTTTAATAACAAACGTTTTTAAACTGGTGGATAATTAGCATCTTAAACGTCTGCTTCCCAGTAACGAGCAAATCCTTTATTCGTTCCTTTATATCATTATACCTGGTATCGGTAAAGATAAGTCTTGAAATGTTTCCATAGTGGAAGAAATCTACGATAAAAAATAAGAAAACAAAGTGTGGAATGTACTCGTAATGTTTGGTCACATCTCTTAGAAACCCAGTCTTATTTAGTACGACTGGGTAATAGAAAATCAATCGCAATTACAAGCCTTGGTACAATACGAGATAATACAAATACTACAGTATGCAGGGTGGAAGTGTAGTCTTAGCACAACTGGGCAATAGAAGGGCTCATGTGAGAAAAAAAAAACGTTCATCTTGAAATGGTTGAAACTCTCACCTTTTTACACTTAAGGCATTGAACTGAACTACGTATCTTTCCATTAAACAAATCAGAAATGATGCTGGAGTATTCAACTGTTGTTGATTTGTTCCCTGGAAGATAAAAAAAAATTCTTCAGTAATAACAATCAAAATGAAAAAAAACCCCAAAAGATAAGGCTATTGATTGACAGGAAAAATTATCTAAACCACTTAATATTGTAGTATTTAATTTAAACCCTCATACCTTGTGCAAATTTGGGATTACCATGGAAGTAGTAACGCCAAGCGTGCATTAGTTCATTGACTAAGAATGTCACAAGAGCTCTGCTATTCAGGGTTCGTTCCTTTGCTGGTCGACGCCGACCGACAATAACATTTACTGACCGACACAAATGTACCTCCAACCAGTGCCTCTTAAAGTTACATTTTTCACGCAAACAATAAGATTCTAAAAAGCTAGCAACATTAATCCACTACCTGCTATGAAAATAGTTTTAATAAGACATGTATCTTGTCAGTGTGATAGAGAGTTGTTCTCTATTCTTTGATTTTACCTAGCACGCATTTTTGGCATGACAGAACCCTGCTATTACAACAACGATAACTATGTGAGAATTCGATTTGAACGTTAAGCATTTTAGTCAAACTACATGTATCTGTGAAAAACGCAAACTTAGAGACTCGTACACACTGAGCGCCTAACGCTACGCAGTAAATGATCGTCGTAACGCTTAAAAACGAGCTGTGTATTATTTTCATGATATCTGTCACGTTGAACTTATTACGCTGACGCTACAACGGGCATGCTTTACGTCTTTCCCAGCAGGCACTTTCTGCTTGACAAGTAAAATCGTCTGGCGATAGTCAGAGTAAAACAGTAGAAGTCTTACTCCACCGGAAAAGAGAAGTTTAACGATACTATTAATATAATATGCAGCTAATTTTCAAGCACTACGGCAAACGGTTACGGCGTGGTGTCACGCGTTCAGCTTGCACAAATTATGTGACTGTCCCTGCGTTCAATCGCACGCAGTTTTTCCAAACTTTGGTGAACATGGGAGGCGGGAACCGTGGATGCCAAATACTGCCGCAAGTGCGGCCCCATGAGGCATTTCTTCTATTATTCAACGGTTAATTCAGAAATGACATGTGAACATAGATACATTTAACATGTTCATGATAAAATACTTACCAGTAGTCTTGTCTCCCTCACTTCCCTCTTCTGATGGTTCACGATAATTAATCTTCGAGTCCGACAGAGCTCTTTCATAAGTCACACCAAATTTCTTTGAACCGCGATAGTCAACAGTGTCTGTCTCCACACTGTCTGAAGCCAAATTGACAAAGCCCATTGATTGGGTGGGCAAATGGGGTTCATTGGGAGAACCTTTCGAGTTCGTGGCGTGCGATGAGTTATGTTTTCCTTCACGCAGGTCTGGGCAGCTGAAACTGTTCGGCAGTGATCCACGGTAGATTCTAGTTTGCTTGTTCGGTGTCTTGTTCGCTGAATGTTCAACTTTCTGGGGCAATTTTTGTACTTCTGCCTTCAGGCGAGAAAAACTTCTTAAGTTGTACTTGTCAGGTCTGGGCCGTTTTACCCAATCTGAAACAGTCGATGATGATTCGAGTGAATGAAAAATGATATTAATTACGACAATGAAGACGAAAATAATAAATATGATGACGATCGCTTTGATCAAAGAAAAAGAAGAAAACGACGAAAAAGACGAAGACGAAGAAGACGAAGACGTAGAAGAAGAAGAAGAAGAAGAAAAAGAAGAAAAAGAAGAGAAGAAGGAGAAGAAGGAGAAGGAGAAGAAGGGGAAGAAGAAGGAGAAGAAGAAGAAGAAGAAGAAGAAGAGGAAGAAGGAGAAGGAGAAGAAGGAGAAGAAGGAGAAGAAGGAGAAGAAGAAGAAGAAGGAGAAGAAGAAGAAGAAGAAGAAGAAGGAGAAGAAGAAGAAGGAGGAGGAGGAGGAGGGAGAAGAAGAAGAAGAAGAAGAAGAGGAAGAAGAGGAAGAAGAAGAAGGAGAAGAAGAAGGAAGAAGAAGAAAAAGGAGAAGAAGGAGAAGAAGAAAGAGGAGGAGGAGGAGGAGGAGGAGGAAGAGGAAAACAAGAAGAACAAAAAGAAGAACAAGAAAAACAATGCAAAAAAGAAGAAGAAAAAGAAAAAGAAGAAGAATAGTAAGAAAAAGAAGAAGAAGTGTTAAAGTAAGAAGAGAAACAAAAAAGACAAGATAAAGAACTGAAAACTAAGTAGCACTTTACTTTTTAGAAAAAGAGGGAAGAAGCAAAAAAATGAAAAGAAGAGGAGAACAATGAGAACAACAACAACAATAACAACAACAACAGCAACAATAACCAAGGAATAACAGAATCAAGAAAAGCTGTAAAAATATCTAACTACGACAAGAAAAAAAAACTACTGTCAATAATAACAATGGCCATACTACTTGGCATGGAATCGTCAGCTGGCATTTCTACAACAGTTGTTCCTCCAAGCAAGCGTTTAGACCTTGAAGATGATGTCTTCATAGTTTTCTTGTAATCTGTTTCCTTACTGGGGGCCATAGGAGGAACTGGTTCCTTTAGTTCTTCATGCAGGAGGTCCATTAATACTCGTAAAAACTCCTGAGCATCCTAAATAAATTTGAGAAGTCAGTCTGACAGTCCAGTACAATAAACACATCAGATGTGAAGGCTGTTAACAAAATCTTTAGAGCAGTTATTGTAATAAAATATATACATATAACATGCATCCTACAAATGTTCTGATTGGATGAACAACAATTGCTCTCAGAGCAGAGACACAGCTGACCTCATTTTCATTTTATGTTTCAGTACAAAGGTGCAGGTGATGTTACTAGAATTCAAAAAATACTTTGGTAATTTTACAAATTTAAACAAATACAAAATAGCTTTCATGTCTCTGTTCTGTCACAGAAACATTTATGACACCATTTCAGCCAGAAAAGTTCCTAAAAACAAACAGTTAGACATTCCATTTTTAATATTTTTTTTCTTCTACTGAGGTATTTCTTAATGTGACCCTTCCATGAATCCTTGCAAGAACTGTGAGTATAAAAAGGTAAAATAGCAAAGACAAAATAAGAATACATCATAAGACACTTACCTGTTGTCTATAACCTCGAAACTGTGGGTTCATTTTTTGAAGACATTGTGAAAACTCAGATGGAGTAACACACTTTTGCCTGAATTTAAGAAAAAGAAAGACTTACCCTCAATTTAAAACAACTGTAGAAAATATGAAAGGTAACAAATTTAAAATTACTTGGAAGTTTACAGAATGAAATATCTGTGGATATTTGCTACAGCATGGTCCAAGATGAATTTCTTGGGTGCAATAGGAATGGAAGCACTATGGAGAATCTTTAGCCAGAGTATGAATGGCATGAACATATGCATACTCTGACCTTTAGCTCACAGACAACTGAGAGAGATGTACCGATCTGTTAACCCTCTGCACATTTTTGAAGCTTGCTACTCTAAAAGACCAATGAGACCCTGACAGGGAACAAATGTACAGCCTTCTGATCCCATTGTATCACAGTACATACTAAATTCAATCAGAAGGTTACATAATTATATGTTCATGAACTGACTCATGTTAGTGAGAGTACGTAACTTGTACATTCATTCAAATAGTTAACCAGGCTATCAAGTTTGCATCTGTGTGGTTAGATTTTAGTTGGCATCTATGCAGATTGGTTTATCAACAAGGCTGCAAATGCAAGCCCATTCAAATAAAGGGCAAACAAACACAAAAAGTACAATTCTTAAACAAAGATACATTTTGCATTTTCAATACCTCTTCTTGGACCACATTTCATTAACCAAAATTCGGTAACATTCTGAAAGGTTGGCATGTGGCAAGTACTTTATATAGCCAGGGCAATCCAGGAAGAACTGCATCAATGAAGGACTAAAAAAAATAAAAATAATCTTTTGAAGCAGTATTTCTCAATAGAGTGAAAGTTTGATTCACAGGCATGTTTGCTAAATAAATGCTCACCAGTTTGACAAAGCTTGAAGGGCTGAATTCATATAACAAGTATTACCAATATTGGTCAACCCAGTTAAACCTGAAGATTAAATGAAAAATGAAAGGACCCATGAAGAAAACGCACTTCTGCTGTACTTTTATTTACATCTATAATTCAACATCCATTCTTATTTCTTTCTTGTTATATTTATTATTATTATTTTGCCCATATCTTTACCTCTGTGTTCCACCACTTGTCCACATCTGTATCTCTTTATCCAATCTTATCTCTACATTCATCTTTATACTTACCCTCTTATCACCTGCCTCAAATTCATCTATATACTTATCTAAACCTACTTGGGAATATCCTCAGCCTGCCTTAATCTCAAACCTTTTTTTTGACATACTGATCTTTACCCTTTGTCTAACCCATATGCCTTTCTCTACCAGTGTTGTATTATTGGTCATGCCATAGTAATTTTTTTACCTCTTGGTTTCATTTCTTTTTCAAAACCATTAAAGTAATCCTTGTCAATCATAACTGAATCTTCATCCTAAGAAAATAATGATGTGGTGGGTTAACACATACTATTATTTATTTTGCTAATGTCTTGTTTTATTAAACAAAACATTTGCAATAAATAACATTATGTTGATTTTACATTGTGGTTATGGCTTTATTTTAAATTCTTTGCTGTGTTTTGATCTTTCTTGTCAAACTATTTACCATTGCCATCCCATGAAAAAAGAAAAACTATTATTCTCACCATACATAAGGGATCATTATCATCACTAGCACTATCACACTGTTCATTATCATGAAACTCTTCAATATCTTGTGAAAATGACAGCTGCACTTCATCTAACTTACGACCACAGCTAAAGCACCAGACTTGCTGATCATCTTTGCATATGCAAATAGCATGTTCAGTTTTCTAAACAAGTATAGACAGTAAAAATAAGGTATACTTTATTATAGGCCAATAACATAGTACATTAAAATTTAACAAATTCTTTGACCTAACTTAGCAGTATAAATAATACCTGGTGATGGCTTTGAATGTGATTTTTTGAATGATGACCACATCCAACAAAAGAACAGCAATTCTACAATATAAAAGCAGGTTAAAGTAAAATTATACATGACTCTTAGTTTGATACATATGAGACAGCAAGCACCCATGTATGCTATAAATCCTTATTATAGGTGATTAATTATAGGCATAAAAGAAAAGTAAAAATTGTTTTTTTATTCATCTTGGAAGAACCAAGCATGTACTATCCTATAAAGAACACCATGAACTAAAGTTAACATCAAAGTTAATAAAAAAAATTAAGAACATAGCAAGAGAAAATGGTACCAGACACAGTCTTCATTATTTCCTATAAAGCAACCAATTCATATTCATTGCTATAATTTTGGACAAAATAGATGTGACAGGTTCTTTAATTTTCTGATTTATCATGAACTACTTTACAGTTAATTCACACCTTTACTTTCACATTCAATGTGGCCATTATTTCTTAGTGATAATTTGGTAAGATTTCAGGAACAATGTCAAACAATATTGAACAAAGAGGGTTAGGGATTTAAATAGGTTTACAAGCTCCAAAACTGTTTTTATACAGCATTTAGACACTATTCTCAACAGTGTTAGGAATAACCTCAAGATATTATCAAAAATCAAACAAAAGATCATTAATTTATGTAACTTACAGACTGCACAAACAAAATAATCTATCACTTGTGAATTTTAGGTTGGTGACAAATGATGCTTAAGACAAGAAAATAAAGTAATGTCTTGGCAAGTTTTCCATGATGCTTGTCTATAGAAAACCTTGTCCAATTTAGTCATTAAGACAAAAAAAAAGAAAAAAGGAAAGAAATTATTTTCAGAGAACATGGAAAGCATAACAGTTTTTCATAATAAATGTCTGACCTGTAAACACAGCCATACATCAGATGCACCATGGTTACACTCATCACACTGAAACAGCATAAAAATATATCAAATACCAATCATACAACGTATTGTAATACATATAAACATATATATTGCACTCACAAGCATTGGAGTTGATGAAGAAGAAGCCATGAACAGAATTAGTTGGAGAACTGTCATCAAACGTCTAACCACTTTAACTTAGTTTAAGGGAACCACAGACGTAAAATGGAAGATTATGATCATGATGACGATATGGCGCTAATGCAGTATCGCACCTCAACCATAAAAGTACAAGTAACATACGTAAATTGCATATCAGTCGACAGCTTCTTACCTGGAGATTACAATGATACAGTAATATTAAGAATTCACTCCAAAAATAAGGCATTATAGCCGAAAAAACTGACACATATAAGTTCTTGAGCGTCAACAGTGAACGGAGGGCTCAAGACCGTAAAGTTTATGGATTTGTCTACAATTTAAGTATAGTTCCTCTCCATTGTTTCTTCGCTCTTTAAAAGCCACGAAAATGTGCATAAACCCTAACCCTAAAGCTAACGCTAACCCTAATCTAACCTTTGGGTTTATACACATTTTCGAAGAAGTACAAAGAAACATTCAAACATGGCGCCAAGTAACATGAATGTTCTTTAAGGCTATAATGCATTATGCTTGCAGTGAATGGTTGGTATCGTGGTACCACTGTAATTTCCTGGTAATAAACTGTAGAATGATATATAATTTACTTACATTACTCGCATTTATATGGATGAGGTGCGAAACTGCATTAGCTTCCATACATACACCTTTCTTTTACATAAAATCCTGGGAAATTCGGGAATTTTATGACGGCAAATAGGCTTACCTGCAATTTGTGACTCATTTCTTTTTCATCAATTTTTCTTGTAAATTTAATGTGTGGACAGTACATTGTTTTTATTTTTATTTCTGAAAATAAGACAAACGTTGACAAAGGAAGTCCAACATGAAAGAGATTTAATTCAAAAGAATAAAGAACCCTGCGTTTAGTAATGCATTTACTGGCGCACCTGCAATTGCCGTTAGGTTTCTGCTAATCGTAAGATAGCTTTAACCTTGTTTTCCTCCAGCAATCAGCTTGCTTTTCATTTCAAGTCTCAAAATCTGTCGCCGCCGCCATGTTGATTTGTGCTTCCCATACTTCCTTGCAGGTTTCAAAACTTGACAAAATAAAAGTACATGTAATATGAATAAGCCACTCTCAAGCTGTTCTCTCGGAAAAACTTTCTGAGTCCCTGACGGGAATCGAACCCGTAACCTTCTGATCGACGGTTACGGGTTCGATAACCGTCGATCAGAAGGTTACGGGTTCGATTCCCGTCAGGGACTCAGACAGTTTTTCTGAGAGAACAGCTTGAGAGCGTGCGTATTAACATAATTACCAAGCTACCACAAACAAATCATGAATAAGCCAGTTGACACGTCGTCAGCATTCGGGTCCCACACACCTCTCAACTAGCACAGAAGATTTTCCTCAAAAATAACTTCAATTTTCTGCTTCCTCTAATCACATATTTCAGTTTTTTACAACCAAAGACGGTCAGCAGATGGTGTCGACGTTGATTGTCTATTTTAGTCAGTGGCACAGATGGCATTGTCCGCGTCCATGGACAAACTTTGCGTGTGGCGTCTCCCTCTTCCTTTCCAAGCCAGGAAGATAACAAAAATGATATCGAAATAACAATAGTCAGAGGGTAAATTTGTAATGTTTCCTTTATATTTTTTGATATGTATATCAAAAATTATTCATGGGGCTACAATTTGGCGCCCTCTTTTGCCCTCCTTTGCCCACCCTTCCCTGAACACCATTTGTTTTACTAAGGTAGATGAAAGATCTTCAAGCTCGATACTCAGAAAATGATTTCTGAGCCCCAGACGGGGATCGAACCCGCAACCTTCTGATTACCGGTGAGACGCTCTAACCATTGAGCTACCGAGACTCAGATGGTGAGCTAAGGTGCAAATTCGATATATATGTGCGACCTAAGCGGAAGCCACTACATATTAATAATGATTGAAGAAGTTTGATGTTTAGGAAACATGAGAGCTTGGATATATTAAGGTACCTTATCTACCTTAATATATCCAAGCTCTCACGTTTCCTAAACATTTGTTTTACTGTAGTGCCACGTCAGTCATCACCAAGAACAGTCATTTCAATCACTGATATGATCAACACAATCAACTTCAACAAATACAATATCAAGTGCTATTGTAATAGTGACATGTTTACTTCCAAACTGGACAATTTCAAAACAGTAAGTCATAATTTGGTAAATGAATTTAAAATAAACAGCCATTTGTTAATATTTTCAGAACAGGGTTGAAAAGACGGATTCCTCGCACTGGTTTTAAAAAGAGCTGACGAGTTCCAACCGATTTCCCGTTTGCTCGTCAAGACACAATGTGATACTAGTTAGAAACTTGAACAATTAAACCAGATACTGTCAAAAAACCCGTTTACACTATAAACATTTTGGGCATGGCACTGCTAATATTTTGGCACGGGTGATTTTCAGTATAAACGGTGCGGACTCGGGACTCCTTAAAATTTCAAACTTGTGCCAGCATTCAGGAGCTGTGGAGGCGGGGGACTGGGGGACTTTAGCCCCCCCTTTTTTGGAAAGAAATTAAACATTTCAGTATCGCTTTGAAGAACGTCTTAACCATGGTGAATGGTTATACAAGACAGTTCTGAAAAGAACTAGAAGAACCAACACACAGAGAGAAAGTAAATACTAAAAAGAAGTACTATGCATTTCGGCAGACCACTCTTCAGGTGCAAACGTCCGCTAACTGTTGAGAAATGAGTTATCAGCTATTCAGCTTATATTTATACCTGATGTAAAGACAAGAATGTCATCCCACGTAGGAGGGATTAAACATCATAATAACGCCAACATACATGGATTCCATAATCTTTAGAAAGAATGCTGAGCGGTACTTTGCCAGGATGCTAAATTTGGAGTGTGAATAGTTACTGGCACATCTGTTTGACAACAAATGTCGACCGATTGCCGAGTCACAATCGTTTGAGCGGAGATACATTGCATTTTTGGTTGATTTCTTAATGGTACGGTCTTGTTTCGTATAACACTTGGCACATGTTGTTTGATCCTTTCACTTAACCGTTGAGTTGTTCTACCTACATAGCGAGAACTACACTCGCATTTTAGTTTATGATTTTAAATATCCGATAAACATATCCGATATTTGAGTGACCAACTGATAGTAATTTGAGTTGTTCTTGTTAATATAACCAGTGTTTTGTGATTTCTGAGTAATCAGTAAAATAAGAAGTGTTCACGACCATCTCAGAAATATCGAATTTAATTTTTTCAGGGGGTCATGCTATCGCCCCCTGTCAGCACCCCCACTTAAAATATCGTTCCGCAGTCCCTGGCATTACATCAAACGGTCATAAGCTCACCGCATACCTTGGCTATCCCGCTTGCCCCCCTCTAGAAAGAATCCTGCGGACGCCCATGCGGTCTATGAGCCACATTCAGGAAAAAAATACCGTCCAAATGCGGACTGAAATGTTTGCAAGAGCATGGCATTAGTTTCATTCCGGTCTCATGTAAACACTTCAGAAAATTTTCACTTCGGTCGCGGTCTGAATTCGTGCTGGTCTTATGTAGTTAGTCTCAAATATCTGAGCTCCCCCCCGGCTGTGTACTGTACTCCAACCGGAAGTCCAACTCTGCAAGGTCAACTGTGTGGCGCTGTGTCTTATCGCCACGTTGACCCTATCAAAATCCAGCAGGCACCATTCAAAAGCTTTGTTTCCGTGGACGATATTTGTATTTCGTGGTACTAAACTCTCGGGAAGATGTGGATGAAAAAGCAATTAATCGTTCTTCTTGTAGCCTGCATTATTTCTGTGTTCACTTTACCCAAAGATGCTTCGCAGAAGGACGAACATGGTCGACATAAACCTCATGACGACGAGCTCTCCGAAGAGGAGCATATGGTGGACGGTAAACACAACCCGGATTACGACCACGAAGCGTTCTTAGGGGACATGAAGGATGAGTTCGATCATTTGTCGCCTGAAGAAGCCAAGAGGCGGTTGGAGTTGCTGATAGCCAAAGTGGACGGTGACAAGGACAGCTATGTCACTCCAGAAGAGCTCAAGAGATGGGTCAAAACTGTGTTCCAGAAAAAAATGATGTCGGGTATGGAAAGCGACCTAGCTGACAAAGATAAGGACAAAGATGGATACATCAGCTGGGAAGAATTCTTGAGTGATAGCTACGGTGATGATGTTCCGAATCAAGATGAAGATGAAGAAATGAAAAAAATGATCGAACGAGACCGCAAGCGTTATAACGTGGCCGACTCAAATAAGGATGGGAAGCTTAGTCCAGAGGAGTATGCTGGGCTTTCACATCCAGAGAGTAACCCCGAAATGCAAGCTCTGAATGCAGAAGAGACCCTTGAAGGTAAGATTGTAGCTTTGCAGGAAAGAGACAAGAGAACGTGCCTCTGAGTTTTGGTTTGACCACTTAAATGCAGATGACTCGAAAAGATGACTGTCTCGTGTGACATTTCCTGTCCACACTGCCAAACAATGTCGACACACTAGTGTTTAATTGCTTGAATCTAAATATGCCTGTGTACTTAGACTTTTGTCATGCTACTGCAGTTCATCTTACTGATATGTTAAAAGAACTCTTTGATAGTGGTGATAACATTTTCCCCATAAAGAATCGCATGTTATTTTATTTTCAAGTGAAAAACAAATGAGATCGTTGCGTTTTAAAGTGCACATGGTTACTTGTAGTGGTCATTTAATTATTCATACGTCTTCTTAATTCATTGTTTGTCTTTGTTGTCGAAGAAAAACAGCGCCTTTAGTTTGACCACGAAACAGTGTAGTGGAATAATAGTTTTGAATTATAGAAATCAAGGATTTCAGGAACGCAATGCTAATTCTCTGAAGTTGGCAAGGGTATGAGTCAATTTCATTGGCTCATGTTTTTTGGGTTTTTTTTTTCTTTCTTTTTTTCCTCAAAATTTGATTACTCATCCATGTTATTGCAAGGTTTTTATTAAATTCTCATGCTGTCTTACACTCTGACCAATTCCACAACCTACTGTTTATGTCTGTTACAATCCAAATTTTGCAATGCTTGTTTCAGTCTTTACATTAATTCTGTGTCTCTAAAATGGAGTCCATTTCATTTTCCTCTGAATTTTGGGTTGAAAAATATAACAACTGTGTGTTAAAAAAAAAACAAAACGTCAGTGACATGACCAATTCTGATGTTTGCTAGGATATGCAAACCTGAGATTAACCTTGCTAATTGTTGAAGACCAAGATCATGTATAACTTAAACATCTGATCTTATTTTTTCCAGATATGGACAAGAACAAGGATGGTGTGTTAAATTTAGATGAATTCCTTGGTGAGTACAAGGACCCTGAATCTGCTGACCAAGAGGAACCAGACTGGGTGAAAGAAGAAACAAAAAGGTTCAACGATGAGTTGGACAAAGACCACGATGGCAAACTGAACAATGAGGAACTTCGAGCTTGGATTGCCCCTGACACAGACTCTACCATCATCGAGGAAGAGGTGAAACATTTGATGGAGGAAAGTGATGATGATAAAGATGGGAAGCTGAGTGTAGAGGAAGTTATCAAACACCATGAAGTGTTCACTGGCAGTGAAGCTACTGACTATGGCCAAGCTTTGCCAAAAACCAAGGAAGAACTCTGAGTCATTTGATTCCTTGTTAATCAAACCTGATTTGTTAAAGAGAATTCAAGTTTGGGACACTGATTTTGAAAGACGTTTATACAATATTTAAGACAAAGGAAAACTTAGGGATTGCTATAGGTTAACTACAGGCAATGGTTTAGAACTGTTGTGTATCTTTTCTACTGTTTGACCTTGTATATTTCAAAATTTCGAAATTTCTATGTGCAATGTTGGGAAAGATGGCTGAGGTTTTGTTGTCCCATTTTGTACTGAATTCAGCTTATGAAGTTAAATTATTACTTTTTACTATTAAATATTTGAAGGAAACATTGATTTGTCCATCAATACTTAGTCATTCCACTTTTTTAAGCAAACAGAATAAACTGTGTAGTTTGAAAGTTAATGATTTGTAGCATTGCTTGAGTTTCCTTTTTGAAAGTCTTTTTTTTATGTTTCCATGAAAGTGTAGAAAACATGAATGGAAGTTTGGAGGAGCTAGAGGTGGCAGTTGGTATACAAGCCCTTTAAACGTATCTTTTCACCACTTTCAGATTCCACAAACTTCCCTGATTGTTTCAATAGATGGATGGGAGCACAAAAGAAACTTTTTTGTTTCACGTACAAAAGGTCTTTAACTATTCAGCTTCAGGATTATTTGTGAAAAAGCATTTTTTAATTTGAATAAATATGTTCTATACTTTGGTGACGGCAAGAGGGCTGGAAACCTGCCCTTTGAACAGCCAAATGGTTAAATATTCTTTGACGTGTTGAAAATTAGCATCTTCGGCTCTCTGCGAAACTATTTTGAATCACAAATATATGAACGAGATGGAAAAGGTCAATTTAGACGCACACAAAAGAATATCTAATTCCGTGAAGTAACCAAGTCCACGCTTTTGGGGGGGAGGGACACATAATCGAAGATGTATCGACAAACTATGTAAAACAATACGAAATATGCTCTTGTAGTCTACGTCACCACTGTGTCCATTGACTTGTTACAAGGATTGCATGAATGTTCCGTTTTCTTTTCTATTGTTTTTCAAATTGTTAAGTCTACAATTTATACAAAAACATTGCAAAAACAGCGAGAGAATATTAGGATATGTTCAAAATAACTTTAATAATCCATGTCGTTGAAATAAATCAGAAAGTAACTCGAAAAACTCGTCGGAATCGTTTTAAGCAATTAGGGGGAATTTCGTATAACAAAGTTTGTTACTGGGCTATAAATAAGGAAGAATATCACTTCGCTATTTCACCAATGATGTACCGACGGACTTGAAATGATTATAGCTAGGGGGAGGCAGGTCCCCTGGCCCCCCTACTGGGTACGCCACTGATCTAATTTGCCGTTATTAAACGAGGAGGCAGATGATTTACCGGGCATTAGCGAGTTTCCTTTCCCGACCAGTCCCTGCTTCAAACAAGGCCTCGTTAAAAACCTTTCATTAGAAACAGACTTATATTCACATGGGAAGGAAAATTCATTTTCGTGTGAAAGGTTTTAAACAAAGCCTTGTTTTAAACCCCTTAATACATAAATTGTTTTTTATCTATTTTTTGTTCTATGTTTTTGTTTCATTGCTTTATGCGTACTTCAGTTATATCGGACACGGGGAAAAAAAGACCTATTGTTGAAGCTGTTCTCCCTTAATGAGATACCTATTCAATTTCCACAAAGAAATGTCGATTCGTGTGATAATATTCGTCTGGTGGAAAACCGCCATCATTATTTATCTCTATCATTCGTTAACCGACGAATTTTAACGAGTACTTTCTGATTTAATCCGAAAACACAGATTTACTTGAGAAGTTCTATCAAATCCTCAACTCTCTTATTTTACTCTGGTCAATGCTAGACGATTTTATTTGTCAAGGGAAGACGTCTTGGACCGGAAAGGATTAAAAAGGGTTGTTTCTCTTGGTTTTAAATGCAGTGTAACTGGCCAAAAAAACTCGCCAGAACTCAGATATTACTCAGAGAATATAATAATATTGATTGGATACTTTAATGTCACTAAGTCTGTGCTGGTCGAGAATTAATCATACTTTCTTTCATGTAGGATGACTATGATAGAATGTTAGAGCGCGATTCTCAAGCTTTCTTAGACGTTTCTTTTTTCAAAAGGAGGAAAGCTTATCTTTCATGGTTGTTGGTATAATTGGGCTTTCGAAATTATCTATCTCTTTGTAATTGCAGCGAGGCGACTGGTAAAACACTTGAACTTATAAATGTATTACAAATCACAATATATATACACGCACGAAAACTGTACGGATCAAAGTCCATGGATAAAAATTCTATGTTCTAACACCTGTTTCGTTCATTTTTGACTTTAAAAGTTTAGCTAGACTTTGTTCAAACAATCAGCCGGAATTCTGAATGGTTTTAAACGTGCTGGGAAGAAAAAAAAAATCAAAGTAGCTAAACAACCTCGTAGACAAAGGATTGCCATAAGTGCATGGAAGAGAGAACGAACAGGTGTATCTGCTCATTGTCAACGTATGTTTCTGTTTATGATTTTAATAAATTACCAACGGTTTGCGCAGCTGGAATAGACAGAAATAGGGAGAGAGTTATGGCTGATTTCTATTGGCCCAAACTCCAATTCAAACGTGTTTGCTTCAGAAAAAGTTTACGTGTAAAAGAAAGTGTACATGAAATGAAGACATTGTCAGAATAGCGTCATTCGTGGTTAGCGCAAACATGTGGACAAGCTACGGGTTTATGCAACTGATGATAGTTATAGTTTCCTCACCAACACAAAGAGTGGTTTGTACTATCGAGGTACACGATCAAGATCATTTGTCAAAGCATTCGCACTATGAGGGAGACCACCACAATACCGGATATGACCACGATGCATTCTTAGGCCCAAAGCAAGCAAAGGAGTTCGAGGAACTAAGCGAAGAAGAGGCTAAGAAAAGACTGAGAGGGATGATTCCTCGTTTGGACGACAACAAGGACCGACAGATTTCTGTTGATGAACTCGAAGCTTGGATAGAAAAGCAACGCAAGATCTTTATGTATGACGCCGTCGATGAAGACATGAAGACACAGGATGAAGACGGTGATAACAAGATATCCTGGAGTGAGTACATGAAGGCGCGCTTTGGTGAATGGGAGCATGAGAATTATCCGAAAGATGAGGTAAATGGCCTGAGGGTGAATTGAGTTATCAGCCGTGAACTTTATGCATGATAATCGTATGTTAAAGAATTTGCGAGAGTTTGTTTAAAAGAGAATTTGGAACCACACAGAGTTTAATGCCAAAGCTGATGAACGGTGTAAAAAAAGATTCGGTATGTTCTCGCCAACGATTAAAATTCGCAATATTTGGAAGAAAATGTGATACCATGTCGTCTCTCGAAATTTTCAAGTTTCAGGCTTTTTATACTCTATAATGAAACACTATAATTAAATGATTTTTCGGTTCCTTATGTTTAAATCATACACAAAAAGGCAGAGGTTCTGGTACCATTAAATTTTATCAAGAAAAGCGCTCTCCTGCAAACCCCAACCACCCCTCTATACCTACTCTTGCTTAACTAATCGATATTTAGGCATTAAAAGATCAAATTCGCAAGGCAAAACGCAAGTTTGACGCAGCTGACCGCGACAAAGACGGCAAAGTGGATCGAGATGAGTACGTGAACTTTCAACATCCAGAAGAAGCAGATTACATGGAGGAGATTGCCATAGATGAGATTGTGGATGAGGTGGATAAAGATTTAGACGGGTATGAACTCATAGGAAACAAATATCTCCTCTTTTTCTCTCCCTTCTCTTTTCTTTTTAATTTAAAATACGTTTTCTCTAGGCTCATATCCATTGATGAATTTCTTGGCCAGTATGGTGACGGTCAAAGACCAGATTGGGTAGAGCACGAACGTGAACACTTCGCAAAAACGTTCGACCTGAACGGAAATGGTAAACTCGAGAGAAACGAAATCCACAAGTGGGTAATCCCCTCGAGGGGCGAATCTCGCGAGGAAGCGGAGCATCTTATGGAGGGGACAGACGAAGATGCAAACGGTTTGCTTTCGGTGGATGAAATAATCTTACATTTTGATTTATTTGTGGGGAGTCGAGCCACAGATCACGGAGAAACATTAAAAAGAATGAAACACGATGAGTTTTAGAATAGAACAAGACTGACCCGTGGTGTAACTAAGTCAAAAAATAAGTCTGAAGGACAGATGATGACGCATACTACCTGTCAATACTTGTCTTCGTCAGTTTATGTAAAAATATACCATGAAATGACATGCGCCGTGATGGCTGACTCGCGAATATTTGCTTTAGCTTTTGTCAAACGATTAAACACTATTGGATACACTTGATTTGAATTTCTTTGTTGTGGTAAAAATAAGTGGTAGTTGGAAACTCAAGGTATTTTTCCGGTTAACAGGCGTCATTCATGTCTTTATCACGGTACAGAGACAAGAAAGCTATTTTGAATTTGTTTTACAGGCCCGCCCAGAGCCTGGGTGGGGCACAGGGCAAATTAGAAATTTGGGGACCCCTCCTACATAAATTATTTTGGTCGATATTGTGCTTGACAGTAACACTTTCATCCGGTTCTTTACCGGAGAGCCTGAAGATAACTATTTGAGTAAAGACATGCGTGTCCTAACCGGTGCTCAGCGTTCAATGAATAAACAAACAGCGTCGATTCGATAAAAGTAGCAAATCTTATTCAGTTATTTGATCTTCATTTGAAACATAAAGGAAATAAATGTATCAGTATGCTGAGGGAGCCAAAGAGGGCCCCTCTTGAGGTTGAGGCCTGGGGCAAATTGCCCCAGTTGTTCCCCCGTCTGGGCGGGCCTGTCGTTTTATGAAATAACCGCGGTCTTTCCGAATTGATCAAAAATTATAGAATAACACACGTCCTACGCACGCTCTGATTGGACGAGCCTCATTTTTTCTTAGACTACAGAGACATGAATGACGTCACGAAGGCTTGAAAAACCTTAGTTATTTAATAAAACAAAAAGAAGTCAGACACTCAAGCAATTTTCTGTTTGTTTAATATACAATGAGGGGAAATGTAGCTCATCCAGTCAGTGCGTGCGTAGGTTGCTTTTTATTTCGTAAAGTTTTATACTATCGGACCCAGGTCTCGAACAGGAGACATGACGGAAGGTTACGTACGGATGCAAGAAAGATGGTTTATATCGCTCAAGAAAAGCGCTCAGCGATCTTACCACTGAAACACTACATGAATAGCTTGTCCAGTTCAATACAAAAAGAATGTCAAGTACTCACAAACTCCATGAAAACATTGGGAGTTGTTGTGAAATTACACAAGTCCCTAAAATTCACTGGTGCAGGAGCATTGACTCCGCATTTCTATCGCACTAGGACACAAGACTTTGCATGCAATTATAAGAACCATTGGTTTCTGTAGGCATCCCAGTTTTGCCTCTTTCTTTCTGTAGAGCACTCGTAAGGTTTTAAATGCGTCGACTAAACTTGACCTCGTGAATTTAACTTATTAATTCGGAAAAAAAGAATATCACTATGAATTAAAAAAATTAAAAATATTAATTGATAGTCAAGTTAGCCGCCAATCACTTAGACACGGTGGATGCTAATTGACTACGTTTTTGTAACATTACCCAATTAAATAGAAATACGTGTACGCAACAAACGCTAGCCCACCCTTTCAATGTATCTCCCGAGAATCCAAGTAAAATTAATAATTTTTCAAAATTGTCAAAAAGACAAACCGTCCTTACTATAACTAGAAGAGGGAATGCAATAAAAGAAAAACATTTGGCCACGAATATTAACGACCCAAACTGGAAATTATTTTGTATTTAAAACTGCTCATCGTCATATTTACGTTTAAAATTTCGATTCTGTTTCATTAAAGTAAAATATGTTTGGTGAAAATAACCTTTCACGGTTTCACAAATGATGAGATCCATTCTGGACATTTGTATCAAGACCCTGTATTAGTTGCGATCTTGAGGTATTTCGTGTCGTTTTCGGATCAAACTTATCACTTTTTCGCTTCAAAGAAAGATTTTTTATTAGATGGCAAGACTTTCCGTCTTAAAAGCGGAGCATTCTCACAGGTTACCGGTCGGATACCAGCATCATGGACAGCTCATGACTGAAAAAAATTTTTTGATATTTTTTTGTATTAAAAAGCTGATAAATCCTACATTATCTCAAAGTTAATTACAAACGTCTAATGGAAGTGCTATGATGAAGTTTACGCTAAGCAGTCATTCGGAGGTAAAAGACTGGTGAAAGGGTAATAATTTCATGTCCTATATACAACAGTTGGGAAAGTTATTATGCGTAGTTGTAAGTCAACATACAACAATGCACAGCATCCATCATCACTGATGATCATCAGTCAACTGCCATTGTCCACCTTCAAGTGCCATGATCCACCATCTTACCATTTGAAAAAGCTGTTCAACGGACACTTCTCAGAAGTGTAACAAATACATGGTCACTTAACAATAGATGAAATTCTTGTAGTCTAACCTTATTTGGCCATTAAATGACCATCCAGACAACTGTGATATCTGATCATTATTTTCTGCCCTGAATACTTTGAAATATTTACAACAGACAACACAGTGTGTACTGGGAATTGAACCCAGTAACTCTTTAGTTCCAACAAGGACACACTTTGGTGTTGTTTTAGTATGTCATCCTCAAAAGGGTATAGAAACGCCGAAAATAATCTGCCAATTGTTTTTGGCAGGCAAAACTTCCAGTTTTGCAAAATGATTTATGAACATAGACAAAATATATTTTGGTTTTGTTTTAGTATGTCATCCTCAAAAGGGTATAGAAAATAATCTGCCAATTTCACTAATATCTTGGCAGGCAAAACTTTCAGTTTTGCAAAATGATATATGAACATAGACAAAATATTTTGGTTTTTTTTTAGTATCTATGTCATCCTCAAAAGGGTACAGAAAATAATCTGCCAATTTCACTACTATCTTGGCAGGGAAAACTTCCAGTTTTGCTAAATGATATATGAACATTGATAAAATATTTTGGTTTTGTTTTAGTATGTCATCCTCTAAAGGGTACAGAAACACCGAAAATAGTCTGCCAATTTCATTGATATTTTGGCAGTCAAAACTTCCAGTTTTGCTAATTTATATGTGAACATTGATAAAATATTTTTTGTTTTAGTACATCATCCTCAAAAGAGTATAGAAATGCCAAAAATAATCTGCCAATTTCATTGTTTTTGGCAGGCAAAACGCAGTTTTGCTAAATGATATACAAACATGGACAAAATATCTTGGTTGTTTTAGTATGCCATCCTCAAAAGGGTATAGAAATGCCGAAAATAATCTATCAATTTCATTTTTATTCTTGGCAGGGTAAAACCCACAGTTTTGCTAAATGAAAATCATATATGAACATAGACAAAATATTTTGGTTTTGTTTTAGTATCTGTCATCCTCAAAAAGGTATAGAAAATAATTGGCCAATTTCAATTGACATCTTGGTAGGCAAAACTCCCAGTTTTGCTACATATGTGAACATAGACAAAATATTCTGGTTTAATTTTAGTATGTCATCCTTAAAAGGGTATAGAAATGCTGAAAATAATCTGCCAATTTGGCTGATATCTTGGCAGGAAAGACTCCCAGTTTTGTTAAATGATATGTGAACATAGACAAAACGTTTTGGTTTAATTTTAGTATGTCATCCTTAAAAGGGTATAGAAATGCCGAAAATAATCTGCCAATTTAATTGTTCTTGGTAGGCAAGACCTCTAGTTTTGCAGCATGGTATGAATGTATATAATTGTGGTGTTTTGCATAATTATGGTGATGTTCTGGTTATTATATCCTCAGAAGGGATAAAATACACCAGAAATTCCATGCAACCCAAAAATCACCAGAAACTTCACCCAGATTGTTTTTTTCTGTATTTTATTTCTCCTCAAGAGTTTAATACTAACTATGTACACCAAATACTGAATATTTTACCATTAGTTAGGTCATAAACTACCAGAAGTTAAAAAGGTACATGTATGCCTAAGATAGCCACAAATTGCTTTAATTACATGAATCTGAACTATATTACTTTTTTTAAGAATGAAACAAAAATAAAAGGACACACGTTTTTTTTGGTTCATTTATTCTTTTAATAGCAAATGACTTACATAAGTATAAGTAGTTAGAAAAGATTCTCCAAGTCAACAAAAAACCCAATTTTTCCAAGTTTATTTATTGAAATTATCACAAATTAATGCAATAATTTAATTAACAGTACTACTATTGTAGACCAGCTGCTCCTAACCAAATGCCTTACTATGTGAAGCGCATAGGTGAAACACCCTAGCGACTATGTATAGATGACCGAACACCCTAGAAAAAGCTGCAATTTATCTATTAACCCTCAGGAACCATCAACATGTTTTGCTTTGTAGTGACAATGTAAAACAAGTCTCAGGATCAAGGATAAGTTTTGATTTTCTCAATTTTTAGGTAATACATGATTGTATACCTATGGGGATGGGAAGGACACACCCACAACTAGCTACATTTTAAGTTATGTCTAAACTACCGAAGATCAACTCATGAATTAAGCCACCATGTAAAGTTCTGTCGATCCCTTCACATGACAGCAGAACTCATAGGATGATCTACCATCCTGGTGGCCTGCCAACAAAATTACAAGGAACACTTTCCAAGCACATCACCAGGAAATGAATCCCATTTCCTTCAGTAACTTGGCTAGTTTTGTTCCTGTTATCCTAAAATGATTATTAAACCCTGTCTATCTGATAAAGTTTCTAGCCTGCTCTCTAAGAAAAATACGTTAAGAACGCACCTGGTATCCAAATGAGATGATCGATGACCAGTTCCACAAGTTGCAGTAGATCTCCAAAGTTAGGATAGACAGAGCCATACACACAATTACAGTAAATTAAATTTAATTTCTTAAAAATGTACTATCACTTTGCATAAATAACTTATCACTTTATTCAAATTGAAATATTCAGAAATTTACAGTTTAGTTCTTGCCAATTAATTAACCACTTTGTACTGGCCAATTAAGAGTTTTCTTTCTCTACTTAGTACCTCCAGACATCCAAATGAGATTTTCTGCTTGCACACCTATGACTACAGAGAAATGCTTGGCAATTTGTTCACAAGTCAGCATCTAGCTGCAAATGATTGGCAAGTACTCGAAACATTTGTATTCATGCTTTTTGATCTCCAGACAGCACCAACATTATCATCACCATCACATGGTTTAATTGTACTTTTCATAAAAGGCTTTTTTTTTTTTCTTTGCAGTTGCTGTAGCAGAGCCTTAAAAAACCAGTTTGCTTATGTACACGAATAAAATAGTTTCATGAAGAATACAAGCCTTAAATTGGGCCTCAATTTCTTAATTTTTCTTTTTAATAATATATAAATTAATCAAATAAATTAATTAAATAAATAGATCAATTGTCTTCACCAGAAGACAACCTACCCTGCAGATTGTATCCAGTGAAGGACGAATTCCACCAAGTCAGTTGATTTCCACCAGGAGATGATGGGTACAATTATACCCAGTTACCTATCCCAAGAAAAGGTATACCAGTTATGGAAGGAGTTCAGATTCCATCACATATCTGGTATAACTTTTCTTGTCCTGCCTGACTGCTCTACCCTAGCCATTCTACTCTAAACCATCACGCCTTAAATATTTTGCCACCAGGATTCTAACCTTTTGATTGAACTTTGACCTTTTGATTCCACTTTGCTTGTCATAAAATGTTGTAAGCATCAATCCTGAGCTCCAGCTTCATCCATCAGATGTGAAAATATATCCTTGGATCCATAATCCAAATACAATTTAATCCAGCAAGTTAATGTCCTCCATTATCCAGTAATCCATGATAAATATACAGGGTTCTCCCATAACAGTTACCAGTTTCAATATTAATAACTGCAGTACATTGCAGGGTTTCAGGTTTGACTTTTTGGTTTTTTTTTTTTGTTGAGTTT
This sequence comes from Heliopora coerulea, assembly GCA_030142905.1. NCBI lineage: Eukaryota > Metazoa > Cnidaria > Anthozoa > Scleralcyonacea > Helioporidae > Heliopora > Heliopora coerulea. The sequence goes on along the minus strand of JASJOG010000072.1, from coordinate 1,002,965 downwards.
CTTCAAGTTGAGTCAAATACATATTGTCATGTTATGACTTCCCTAGTTGAGCAGACATGCATCATTTAGGATTAAATTTCCTTCACAATAAAATTATTCAAATAACTTCCTCCTCATGGTCAATTCAAAGGTATATTGATCAAGTTTAATCGCTCAATTACTGGAACTAATTTCAATGAGGAGATTAGACAATTTTTGCATATCAGAAGCACGAACAATAAATCTGTTGGTTCACTTATCAGAACACAACAACACCAAAAATGCTTGGTCTAACTAGCCACATGATATCTTTTCTAAAATTGCTAAACTTAATCATTTCAAAGTCAATGCTCTTTTGGACAATAACAATGGCCTGTAGTATCATGTGCTGAGGGAACAAACCAGGTTCATCAGAGCTAGTGTTCGCTACAGTTATTCTCAATTTTGATAATTTCAACACTGGTATGAAATCACAGGCTTATTTTTTTTTGACTGGGTAGAACCTATGCAGGATTCTAGAGTCAATGAAGGTGTTTCCTAATTTTAAATGAATTCAGAGAAGGCTTGGCATTTACAGTACATAAAATTTTTTAATGTAAGAACAAAGCATAAATGCCTTTCTTCAGTTTGTAGAATAAGTCTTACTAAAGTCTTTTTAATGAAAAAGTTGATGGACAATTTAAAATTCTCTTTTCATCTGAAAATTACTCTTATCAAAATATTTGCATAGTAATTACAACTTTTAGGGAGAACCCTGATTCTTGACATCTCAATGCAGACATACCTAAACATAACAGAAGGTTAACACCCAGCAGCCTTTTTTGCATTTATTGATATGACATTACCTGTCCAACATGTACCATTAAGTGTGTGCTCCACTGTAATAGAAGTAATGTTTCTAACAATGACAATAATATTCCAAGATGCATATTTTAAGTCAAATGTGGAGAAATTTACCAATTCAATGAAACAGTATGTTTTTCAAAACCTCTAAATAGTTGAAAAGCCCACCAACAAACATCAAACAGCAAGTATTTGTGGCATTTAGTAGTTATAGTTTCAAATAAACAAGTAAGGCCACTTACAAAATAATTAAACAAGACTGAAATACTTGTAAAGCAACCTTATTTTTCTTGTGTAGTTATTTACTCTAATCAAAATACAAGATTGTACCATTAATTTTGAACTGACAAGGCTTGTTGGATCAAAGAAAACTCCTTATACTACCACAGTTCAGTACTAGACAACTACTTCTCCAGCAAGTAATATTTTGCCCCAATCCATTTAGCATCAAAGCTTAATTAATGTTAAAGGATAACAAAGTTGGCAATTACCCAACTTCAAGCAAGCCAATAAACTAAAATACGAATCACCAGAACTTTGAAGCAGTTGTTTGTCAATTACAATTTAACCTACCAGCATAACTTGCTACACTTGACAGCCTTCCGTTGAAGTATGTTTACCAGATGAGTTGACATTGATTAGCTATATTTTTTGTCATATTCAGAACCTAAAACAAAACAGAAATCATAATCAGTGAAGTGTTCCCCTTGATGTTTATTCCTTTTGATAATTTTGGAAATTCTAATGATGATCCAAGCATTGTTCTGGTCATTAAACCTATGGAGATAAAAAGAAAAAAAAGACAGTTATGCTAGCAAAGTAAACGTAGAACATGAAGTTAGCTATGGTTTCTCAATTAGTTCTTGAAAACTTTACATTATTTTGAAAAGCCTTAAAGTTGAAGAAAAAGATATATTTATTAGTTCAAGTAAAACAACAATTACCTATCTTAATTCACACAGTTATATTGTTATTTGATGTAGATGACAGGACTAAACAAACTTAAATTTCATAAGATCACTTCAGAATTGTAACAAAATCCAACCTCAATCCTCTTCTAATTAGCCAAATAGTATTTGTATTGACAAGACATTTTTGGTCATCTTTTAAATCACTAAGATTATTTTGCAAAATGGCTAATTTTAGAGTTTCACCATCAATAATTATAATTATCTAAAGAATATAAACATCAACCACCATGTGATCAATATATAATTCAGTTATATTCAATTAAATTCATGCAGTAGAACTCTAATAGTTGTCATATACCACCATGCCCAAGAAAAACACACTATATGTGAATCAATGTAATATTTATAGACAGTGGAATTATTTTATAATTATGTCATACAAGAACAGTTAAATCAAGATCCCAAAACACAAACTTTATTTCTTTTTATTTATTCATTTCAAGTCAACATTAACTATTTACAGAAACAGGAAATAAATATTGTCCACTATATGCATGTACTATTGAACAGATTCAAACAATTCGTTTTGCTTATTTTTATTTCACCATGACCAACACTTGGCTATTTATGAGAGTCATCAATAAATTGTTTAACATTAAAGAATGCCATCTGGCATTATGCAAAATGTGATCAATATTATGCAAATTTTAGGTGATTTCTGAATATGAATTAATCTAATTCATCATCACTCAAAAGAAAAATCATTTGGCACAAGAAAGGATGTCAACTAGATTTGAATTTTATTTCAACACGGTGGACACTCGACTCCTTACACAATAAGGTTCAAGATCAAGTTGTTAATACTAAAGAGAATCAATGTTTTAACTTATACCAAAACATGAGATCAACAACTGAGAAACCTTCATTTTAATCAGTCCGATATTTCTAAATTAACTAATTTACAGTGTTCAAAATAAAGAAAAGGCTCATTCATTGTATTTCACACTCACAATTAACAACTGAAAAAACTTATTTTTTAAATTTTGCACAACCTATTTACAACTCAGTACAGATATGCAAAAAACCACTAGAATATGCTGGGAAGGTAATAGAGGTAAGGAGTTTTCATTTGAGGATAATTATGAAATGTCTTGTCATTAATAATTTGGAATAAATTAGTTTAGATATTCATGTATGATTATCACGAGATTCTGGCCTCTGTATATCAGGTGTATTTATGATTTTAGTGAATTCTTAAGATGTATCAAAGTAAATAAAACTGTCCGGAATTCAGACCAAAAATCATCAAAGATGCATGTTCCAAAATTGGTAATTTCATTGTTAATTTAAGAATTTTAGGATGAGTGAAGGCTTAATGACAATTAATGTTCAACCACTTCACATTCAGTGTATTACAGAAAAACCTTTATCCCTAGCATTTTGTTTTACCGCTTTCAGAGCAAGCTGTTCCAAAAAAGTTCATTCAATTGTTAATTTCACAGGCAGTTTTGCATTTAGAAAACACATATCTGATAATTATACTGATGAGAAAACATCCTGGTAAGTGTACAGTGATACATATTCTGTATTTTATTTTTGGTTCAGGATTTGTTTCTATTGTAATTTCTATTGTACTGATTCACACGTATAAACACCCTCCTTCACTTCTATAGAGATATCTTTGTAATTTGTTATAGAAAGTATATGCAAGATGTTGCATTCATATGTGCAAATGTTCAACAAATTTGGTTTGCCTGTGTTTGCTGCATAGTCACTTTTAAGTACTAGCAGGCATATGTGAGATGAAAAATGTTTCTTTTCCTGATTTCTATAAAGATATGATTCTACTCATTATAATTTACTGGCATTATAACATTTTTGTGCGTTTGGCAAACAAATTATTTTACTTGAATGAAGATTGGAAGACATAGAACAAATAATTATAGAAAAAACCACACAAGACAACAATTTTTCCAAGTTTATTTATAGAAATTACCACAATATAATACAATTTAATTACTAATATTATAGTAGATTAGCTGTTCCTAACCAAACGCCTTATTGTGTGAAGTGCATAGATGATGAAACACCCCAGCGACTACCGTGTATAAATGACCGAATGCCCTAGAAAAAGCTGCAATTTATCTGCTAATCCTCAGGAACCATCAACATGTTTTGCTTTGTAGTGACAATGTAAAACAAGTCTCAGGATCAAGGATAAGTTTTGATTTTCTCAATTTTTAGGTAATACATGATTGTATACCTATGGGGATGGGAAGGACACACCCACAACTAGCTACATTTTAAGTTATGTCTAAACTACCGAAGATCAACTCATGAATTAAGCCACCATGTAAAGTTCTGTCGATCCCTTCACATGACAGCAGAACTCATAGGATGATCTACCATCCTGGTGGCCTGCCAACAAAATTACAAGGAACACTTTCCAAGCACATCACCAGGAAATGAATCCCATTTCCTTCAGTAACTTGGCTAGTTTTGTTCCTGTTACCCTAAAATAATTATTAAACCCTGTCTATCTGATAAAGTTTCTAGCCTGCTCTCTAAGAAAAATACGTTAAGAACGCACCTGGTATCCAAATGAGATGATCGATGACCAGTTCCACAAGTTGCAGTAGATCTCCAAAGTTAGGATAGACAGAGCCATACACACAATTACAGTAAATTAAATTTAATTTCTTAAAAATGTACTATCACTTTGCATAAATAACTTATCACTTTATTCAAATTGAAATATTCAGAAATTTACAGTTTAGTTCTTGCCAATTAATTAACCACTTTGTACTGGCCAATTAAGAGTTTTCTTTCTCTACTTAGTACCTCCAGACATCCAAATGAGATTTTCTGCTTGCACACCTATGACTACAGAGAAATGCTTGGCAATTTGTTCACAAGTCAGCATCTAGCTGCAAATGATTGGCAAGTACTCGAAACATTTGTATTCATGCTTTTTGATCTCCAGACAGCACCAACATTATCATCACCATCACATGGTTTAATTGTACTTTTCATAAAAGGCTTTTTTTTTTTTCTTTGCAGTTGCTGTAGCAGAGCCTTAAAAAACCAGTTTGCTTATGTACACGAATAAAATAGTTTCATGAAGAATACAAGCCTTAAATTGGGCCTCAATTTCTTAATTTTTCTTTTTAATAATATATAAATTAATCAAATAAATTAATTAAATAAATAGATCAATTGTCTTCACCAGAAGACAACCTACCCTGCAGATTGTATCCAGTGAAGGACGAATTCCACCAAGTCAGTTGATTTCCACCAGGAGATGATGGGTACAATTATACCCAGTTACCTATCCCAAGAAAAGGTATACCAGTTATGGAAGGAGTTCAGATTCCATCACATATCTGGTATAACTTTTCTTGTCCTGCCTGACTGCTCTACCCTAGCCATTCTACTCTAAACCATCACGCCTTAAATATTTTGCCACCAGGATTCTAACCTTTTGATTGAACTTTGACCTTTTGATTCCACTTTGCTTGTCATAAAATGTTGTAAGCATCAATCCTGAGCTCCAGCTTCATCCATCAGATGTGAAAATATATCCTTGGATCCATAATCCAAATACAATTTAATCCAGCAAGTTAATGTCCTCCATTATCCAGTAATCCATGATAAATATACAGGGTTCTCCCATAACAGTTGCCAGTTTTGATATTAATAACTGCAGTACATTGCAGGATTTCAGGTTTGTTTGTTTTTTATTTTTTGTTTTTTTTCTTTAAGTTGATTCAAACACATATTGTCATATTATGACTTGCCTAGTTGAGCAGACATGTATCATTTAGGATGAAGTCTGAGTCACCAACAGCTGGTGAAAACATATGAACTTACAGTAAATAGTTATAAATGAGATGACTAAGTATGAGCATATGCAACAACTAATGCAAGCATTAAACCATTGCAGACTATTCCATCCTAAACTGCTAAAGTAAGAATTTGACCAACAGCTGATGGAAGAACCAACCTATTGCAAATAGTACTATCTGGAATTAATCCTGCCATTAAAACGCTTAAAAATAAGAATGAAATTCATGTTAAGATATTTAGTAGGCCAGGTTCTTATTCTGGGTTACAAGGTGCTGATGACTTATGCACAAAGTGTCAAGCTAAGGGGTGAAGTGAATTGGCCATTTTCACTTCCCTCCTCATCTTGATACTTCATTCACAAGTTATTGGTACTTTATAGCCTAAAATAAGAACCTAATCTACTGAATGTCAAAACAAGGATTTCTTTCTTATTGATGCATATTTAGCTGAAGTATTTTTCTCTAAGTATCTGTCCTCCAATTTAGACTGTTAAGCACCAGTGTCACCAACAGCTGGTTGAAGCATTAACCAATTGCAAATAGTTCTATGTGGAGTTAATCCATTAAAAAAGTTTAAAAATATGACTGAAATCCACATTATTGAGATATTTAGTTGGCCAGGTTCTCACTGTGGGTTACAAGGTGCTGATGACTTATGGACAAAGTGCCATGGTAAGGGGTAAAGTGAATCGGCCGTTTCCACTTCACCCCTCACCTTGACACTTCATTCACAGGTCATCAACACTTTGTAGCCTAAAATAAGAACCTGGTCTACCAAATATCAAAATAATGATGATTTCCTTTCTTACTATTATTTATTGATTTAGACTCCAAACAGTACAATAAATATTTTGTCTCTTACTATAATACTGGGTGGTTATCAATTTAGACTGCATTCAGTACAATAAACATTTGTATAAATTCTGCTGTTGGTCATCCTATTAATATGAACCGTAGATAGTAAAATAGATATTGTTGTGAACCTTCCATATTCAATATTTATTGAATTAGACAGCATACAGCACAATAACCATTTGCATAAATTCAACTAGTGATTATCTTATTAATTTTAACTAGTTATAGTAGAATTAAGATTGTTGCAAACTTTAATATCCAACATTTATCAATTCAGACTGCAAACAGTACAATAAATATTGTCCCTAATTTCAATACTCAATGGTTATTAATTTAGATTTTTGCATACCTTCAACTGTTCATTATTTTGTTAATTCAAATAACAGATGGTAAAATAAAGATTGTAATAAAACATTAGTATCCAATATTTATTAATTTAGACTGCAAACAGTACAATAACCACTTGCATACATTCAACTGCTGATTATCTTATTAATTCAAACCACAGATGGTAAAATAAAGATTGCCACAAATTTTAGTATTTAACATTTATTGATTTAGACTGCAAACTGTACAATAAATACTCTCACTAGTTTTAGTCCTCATTGGTTATTGATTTAGACTGCATACAGTACAACAACCATTTGAATAAATTAAAAAAATAAATCTAGAAATCAGTGTAATTTGGGAGAACCCTTTTTACTTTCATTCAAACATGAAGATAGTCCACCTGAAAATGAGGTTAAATATTGCGTTAATACCACTAGCATTGCGAAGAGGGATTATGCCAGATATTTAGTCAAAATTACGGAGATTTATTCATGACAGTATAATCAGTAGATTAACTCTATTCCCCTGGCTAGCAGGAGCGAAAATTCTGTAAAATCCCAAGGCGCCAAAATGTCTGGCACTTAGATCATCCAGTCGAACTGCTTTTAATTCCATAAACTTTCCTTCCTTGTTGTTTTAGAACACGAAGCACGAGTGACCAAAATCTGGCGACAAGTTCTTCAAATCCAGCCATTAGAAATGTTCAAGCTTCCTTTTTGGCCTCGAAGGTCAAAAATTTGAATGAAGTGCAATTAGGTTTGCTGGTTTGCATTAAAATTGGAAGCATTGTCTTGTTTTCACACATTGTTTGTCAGCCCAGTTGACATTGCCGGCCCGAGCGGCTTCAGAATTCGACATGGCAAAAAATTTTGAACGGAAAAACAAATAAAACTTCTCGCTGTAACGAAAACTTGTTTTTTTGTTCAAAAATGCCTTCGCACTGTAAGATAAACGCCATAACCCGCGTAAACATTGTACTTCGTCGCACCAAACAGCTATGTACAGAACACACGTGGAAAGAAAACTTCGAACTTCAAACCAGGAATTTCTCGCAAAAGTTTCACAAAAATTCATGAAAATTGCTTCTCGACCGTTGAAAAGCTATTCCTAACGCTTTTCTCCGGCGGTTTGCCTTCTGTGTATTGAACATGCTGTGCATGCAAGAGTTCTCACGTGTACGAAGAAAGCTCGCCTCAAGCAGCCTAGAATTTTTTCGGGATAAATTTTCCCCAAATTCATCAAAATATGCCTAAAAGAATCAAAAGCACTTCCTTATCTCTTTTTCCACTTGTTTTGCTCGAAGAAACGAAGCTAAGCGGGAAACGAAACGGTAATGCAAAATTCGCGACGTATTCTCGTTAAAACAGCTCGTAAGAGATTTGGCCGAAGACAAAATGTTCAAGCTTCGTTTTTGCCTCGAAGGTCAAAAATTTTAATAAAGTGCAAATAGGTTTGCTGGTTTGCATTAAAATTAGAAGCATTGTCTTGTTTTCACACATTGTTTGTCAGCCCACTTGACATTACCGGCCCCAGCGGCTTCAGAATTCGACTTGACAAGAAATTTTGAACGGAAAAACAAATAAAATGTCTCGTTGTAACGAAAATTTGTCTTTTTGTTCAAAAATGCCTTCGCACTGTAAGATGAACGCCATAACCCGCGTAAACATTGTACTTCGTCGCACCAGACTGCTAGGTACAGAGGTACACGTGGAAAGAAAGCTTCAAATAAGGAATTTCTCGCAAAATTTTGATAAAAAGTCATAAAAATTGCTTCAATACCATTCAAAAGCTATTCCTAACGCTTTTCGCTGGCAGTTTACCTTCTGTATATTGAACAGGTATACATGAGAGCTCTCACGTGTACGAAAGTTAGACTGCAGGCCTAGAAATTTGTTGGAAAAATTCCCCCAATTCATCGAAATACCTCTAAAATGGTCAAAAGCACTTCCTTATCTCTTTATCCATTTGTTTGCTCGAAGAAGAAACGAAGCTAAGCGGAAGACGAACCGGCAATGCAAAATTCGTGGCGTATTCTCGTTGAAACAACTCACAAGAGATTCGGCCTAAGACAAAAAATTTAAACGAGAAATACAACAAAGTGAAATATGCATACCTTTACAAACTACGAGGAAGGCTTTCGACCAAATATCTTTGCCTTAAGTTGGTACCGAAGAAGAACTTCGCTCGCTTCTCGTGGAGGTACAAAAGCCCACTTTGATAGAACACCACCTTCTTCCTCCAAAATCGCGCACTTGAATGAAAGCGTGGCTAAATTATCAAGGCTTAAACAGTTGTTGGCGCGACTTAGATTCGTATTTCTATTGGCTAAAAATTTAACTTGGATGCAAGTGATTGGTTCTTTTTGGCAACTTTTGATTGGTGTTTGTGCAGACCAAGTTATCCTCCACCTCGAAAATGGTCTTCGTTTCAGAAAAATGTCCTTCTAAATCGGATAATAGTGATTGATAAATTGATTTCTCTTTAGAACTAAACCCTTTCGAGGCTGGACAGATTATTGCCTCTTAGGTTAACACTGACAAAAACACTGTACTTGGACGGGAAAAAGATTTTCTGACCTTTTTAGAAAAAGCGAGCTTTAAAATTACAAGACTGCCCACTCAGTTGAATGTAACTTCTCAGCAAGTTTTCTACCATATATTTCCGTTTATTTCAATATTTTCAGCGTTATTGTTGTTGAACTTCATAAGCCCAAGTTATATTTCTAAAGGATCTTCGAAAACTAGGAGAAAATATGAAAAAATAATGTAAAAACGACTCAACTCATTTGAGATAGATTTTCCGAAAATAACTCCCAAACAAAAAAAAAAAAACAAAACAAAAACATAACCACACAAGGTATTTGTTGTCTACATTGTAGTTCTCCAGACAGATTGCTTATGAAAAAACAAGTTGTTGAAAGGAAATAAATTTAAAATATTTCGTACCTCAATATAACTAGTGACGACAAAACCTCATTACTTAGATGAAAGACAGATATCGCCAAGTTGTAGAGACAGAAGTGATGGACTATTGCTGCATTTCGTTTCAATATAAAATACATAATCCAAATAAATCAACGTGAAAAAATAACTCTGCAGCACTTACTGCATTTATTGATAGAATTCATAAAATCTGATGATCATAATGAGAGAACGTTAATGTTTTCGAAGCTTGATTGTCACGAGGGATCGGAAGTAAAGGGGCGGACCTATGCGAAGACACCCTCATTGCTCGTTTTCATATCGCGAGGAAAACTGGTGCTAACAGTAAATTCTGAACAGTTAATCGAACTGCGAACTTTTTAAATGACTTATAAAACGAACCTCTTAACCCTTTCTTTACCACAATTAACTATGCATATCAACTAAATCCTTTATAGAAGGGCACACTTTAATGTCCCATCGGTAAACAAAAGACTATGCTAATTTGCGATAAAAAAAATTGAAAATTTTATTAAGCCTAAAAAATTTGAGGAAAGTAAGCGTGTTGTTATTAACTTTTAAGACATAAAGACACATGTGTTTTATAAGTATGGCTAATAATCCATTTAGTTCTACGTTATCACTCCCTTACTGGAGTTAGCTTAAGATATGGCAGCACGTCATCAAAGTAGTGATGTTCTGAATGCTCAAGAAGAACCATTTCGTTTTTGAGTTCAAGGATTCTGTGGGAAGTAAAAATGAGACAAGTGAGATAAAAAAATGACTGGTAGTGTACTGGTAATTAGAAATAGGAACATCATTGAATACTGCCTGATTTTACACAATTAACAACCTACCTTCCAATGGTACCATCAAGCACATTACTATAACTAGAAGAGAGAATGCAATATAAGAAAAACACAACATTTGGCCACGAATATTAACAACCCAAACTTGAAATTATTGTATATTAAATTGCTCGTCGTCACATTTACGCTTAAAATTTCGATTCTGTTTCATTAATACAAAACGTTTGGTGAGAATAACCTTTAACGGTTTCACAAATGATGAGATCCATTCTGACAATTCTACTGCTAAACAATGGATGTTCGTATCAAGACCCTGTATTAGATGCGATCTTAGCAGCCCTCGAGCTTGCACACGGCATTGTTGAATGACCGGAATCCTTGAATATATACCTATATATACTATATGTATATATAGGTATATATATGCCATATATATACCATATATATACCATATATATACCATATATATACCATATATATATATATATATATACATATAATATATACTATATGTATATATAGGTGTATATATACCACGCGTATAAAACGACTCCACGCACGTCGAGATTAATACCCTCGCACCGCGCTTCGCGCGGTGAGCGAGGGACAAGATGGCGGAAGAAAGTGAGTAGTAACAATGAAATGAATATTTACAAAATGCATTGCTATCAGGTCCTCTTTCCTGTTTTGCTCTCCACGACACAACGTGATTTTCTAACCCAATTCGTTTAGGCGAAAACGATGCATGGAAGATTTTCAAATTTCAAGATAAAAAGACCAAGCCAGATGAAGTTAGCGAGTACCTCTCTTCTCTACAGTCAGGTCACACTCCACTACTAATCGACAATGGTGAGATTGAAGAGTTTAGCTGAAGAGAAAACCTCTAGTTATGAGGAATTTCTTCAATTTAGATTGTAAACTTATTAATATGTATTTTTAAAATATTTACTAAATTATAACTATAATTGATGTGGGTTTGAGTTAAGAAATTATCACATACTTAGAGTTTAGCCTTAGAAAATAGTGGAAAAACAATAATGTCCATTTCTGCTCAGGTAGTTTTCAGTGTCGGGTAGGCTGGATGTGTGACCAAAAACCAAGAATGGTATTTAGGAATGCTGTTGCAAAGTCAAGAGGAAAGAAAGATGGTGAAATGGAAGTTCTTGTTGGTAATGACATTGGAAACATTGAACTAGTGAGGTGGTCACTGAAGACTCAGTTTGATCGAGATGTTGTTACCCATTATGATGCTCAGGTTAGTATTTGTTTACTAACAGAAGCTTACATGTTGGTCAATGAAAAGTGTTGCAGTGCAATTGGTTTGGATAATTAACCTCTAATACTCATACCATAGACTGGTACTCTTATGAGGGGAGTGGCAAAGTGTGGAACCTCCTAATGTTTGTTCGGTCAGTCTCAAATATTTGGGACAAAATGTCTGATATCATCAAGTTACATGTATTAAGGATAAATACTAGTATATTACTTACAATACACCAAATGCTTTTGTAACCTGTTTACCAAGTCAGATATATAACAATTCAATTAGATAATTTGTATGAAAAAGTAAAAATGATTTTGGCCAACTGCAAATTACCCAGATTTGTTTGAGTTTAAAAATGATCCAGACTCTAGATTAAAAAGAAATATTAATATTATTGAGTTATGGGCAACTGGGCCCAATATAATTGAAACCTTAGTGATAGAGATTAAATTGTAGTTTCAAAGGATGTACATGAATCACTAAATTTGGTTAAAATTTATGTTCTTTCTATTTCAGGAACAAATATATGACCATATCTTTAGTCGTCTTGGCATTAACTCTCAGGGAAGTGTAAATCATCCTATTGTTATGACCGAGTGTGTTTGTAACCCCAACTATTCAAGACAGTGTAAGTCAGTACAGCATTTCCTCCAAATACATGTTGAAACCCACATGTGCCAATATTAGGAAAACATTTTTGGGCAGAAATAGGTTCTCTTCCCAGACAACTTTCATCCTGCCTTAGGATGTCAAAATTATCTTGTTTTAGCCTGCAGATTAAAGCTACAAAGGACTGGTTAGGTGCTTAATGGGTTAAAAGATGTACATTTATGAACTGATTAAGATGAATTATGTGATTCAATAAATGAAGAATGAATGAACAAATGAATGAACCAATCAATGAGCTAATCAGTAAATATACAAATAAATGGATGAGTAACCAGCTAAGCAATCAACCAGTGAATGAACAAACTTGGAACAAATTAAACAATACCTTTGTGGGTTGGTTATTGGAGTTTTGTGTAAATGGCATAGTACAGTTTTGATTGGTCATCCATGCCAGACAATATGTAATGTGTAATGTTGTGTAACCTATTTTTTACAGCAATGAATGAGTTACTTTTTGAATGCTACCATGTACCTCAAGTGGCATATGGAATAGACAGTTTATATAGTTTGTACTACAACCAGCCCAATTCAGGTATAGAAATCAGATTAAGTTATTCAATTATTTAATAAACATTTTAACTTAAATGCAGCAGGCCATTTGTTGATGGTACTTGTTTCATAATTAACTGTGAGCAAGATTAACAGTATTAGTTTTATACCAAGTCTGATGGTATAAAACTAATACTGATACTAATTCTCTAGTAAACTTTTTTTTATCAGCAAACAATTGTGCACTGGTAGTTTCATCTGGTTATCAAGTATCACATGTTCTTCCAATAGTCAATGGAAAGTTTGATGCAAGAAGTTGTAAAAGGTTTGAATTTGCAATTAACTTCTAAGATTTGTTTTATTTATTTACCATCAGTTTAACAGACTGTTTAGTTGCAAATAAGTAGACAGAATACCAAGTAGTGCAGTAATAGCTGAGAGTTTGGCTGATTGTATGGTTTTTGTTTAAAATGTGCAAACATTTCTACTTCTAGGATAAACCTTGGGGGAAGTCAAGTTATAGGATTCATGCAAAGATTGTTACAGCTGAAGTACCCAAGTCATGCTGCACAAATAACATTATCAAGAGCTCAGGTTTAGTTTTCTGATATGCTTTTTTACAAAAAAACCAGATTGATAGAAATGAAATACAGTAGGCAAACTGATTGCATGAATTGCCAAGTAAGAAAATGAATAGGTGAATGAGTGAGTGGATGGGTGTTTGAATTGACACCACAAGTGAATGAGAGGCCATATCAACTAACAAAAAGGAAAAGTTTACCAACAGTAGGAGTTATGTCAGACAGCCACTGAGACAATGTTTAAGTGCCTTGAAGTTCTGAGGCTTAATGTTTTAAGCTCAATTACTGGATTTTGGAGTGGTAGTTTAGCACATTTTAATTTTTGATTTCACCCCCAATTCACACCATAAGTGATCTCATGAGCCAAACATCCTATTTCTTACCCTGCACTATACCATTAGGTATGCTTCAACATGGCTGATTAGCACATATTTCTGAGTCTTTAATGAACTAAACCTCAACAAATGATTTCCATTGCCTCATGGTGATTAGCCCTGTTGGTATTTTGCAATGCTACATCACTGGTTTAGGGTGTGTCCTTAAACTCAGGCTGCAATTCATTTGAAAACCAACACTTTGATTTACCGACCCATAATCAAATTAATTCCAGGAGATTGTGCATGATCACTCGTACATTGCTACAGACTACCATGAAGAATTATCTCACTGGCAAGACGATGATTATTCAGACAAAGAAGAACGTATAATGCAATTACCATTTATACAAGTAAGAAAATCAATTATTTTTCAAGGATTAAATTACTGTTTTATTGACATAAGAACCTACTTTCCAGCTCACAGTACTCAGTGGCCTTTTTGGTAGAGTGAAAATTTTAATAATTCATTGCCACATGTAACTGAATTCAAGTAAACTTCAAGGTGATTTTATATGAGAAAAGATTAGATATGGTTTTGAATTTCCTTCATTTTTTTTCCTCATGATTTATTAATGAATTTTCAAAATTATATCTAAAACACATAATGCTAAAAATTGACCAGTTCATCATTTTCTCTAAAACTAGTGTACTTTTTGTGGTCATGTTGGTTTTGATCAATTCAAAGATTGCACCATATTGATTAGTTTAATTCTTTAGCCTGCTGGTTCTCAAAATGGAAATGTTAAGGATGAAGAGAAGGAAAGGTTGAGAAGGGAGAAACAGGGAAGGAGGTTACAAGAGATTAATTGTAAAAAGCAACATGAAAAGGTAACTACAGGAATCTTAGATAGGGCAGTATGGCAAGCATGCTCAAACTAAGGACTATCTATTGACCTACAGCAAGCATACAGACAGATTGGAAAATTCTAGGAGGCATAATTTTCATTCATGGGGATACCATTTCTAAATAAATCCTTTTGGCAGTATTGCTAAAGAACACTTTGGCAAACTTTTGTTTGGGTCCCACAAGATGCACTTATGGTAGGTGATTAACATCCCCCCAATTATTTTGTGTAGTTTTAGACATCACAGTCATCTTCATGCTGAGTAAAGTTAAGTGTTAAACCCTGGTCATTAGCATACCTACCAGGGTGGCCAAGGTGTGGGCTCCCCCTAAGTATTTACTGGGCCACCCCCCATGATGAGAAATTTAATCATCAACCTCTGTAAGTTTGGACATTTCCACAATTGCAGGTGTGCAAGAGAACATATTTGAGTGTTTGAGAGTCACTCCCTAAAATCTATACTAGATATCCCCCAAATTTGCTAATGGCCCTTAAAGTCCCCCCTGGTTAGAAATGTCTTAGTTATGCCACTGATGCTGGTTTCTGTCATTCTTTCATTTTGGCCCTCCTTCATGTTCTGGCTTGTTATACGTGCCGCCTTCAACAAAATATTGAACAGATTTACTGCATGATGCTGGAAACAGCACCTCATTGACAACCACTCATTCTTAAGCAAGAATGTATGGGCTATTATTTTTTGTCACTCTTTAGTTGTTGGAAGAGGAAAAGCGATTGAAGCATCTTTTAAAGATTCGGAAAATGGAAAGTGATGGAGACAAATTTAAAGTAATTTATTATAATTTTATCATCATGATCACTACTGCCATAATACTTTTTCTTAATAGTTTAATTAGTCGTATTTTCTTTTTAAGTTTCTGTAATATGTTCCCATCATACTATTGCATAAATTTTGCCAGATTCTAGCTTTTTTTTATGAATTTCACAGAATGCCTTGACCAGAGAAGGATTTCAAACGACAGAGGTTTGTCAAGTATTTTTGCGGATATTTATCTCGTAATTCTGTTAGATCGTTTTAACTATTTCGAGATTACAAGACAGAGAATGCAATGTTCGTATGTTGCTTTCTTCTGCAAAGCAACCCTTTACAATTCTATTATAGAGAACGCTTTTTGGACAAATTTGTGATAAAGTACTGGATTTGAGCATTTCCCATCATAGTTACTGGAAATGGAACGTAAATATTCACATTTCTAGGAATTGAAGTACTATTTGAAAGTTTGAATACTAAGTCCTACAAGGTTATCCAAATTAAGAATATTGTTATTTTCGATATAAGCTAAATCACTTTCAGACAACAAATAAATTGCTTATTTGCAGTCTGATGAGAATTCAGATTAAATGTAATATTCGTAGTCTGCAGATGATTCAGATTAAATCGAAAATTAACTCAAATAAAATGTGGTTGTTATATATCTAAGTATTGGCAAATTATTGTGGTTTAGATCTATGGTATACTAATAGTCAAGTGGAGCTCAGAAATAAGAACGCAATCTCCATCTCCTCATTCTGTTTTTATAGGAATTCCACCACTCCATTGACAATTTGTCAACGGTTGTTAAAAAAAGAAGTGAGAAAGTGAAGAAGTTACAGGCGTCGATTGAGGCTGCGGTGCGTTAACTGATGAACCTTATAGAGCGACATTTACAGCACTACTGCATCATAAAGCAAGGCGAAGCTAAAAGCATTATCGTTTGACAAATATTTTAAAGCAAGCAAACATCGAGCTCAGAAAACCACGTTAATTCTTTGAAAGATGAAAAATGAGTGTTGAAGGGTTGTTCGGATTCGTTTTTTCTGCACAGAACAGACGAAAATGATGCCTTATTTTGGCCAACCATTGAAGAGTCAGAATTGTTTGAAAATGTGTAGGTCTACATGAAAACTAATATGAAGAACATCATATGATACGACAAATTCTAATCGTCTCTTATTGAAATTAGGTTACACATATTTCAAACAAAAACTCATAATACTCGTTTAAGCATGACCAACACTCTGCCTCCTTTCTTTTTACTCTTTACTTGCCGTATTAATTTGGTATAAATATGGTTGTATACCTGTTTGGTATACGTAACTTTCAGTTCACCCAAACGAAATTGGAGTCTGGCTTGTGTCAGCACCACCGCTCATCCATTTTTCTTCCGTTTATTCATCTATTTCGTTTATCTGTTTTGCCACGAAGGGCTACTATCACTTCATTAATGTTGTCCCATCTTTTCATTGCAGAAAAAACAAGATTCTTCGTCTACTAAAGCGCAAAAAAAGAGTGCAATCTCAGCGGAAGATACTGTCGAGAAAAATAAGAAAATTCCCATGTCTCAAGAAATGAAAGAATGGTTGGATGGACTACGATCGAGGAGAAAGGTAAAAATTTTCCCAGCACCTGGGACCCTCAAAATAATTTACTTGCAAAATGGCACGTGAGGTTTTTGTAAGGGATGGGGAAATTTATTATTTTGCTTCGGGCCACCCAGGTCTCTGGACGGGCCTGTCTCAAAATGCAAATCCTCGGGACAGGCTGATTTAAGAACAATCGACATGAAAGTCGAACTGATACGCCTTTTAGATCGGTCCCCACGGTACCAAAGCTTCCTCTTTGGTATTCTCCTTGCTTTGATATACGCGGGAGCACTCGAAAATCCAAATCGATACAGTCTTAAATGAACCGTAATCTGACCAATGCGTTTCTATCACGGAAGCTTCTATTACAGAATCGCCCAGGATCTGGTTAATTCCGGATACCCTACTTGCTCGAACCACTCAGACTGATGAGAAATTTTCTACACCCAACCTAAAACTGGTGCAGAAGGGCATAAAAATGGATTCCTATTTCCTGGCAACTAGAACAAAGAAAACGGTTGAAAAAGTTTTGCTAATACCTGTATGTAAGTTCATTCCAGTCTCATAGGAATCCCTCAAGACGTTTCCACTTCGGTGCTCATCTGCTTCCACCCCTACCAAGTTTTCTACTCAAGTATCCTTTGTCTAACTGTGTATAACGTACAATTTTGTCGTTCAAACATTCTGCAGAAAATTCTGCAAGCGAGGCAACAACGCCAACAACGTAAAGAAGAGTTGAGTAATCGGAGGAGTGCAGCTTCTATTGAAAGAATGAGGATGATTTCTAAATTAGCTCATGATCCCAACAGTAAGTTGAAATATTATGGTAGTTCAACCAGCTGACTGACCAATCCGTTGAATAATTTACATCTTGTCACTGTCTTGCCTTTCGTATTGTAAATTATATCAGAATGTTGACGTTTATGTTTCTAAGTTATTTCACCGTGAGTTATTAACGAGTATTACAAGAAGTAAATGAGCATGTACATAGTCATGTTTAAGCATTTAGGTACGTTTATGTGCTTGTGTAGGCAATACTTGATGTAAACAAGAGTATGTGCCCATGTTTAGAGCACTTACATTAGTTTATCTGGTGTTCGCAGTTCGTGATGATGGTTCGTTGAGAGGAGGTCACAAAAAACCAAAAGAGGATACATTTGGAATGAATGATGATGACTGGATGGTTTACAGACATATTGTAAGTGTTGCGCGATAAATCATAACATTGGTGGTAAAATCACTGAGCCTGAGGCCATGAAATGATGGTGTTCGTTCCCAGGACGGTGATTCACGTCTTGAGCTACACCTTGCTCACGTGTTTGTTTCTTTGTTTCAGAGCAAAGATGCTGGCGATTCGGATAGCGAAAAAGAGCAAGAACAGTTGGGTGAAATTGAAAACGTCTTGAAAAAACACGATCCAAATTTTCAAATGTAAGTCATGCCAGCTTCGTTTTCTTCTCCATCCTATTTCCTGTTGTTATTATTTAACATTTTGTTCTTCATACGCATTCTCTCAAGCTATTCTTCTCAGAAAAACGTTTTGAGTCTCTGACGGGAATACCCGTAACCTTCTGATCGCCGGTGAGATGCTCTAACCGTTGAGCTGCATGGACTCAGATGGTGAGCGAAGGTTACATTTATGTACTGGTTCGTATTGATGGTCGTATTGAAAGTTACGTTTATGTACTGGTTTTTATTCATGACCGCCGGTAGACCGGCGGTCAGAAGGTTACGGGTTCGATTCCCGTTAGAGACTCAGACAGTTTTGCAGAGTAGAATAGTTGGAGAGAATGCGTATAAAGAACATCATATAATTACCAAGCTACCACATTTAATAACATCATTGAGTTAACATTTTATTGTAAATGTATATCTTCGTTACGTATGTATTAGGATTTTAACTTAGGTAATACCTTGTTTAATCCTACATTTATATTTATATTGTTTATAATGTTAGGGCCCTCAGTAATTGGCTTTAGTTGTTAAGGATGCCCTACCGCTGTATTGGGCAAAGCTAATAAACTAAATTAAATAACTAACATACTGATTAACTCTCTGGTGATAGTGGTCGACCTTTGGTCTTTTACTCTGCTCGTCAAGGTTAGCCAGAGTAATATTCTCATAGATGGGTCGCACTGGGATCCAAAGGTCTCCATGGGATCATATTCAACCCAGTGCCAGCCACTTATAGTTTCACCCACATAATTAACTGGTATTGTGGAAGGGGGGCATGTTTATTAGATCCAGTTAACGCGATCAAAATTACAAACGGTACAGCGTTACTCAACTCGTTGAAGAAGGTTCTTGACAGCTGATTCTGACTTTAGTCCCACAAGGAAACTCGGTGGAAGTCGAACCATTCATCTTTTTCAAGATATTTCATCGTCAAGAGTGGCGAGAAATCTCCGCTACCATGATCTTTGAAGTAGAATTTTTAACCGAAGCTACAAATATTATAAGTCTTTTGTTTTGTTGAACTAAGTGTTCAACATGCAAGTGAACTGATTCCCTTTCATCTAGTTCACTATTACGTCAGAAACAGTCGTAACAGTGCGCCAACTGCGTATAAGATGCGATCGATACAGTTTGATATTCATGCTAAGATATTGAAAAGTGTTTGAAATTTAAAGAAAAAAGCCTGGGACCGTTTGGACTAATTTTAAATGCAATATCTTGTTCAGTTATCGAAACTTGATTATTTCCCGTAATTTTTGGTTCGTTCCCCAGTGAAATCAATCATGTATGGTGCTTGATGTATTAAATGATCCCAAAAACCTACCATTTCATAGAGATGAGGACAAAGCGCAAGTAGTCGATCTTGAAAGTTACTATCAGCTTTCCGTCGGGATTGAACGTGTGCGGTAAGTTAATGTTCGTCAGTTGAACAGACGGCAAAGTTTAGATACCAGCTGTTCAACCTGGATGAGCTTCAATTAGAAAATGACGGAAAACACATCTTAAGCGTAAAGTTGTGTCAGCTAACTTTCATATGTACGAGAATTACAAGTTAAATAAGTGCATTCTGGTGGTGAACATTAAGGAACGAAAGATTTCTTTAATCCAAATGCAATGTTGCGAACCGGCTGGAACCCTGCCTGTCCTACGCAGGAAAAACTAAAAACCTTAAAAACACCACTTTTCTGAGTTCCCGAGATACTGTAGTTCGTTGGCCTACTTACCCGCATTCAAAATAGAAATTATATTCATTTTTCTGACCTTTACTTTTTTTGTTACAGAGTTCCTGAGGTCATATTTCAGCCGTCGATGCTTGGGGTGGATCAGGCAGGGCTTGCTGAAACCATTGAGTTCATACTTAACAAGTACACGCCAGATATCCAAAATAAATTAGTTCAGGTGAAGTTAATAAGTTTTTCAGGCCCAAATACGTCGCCCTCGTGACGAGAAAATTAACATTATTTTGCAACTCCAACAACGCTAGTCAAATTCCGACTATATCAGGAGTCATTGGAGTATTAGCATAAGTCCCTATATTAGACCGGAAGAAGATGCAACCAGATTAAAAACTGCACCACGTGAATATAATACAATACGACACAGTTTGACGTATGGTATAACGAAACATCAAACAATCTGAGATAACTGGTAGATGAGTTAGTGATTCAGTACTAACAATAATCAATGATGTTTTCAAACGGGTATGACATTACTGTTCTTTTTTTTGATCTCTCGTCGGGAGAGAAATACCATGCTTGTACTAAAAGTTACGCGACACGACACAAAACGTTTACGGTAATTATAATTACCTTTTTTGTCAATTTAGAATATTTTTGTCACTGGAGGTAACGCTCAATATCCAAACTTCTGCTCAAGACTGGAAAGAGAACTGTTGGCCATGCGACCGTTTCAGTCAACGTTCAAAGTACACGGCGCAAGTATGAACTCTTGAACCCAATTTTCTCTTAAAGATTTTTAAAACTTAGGCCTGAACCTAACCGCATTTCACCCAACTAAACAACTGCAAAAACCAAACCAAAGAAATTACTTTAGTAACGTTTTGTTTTAGATATAAAAAAAAACTAAACATTTAGCGGAAGCTTCAGCTGAGGGTCACTCCCCAAGTAATTAATACTACAATCTTGGACAAATTTCACGTTAATACGACGTAAAACCACCAAACCATGAGATTGGTGTCCGAGTTCCCCATTCACCCCCATTCAATGTTGTTTTGAGGTTCACAAGAATCTTTGCGCTTACCGGCTATGCAAAGCAACATTGGGGTATGGCTGGGTAGCTTTGTCGTTGTATATAAAACATTACTTCTTGATATACTGCGAAACTGTCTCAACAGCTTCGTCCAAGACTGTAGCTCTCTTTAGCCACTTGTACTCCTGAAGATAACTGGGAACAATTAACCCATTGAATTTCATTCATTGCATCGAAGATGTTTAAAATAATAACCGAATGATAACTCGAGCTGTTGGAAGAACTCGTCATATCGAATTTAAAAACAAGGGGTGTATAAATATCGATCTCCTGAAAATCTGTTTTGGGAGGAGGGGAGAGAAGTGTTGAAACAAGTGTCCACCAGTTAACGGATCCAAGTGTGGGTGCAAGGGACAAGGCAAAGCATCTCGTTCATTCTGGACGTGCCGGGATTGTAATGCGTAACGGCAGAAAAGACGCCTCGTATTATTTATGTGCCGTTCTTTGATCACGTTGAACTTGTATTTAATAGGTAACCTCAGTTTGGATGCGTGGTATGGAATGAGGCAGTGGGCGAGGTCCTTACCTGACTTGAAACGCGTCTCTACGACGAGACAAGATTACGAAGAGAAGGGAGGGGAATATTTGAAGGAACACCAATTATCTAATCCTTATATACCGACTCCAGATAATGGATAACATAAAGATGAGATAAATTCGGTAACTGCATCCAGAGAAGAGTTTGTTGTACAGCTGAACTGCCTGTCTTACGTCAGAATTGATAAGGATGATTTTGAACAACGTAAAAATTGTACAGAGTGCTTGATGTCATTACGTCACTCAGGAACAGGCCGACGTACGGACCTTTGGACGTATGAATATTGTTACCCAAACTGTTCCTCATTTTTTACCAAAACGCTGAAAACTACTTTCTCAATTTTTCAAAAGTAAGAGCGCTAACTTCATCACTGGCGCTACAGTGGGCGCCGCCAGCCATCTTTGTATTTTCATGTAATCGAGCGTAGCAAAGAAATAACCCTGGGCCACTCAACATAGATCGTGTCATCAACAAAAAGAAATTTCAAATTTATTTGTACAGTTCATCAAAACTGAACCCATAAATTTAAAGCGGAAGCATATTAGATACAGATTTTCTGCCAGTTGTCTACCACTTCAACTGTGCCTCTTGTGTGCCTGATGTACAGTAAAATTCTCAGCTCTTCAGTCCCGTCTTAACGGAAAACTATCCTCCTGAACGCCATCTTTCGTTATGAGATGTACAATCACTGCATCTCCGGTGTAGATATCTCGTTCTGCAGCTGATATGAAGACATCTTTAACAAGGGAAAGAGCTTTCTCTCTGGTGAGAGGAGGAATGTCTGAAACTCTGTCCTGGTTTTTGTAACCAATCTGAACAATTGAATACAACTGATGTAAAGAACTGTCTGTCTCAAAGCCTTGTTATAAGAGCAGATTATAACAATCCTTTACTTACATCAACATCCCAAGCAAATGGTATCATAACAGGGGTGCAACCAGACATTTTGAAGAGCAAGGATGGGTGGTAGTATCAAGGCACCATCAGGGTGGTTTTGATCATATGGAGTGCAGTAGATCTATGTGACTTTGGGAGATGTGGGCAAAAAGCTGTCACTAATAGGGTACATATAAGATTTACCACAAAAAAGGCAGCAGTTGTAACCTCACAACCCCGCTCTAGTTGCACCCCTGCATAAGCTTGTATACAGTACCTGATTGTCCAGTAGTGGTTGCAGTAATGATGAAGCCGAGCCAGCAGCACGGAATACTTCTCTTTCATATGAACCAACAGGATCAAAACTAAACACACAACCTTTGCCTTGAGGGGGAAAACAAGCAAATTTTGAAATAAAAAGGAAAGATTGAAATCTAGTCTAAGCAAATAATGAGAGAATGCTTAAGTGAACACCAGTTTCCTAGTGTTACTTGTGCTAAATAAGATGTCCAAAGGAATTGTCCTCTGTTTTTTGTGCTGACAAATCTCAACAGTTTTATTGCACACTTAACCAATTACTTCTTAACGTTCATTAATGTTTATGAGTGTTCCTTAACGTTTTCTTTTGTGCACTATAAACATACGCACAGACAGTATACACCTTGTAAACATAGTTGCTAATTTATATACATATTTTGGCTCAATACATTAGCAGTGATTCTTTCACATTAAGAATGCAGGAATGTGGCTAGTTAGGCTGAGTGTTTTCATGTGGTTAACATATAAAGTTAATTACATGTATTTATATGTTACAATACATTTTATAAAACTGTCATTGAATCATGTGTAGAACATTTTTAACATGTATACTACCTTCTGAGTCTATCCCAGCCAGGATATTATAGGTATAGTATGGAAAAAACCTTCTGGAATATAGCATTGCTGAAAGCATCTGTGCAATGGCCAGGCAGCTGAAGTTGAAGAGGAAATATTTGTATATAATTTTAGTCAATGAGATTGAGAATCTGTTAAGTTTATCCTGAAGTTCTCATACTCAATTTACAAACAGTCTTACCTCATTCTTTTTCCATGCTCATGATAATACATCTAAAATGGGAATTTGCAAAGATTTTGGTAAAACATACTGGCTTATTATCATACTTCTCATTACAAGGAGATAATCCATTGCAGAATGCATTTGGAAACACCTTACTGATTGACTGTTTAACTTTGCAGGTCTGTCTTTTGTACAAAATCCTCTAACACTTGCCACAATAAAATTCTGAAGGGCTACATGGAAGGTGAATGGGTTACACTACAAAACTTTCATCCTTCAATACCATGAGCATGAAAGGCTGGATATCCCAGAGTATAGTGTCTGAACACCCCACTTCAACTATCCTTTATACCAAGTCAGGACTATTTTTCTCACTTTACTTGGGTGATTTGGCCACATGACAATTTGTAAACAAATGAAAAGAGAGGGAAGGAGTAAGTTGTATTTTTTGTACTGTGAGTTCTGTGTTTAAGAAGCTGCTGGTACTTTCAGTCTCTTGAATGGTGATCTTGATCTTGGGGTACCAACACATCAGGCGTAAATCATCAGACCCAATATGCCACCAATCACATATGTCCATGGTTCTGACAATATGATGTAACATAATACAATACATAACTCAAATATTGACTCACCTGAAGTCGAGCTGTAATGTGCTTTGTCAATGTCAAGCAATCACCATGGAAACCAGAGCAGCCAAGAACTGTGGTATTTGTTCTGAAAATTCAGAACATTAATTAACTCTCAAGTTTGATCAGAAGAATATTGAAAGTCAAGAAAAATAAGGTATTATGAACAATCTTAATGCAGTGTAGATGATTTATAAAAAATTATACTTCAAAGAAAGAGTATGGAAATAAAATGAAATTTTCTAAAGAAGCATACCTACTAGGCTTTTGCTTGATATTTTCCCATGAGCACATATATAAATCATATCCAGAGCAAGAAAAGTTAAGAAAATAAAACTCACAATTTATAATTCTTTGGGCTGTGTCTTGAATGAATAGAGAATCCCTGACTAAGTCGAGTATCTGATGCAATTATTGCAAAATCCTCACCAGCAATGGCCAGCACTGTCCTAAATAACATGTTAAAATTGTAAAGTTCACCACGGTCATTCTCCAGAACAAAACATACAAAATTTGGAAATTGGAACTTTGCACATATTTCTACTAAGAATGACAAGAAGATTCAAATATCAAGTCAAAACCACACTTTTGGCAGAGATAATCCCCTAAACTACTCACAGAGTCCAGTAGTTTAACTTAATTTAGTTTTCTTTTAATAGCAAATATCCATATTCCAATACTAATTCGTTAATTTTAGAATATTTAAATTCATTATAGTTTTAATTATTGTACTTGTACTTCAAGAACTTTGGGGTTTCTTTATTTGCTTTGTATTAGCATGCTCCTGCATTCAAAATATCTTGTTTACTATCGTAAGAAACTTTCATTTAAAAGTAGAAACTTTACTATTTTATAACAATAACCTTGGATTATTAGTCAGCAAAATTTCGCCCATTAAAACTTACCCTCCATTGAAAGCATAAGGACTAAATTGCACTTCTTTTGTTGTGTTTTTATAATAACTGTCACACTGTAACATTTTAAGAAAGCCTAGGATACTTAAAAACAAAACTTAAAAAATTAAATTCTTTCTCTTCTTCCAACTCCAAACAAAATGGCCGCTCGTAGCTGTAGGAGCTTAAAAGACATTCAGTTCGTGTAGGGATAATTGGGGACTGCATGTATTGAAAAAACTGGCACTGATAAAAATTGTAATTTGCCGCGGAAATAATTCCACTTCTTGCCGAAAGGCTTTGTTTTAATGTCTCAACGGCTGTTTAAGTTTCCTCAAACTTCTAAATGAACGAGAATTTCATTATTCTTTCAATTTTATGCGAATAAAAGCTTCGAAACGTGGCATTTTTGTCAGAAGAGGACTAAGTTGCGCGTAGTCTAGGAAATCTGGGAACTAGATTCGGCTAACCTTAGATGCCAGTCTCCTACAGTTTGCTCATCATGAAATTAATTTCCAAGCTGCACAGCTTTCCCAGTTTCCAGAAACTTTATTTTGGTGAAAACGTTTTGTAGGAGTATAATGGTAAGCATCTCCCTGTTTACACCGGTTGTATCTTCATTCAAGCTAATTGGCGTCCTCTTTCTTTTTTATATAAGTTGTTCTATTCTTTCTTTAAATCACTGGTTGGGAAAGATGTCATCGTCGAATTAAAGAATGACTTGAGGTAGCAGAAGTGTACACGTGCTGTTTTAGAAGTTAAATGTGTGGTTTAAATTTCCCAGTTGATTTAAGTCTTTCTTTGTTTGTACTTTTTCTTTCTAGCATTTGTGGTACTTTGGATTCAGTTGATCAGGTCTTGAAAAGTCCGCGTACATTTTCTTTTATCTTATTGGCAAACGTTCTGTTTGTAAAATGACCAAACACATGTATTAAACATAACCTTGCTCGTTTTTTATTATGTTATAGTTTCTCAACATTAAACTGACAGATATCAGTGTTACAGATCCAGAAAAATACCCACATATGGTAAGTTTCACTTTGATTAGAAGTTTTGATTCAATATGAGATAGATTAATGTAAAGACTTAGCAGCCTCATAAGAGCTCAATACTTCCAATATTGCTCACTTCAGTATCTTAGTAACAGAAATTGGTTAGATTCTGTCCTCATACCTGGCTTCCAGTTGAGGTGGCACTTATCTGAGGCCACCAAACTGTTGAGTACTTAGATGTTAATTGAAGTGTAGGTTAGGGTAGACTTGAAAGGCTGTTGGATGGTGGGGACTGTTAAATTTCATACTCTGATTGGTATGGTAAAATATGCTAATGACACTGTCAGTCATTTATTGTTTCAGTTGTGAGTGAAAATGGGAAAGTGGAGGGGGGCTTAAAAGAGAGGGAGGTCTTAATAATTTCCTTGCTCCAAAAAGTGTTGGGGGGGAGGGCTTCATAGAGGATTTATGGCAGAAACACTTGATGTAGATTGTCTTTGGTGCCCTAGCAGGATTGAAATTCAATTGATCTCTTCAGTGGCAAAGCTTAGTGCAGCAATTGGTCGTGCCATGCAAATTTAAATTTCCTGCAATATCCAGATATCAAACAAAATATAAAGTCATTTAAAATTTGAAAATACAACACTTTTAAAAGTAGTGACTGTGCTGAACGTGATTGAAAATTGCTACAGAAATATCTGTGAGTGCACGTCTTATGTTTGATGTCTGAATATTGGAAATAATTTTAGATTTGCATTGTGGTTACCACAAAGAATTTCAAGCCCTGTGCAAAGGCTAGTTTAAAAAGCATTTTGGAAGACATGTTCAATGGACATATCGAAGAAAACCATCCACTGAGCACGTAAAATACTTCAAAGATTCTAATGAATCCAGAAGTGGGGAAAAACAAAAATGGTATTTGGGTGTTAATTTTGAATCTGTTTAATGAAGACCTGTTTGTGCTAGCAATTTTGTGTCTCATGATTGATATCTTGGAGTATGTGTTAAACTGACTAGAGCATCAAGGACAAACTGCAGTGAATTATTAGTGGATATCTTGTGGCATGGGAAACCCATCAACTTGACTCATTTACTGATTGAGCCCATGCCAACTTGGCCCTTGTAATTTACCACACCCATCCAGTACAGAAACCAACTCACCCTTCTGAACACTTAGACAATGGTGAGGGTTAGAGTTAGGGTTAGGATTGGGGACCAGTTTAGTGTTTCACAGGCTGGAGTTAGAGTTATGGCTGGGCCGAGTTAGCAAGTGAGCTGAGTTGACTGTAAAGTGTGTCATGGACCTCCATGAGTTGATTCCATACACCAGAATGACAATCGCGCCATACAAAATCGCCCGTGAAAACTGACCTTAAAAAAGCATAACCAGGTGAATTTTTGAATCTCAACAGCTCTCTGTTAAAAACTGTTTCATCCGTGGATCCGTCGTGCGATACGTTCAGCTGCCCGCCGAGGAAGTAGACACTCAACTTTTACAAGACGCCACTCGTAAAGAAGCGACCCAAAGCAAAACTTAGTCCAAGAAGTTGAGCAGTGTTATATTGTGACTCGATTGTTTTACTGACAATATTTGTAATAAGCACAGTAAGGCGTCCTTCCACCATGCATCCACTTCCGACAAGAAAGGATTTTGCGTGTCAACTGAGATTCACCGTTTCTAAAGTAAACATCATCCCTGTATTTAGCTCCAGATTTTCTGTAAAAAGGTACCTCTTTTACGCCGAAGAATCAGTAAAATGTGTATAAATTTTGTAGTTGTCCTGCACTTGTATCTCGTCCCGCTTTAACTCCGTACCAAAGTCGAAACTTCAGTCAAAAGCAGAATGATGGCCTCGGTAGCCAGTATAAATCTGCCAGTAAACACACTTTTTAATGGAGAAAATGCAAAAAAAATGGAGATGAAGAAACTATTTGAATAGTAGCATACAGGAGGTGTTGTAAGGAGACTTCTTTAATTTCTTTTGGACACAGCGGGTGACTTGTCGTGGGCACTTGTTCTCTCTGGCTGAGCCGAGGTTTTGTTGGGAGTTAAATGATGCTCATTGATTGGTTTCCTTGGGGTTTATCGGTGAGAATTGTTCGGTGAACCAGGTGAACAGTTTGCACTAAGGGACATGTGGGAACGCACGTCTGTCTCAGAGACTTCATCGCAGGAATTCAAGTCAATTTGCATTCATGCAACAAGTCACGGGATGAACATGTTGTCACCGCGACAAACTTTTTGCGCAGCGAATACGAGGGGATTTTTCGCAGTTTTTCTCTGCGATATGTCTCCGCAACTTAACCTCTTGGGTTTTATAACCTTAACTCTTCCCCAGCGGCACAAGACTTCTACTATTTAACTCTGGCTAATGCAAGACTATGTTACTAGTCAAAAGGAGAGCTCTCGCACGGAAAGATGTGAACCTGGAGAGCTGCGTCATCTCTCTACGTTACTATGCGACCCGCTAGTTCCTGTTTATCATAATTAATTGCAAGCTTTGCTTGAGTTCTGATAATGTTGACTGGATTAGCCTTCGTCATGAAAATGGGTCGTAGTTGTAGCAGTTAGCGGTTCGGACTACTCGGAATAGACGTTACAACCGGAGCCGACTATACATTGCACGATTCCGAAACCATTTTAGGAAGTCAATTACCACCGGAATGTCAGTCTTCACGAATCTGAAATGAACCAATAACTACCATATTCTTTCTAAAGTCGTTTGAACATACAGAACATGCATTTCACTTGACCTGATCAAGTACTGAAGTCGTTGATTGCTCTTAGTCTAATGGGAAAATTACCTCCTTGAGTTTTCCATCTGAAGCGGGTTTTCGTACACTATTATCTGCATCATTACTGACGTTCATTAGTAGTTCAAAAGGAGAGTAAATGTCAGGTTCGCCTGTATTTGTATCTGATACAAATACAGGTGAACCTGACATTTACTCTCCTTTTGACTCTGAAGATGACCGCCGCTAAGGCTGTCGAAACGTCAGTCACTTCAACCAACAGTCTTTCTCAAGACTACACTAACCTGGACGATCAACTTCCACAAACATGTCAAGATTCTCCCAGGTTCAAACCATTTACTTTATACCACTATTGCAAAATAAACAGCAACTGGGCTGTTTTTCTCATCAAGTATTGGCCCAAACGTTATCGAAGACGCTCAGCCCTCGACAACGTCTGTACGTTGTTTGTTTTTTTTTTTGACAAATTTTTCAAATCGGAAACTTATCTTTTCACCCCTCCAGTTTTCGACCAATGAATAATTCCACTTGCTCTGAGTGATAAGCTTCCCTCGAGGTTACAAAGAGTAAGATTGAACCTCTTAGACAATTTACTTAACCCTTTCGTGCATACTGTTGTTCTGAAAGAACAAATTACAACAATAGAACTAATGAAAGAACAACGCAAAAACAAAACAAAGCAAAGAACAAAAGAATAAAAAATCATGCACGGAAGGGTTAAGCGGAAGATCATCAGAATAAATGTTTATAAATTAGGATGAATCTGAAGAGATCTAAGGTAACATTCTGAGCTTTATCAAAATTTTGTCGCGTTAGGATAGTCAGAATTCTTGACGTTTGTGGCCAATGACGAAAGTCTATGACCTTATTTTAAAAAATAAAAATAATTACAATCAATCATGTGAGCATATTTACCTATGTCAATCATTCAGATATTAATACTAATTGATTTGTAAATTGGTAGTCACGCGAAGTGCAGGGACAGGGCGATGAACGCGGAAGTCTGTAACACTATCTAGCTAACAATCATATCTGACAATCCAAACTTTAAACACAATGGACTATTTGGCTGCTCCTGACAGCAGAACTGAGCTGTTTGATTTAGTTGACGGCAGTAGCCAAGGATTGTTCCTTGACGAAC
This sequence comes from Heliopora coerulea, assembly GCA_030142905.1. NCBI lineage: Eukaryota > Metazoa > Cnidaria > Anthozoa > Scleralcyonacea > Helioporidae > Heliopora > Heliopora coerulea. The sequence continues at coordinate 972,782 of JASJOG010000072.1, read as the reverse complement.
GAGATGCAAAGTTCCTTGTGGCTGTTGAAGAAGGGAATCTGGAATTGGTTCAATCGATGCTTAACCAAGACAACCGACCTGTAAATATAAATGCAATCAACTCAGACGGTCTTACGGCCTTGCAGATAGCCTTGGAGAATAAACGAGAAGAAATCGTGAAAGAGTTAGTGGATAAAGGAGCAGATTTGAAACTCGCTTTATTGCAGTCCGTATTTGATAATGACCTTGACTGCGCGAAGATGCTGCTAACACGGAAGTCCAAAAGCGAAACTAAACATAGCGATAGCTACATCTCGCCGATAATACTCGCAGCTCAAATGGGGCTCTACGAAATGGTTCATTTGCTATTGAAGAACGAGCACTTTATCAGACTGCCTCACCAGTATTGCTGTGATTGTGAACAGTGTGAGAAGAAATCAGATATGTTGCGTTCTCAAATCGCCATCAACCGTTTTCGTGGATTGTCGAGCCCTACTTACATGTGTCTATCGTATATGGTAGAGAACTGTGGCAAAGAAGACCCAGATTCCCACAATTTAGCGATGAAAGACCCTGTTACGCAAGCATTTGAGTTAAATACGATGCTCGAGAGAAGAGCTGACGAGGAACCAGAGTTTAAAAAGGAATACCTGAAATTATCCGAAAGGTGCAAGCGATTCAGTGTTGACCTGTACAATGAGTGTCGCAGTATGGAAGAAATTACTGCTCTTTTGGATATTGACGAGCACCAATTTAACCTCAGTCGTCGAACTAGAATCAAGAAAGAAAGCCGAGCGAACGTGATGAAAATCTTCAGAAGAGCCATCAAGAGTGATCATAAAGAGGTGGGTTAAGAGCGGTGAATGGGTTAATTTTTTTCGTTATCTCATTTCAGAGCCATCGGTGTGAGTCTGACTTCAGACTGACCGTGGACTGACAATTCGTCAAAAACCTGAATAGAAACTTAAGTTTAAAAACTGTTTTAGGCTTAGGGTTAGAGATGGGATTGAGCGTTAGGGTTTGAATTTAGGTAAGGATTAACATCAGTGAAATAGAAAAGTCGTCACCTGATGTCACTCTGAGGCCAGAAGAATATCGTCTTCCAAGAATCCACCGATTTGTTGGAACATTTGGACCCCCTTAGAGGTTGAATCCCAGACTACATCCGTTGGTCACGGAATTAGGGTCGACCCGGAATTAGACCATCTTTTGGCCATTGTCGATTTTACGTTTTGCAAAGTGAACCAGGTACGAAAGAGATTTGGGCTAAAGCAAATCAGGTATTTATGACTGAAAGTAGTATCGGTTAAATCAATTATTTTGGTTTGCTTGATAAAAGAAAATGAGAAACCAACAAAATAAAAAAATCAGCTGCATTAAGTTTTTGTTTATGAACAAGGCAAATATTCACAATAGTCGAAAGAACTGAAATCAGTTGTAGACGCCATTATCAATATACACGGCCAAATATCAAACGACTCTCTTGAAAAAAACTAATTTAGAGGTATGATGAAGATATCAAGTGAGCGGCAAATACATTTACAGTCCTGCTTTTCATTGGTTCGTGTGTATCCATCTCTCTGTCGGTCTGTCTGTATGTATATACGTATGTACGTATGTATGTATGTATGCTCGTATGTATAGATGAAAAATGCATACATAAGAGAAGTTGACTAGATATCGATTAACCAAACAGTAAGGAGAAAAGAGGGAAACAAGTAGCTTTCCTGAAAAAGCAACGAAAACATTTTTAATCGGATCCAAACTTCGTCATAATAACCCAAGATAAATAATAGTTGGGATATTCATTCATTTTAATTGCCATTATATTTCTGAGTATCGTTCATCTGACGTGATACCTGTTTCTCCATTTCAGTTTGTTGCTCATCCTCACAGCCAGCAGTTACTTAACATTGTCGTCTACTCTGGCATACCACAGTGGCGCAGGATATCGTTCTTCTACAAGCTCTTCATTTGCCTCATCTACACCCTGATATTCCCAATTTTGGTTGGCATCTATATTTTTTTTCCTCATCATAAGATATCCCAACTGATGAGTTCGCCATTTGTCAAGTTTGCCAGCCATACTTCCCAGTTCATCCTCTTTCTAGTTCTGCTCGTATTATCGGCACTCCAAAACAACCATGTTCCAAACGTACTAGGTAAGTGTCATTTGTAACTGAAATTGTCAACTTACGAGCTGCAGTCTTAGACAACTCAAAACCGTTGACACGGATTTTAAATGTTTCCAGATTAAACAAGATAAATCTACGGCAGCAAACGTACCGCTCCCTCTCCTGATACCTACGTAGTTCATCAAAAATAGTAAGCCGAATGATTCTCCTGAGCCTTAGGGCAACGTTGAATACGAGGAAGAGTGAACACGGACATTTATGGCAAGGAGTTAGTGGTTTAATCTCGTGCAACAGCGAAATTTGAGTTCTCGAGTTTTTTGGCAAAGTACTGCCTTGAAAAGTTTTTACATCTCGTTTCCTACTTTGCAAAGGTCCTCTGGGTATGTCCATTGCCTGTTTGTCTAAAAGGGTCAGGGAACTGCTGGAACTTATGAGGAGAAATACTGAAACGTGCGAGAGGAAATACCGAGGAAGTTGGAAGTGCCCTCGCTCGAAAGGTCTGCAGTCCCCTAAGACTGTCCCCTTGACCCTTTTAGCTTTTTACGTGTTCAATAACTTTTTGAGTGACATTAAACACTTCCTACCAGACTTGTCTGTACGTCCCTCACTTCAAGTCTCAAGTAAGTCTCAAATCCCTTGAGTCAAGTCCTAAGTCAAGTCTCAAGTCTTTGAGAACAAGTCTCGAGTTAAGTCTCAAGTTCTCTTACATTACCAAACCAAGTACCTTCACAAAATCTTAGTGATTACAAAAGAAGTTCACTACGGTCAAATTAAGGAATTTAAGATTCCGGCAAACGACTTAAGCAGAATCCAAACGAGATCACTTTTGGAACGTACACCATGATTACTTGTCGTTAGAATGAGTTCAATGGGCCAGCGGGAAAATAGTTGAATGATCAAGCACAAAAAGTATCGATCAACAATGTCTGATAACATAGGCTCTCACATCGGATAAATACTGTGTAATAAGAAAACTTTTCTTAGTTGAAAGTCCTGCAGATTACTCTCTCTTGCTTTTCGCGGCATGTTTGGTTGCAGTAATAGTACTTTTAGGTTCAAGTCAGACGCGAGTTTAAAACGGCAAAACACCAAGTCCCAAGTCAAGTCTCATGTCAACTGAGGCAAGTCCGAGTCAAGTCGCATGTCATAAAAGTTTGCAACTCGAGTGAGACTCGAGTCGACAACACTGCTGCCTACGTATCATTCAACTTTTATATCATTGCCTGTTTACAATCGATTGAATGCATCTTATTTTTTGAAGAGTACTTGATTTTCACTTGTGTTCTGGGAATGGTCGTTCAAGAAGTTGTCGAAATGCTTGGACACCGACCTCGGCGGAGCTACTTCTTCAAGTGGTGGAATATCGTCACAACAGTTATGTTAACCTTATTTGTAGTAGCTGCCCTATTATGGCTTGCAGGCTTCGCCATTACCGGTGACTGGTCTGTGTTCGAGTTCTCGAAGGACAAATTTAAAGCGAAAACTGGCCATCGTTTTCTTCTGGTTGGAAATAGCTTTTTTTCGCTGGCTATTGTCGTGAGCGTTTTTCACTTGCTCGATCTTTGTCAAGTCAATTCGGTGCTCGGCCCGCTACAACTTTCTCTCTACCGCATGCTACGAGATGTCATCAAGTTCCTCTTGATATTTTCCGCAGTTTTTTTCGCATTTGCCATGGGTGTGAGAAATCTTTACTCGTACTATAACAGTCTATTGGAGGAGATCAGAGAACATTATGGAACGCAAAATGGTACTGAAATGATAGAAAAAGATCACCCTCTTTCGACGTAAGTTATAAACATTCATAATAATAATAGTCATTACCGTGCGCATGTCCAAGGTTGGGGTAATCACTGACAACATGCGAACGTTCGGTAAGCTCAAATCCCCAGAAAATCTTTTGGAGTCCCGAGTGGCCAATCGAAGCCGTAAGTCCCTGCGCCTCTCATGGCCACCGAGACCGTATGTATATTGTTCAGACTCGACAGAGTTCTGAACCATTGGAGTTCTGGAGTGCTCTATTTCGGACCATTTAGTTTCCGCCATTTTGCGCCTTCGTATCTTAGGCCCTTGGGCGAACGAGGAAATTACGTTGCGGGAACATATGAAAATTTCTATGTTTCCTTGACCGTTTCTCCTTTTGCCCACCCGTGTAAGCAGTCGCCGGAGAAACATTCGTCTGCCCAACCGACTCCTAGAGACGTTGTCGCCCAGTTGTCCAGGACTTTGCTGCATGTACTGCCATGTATATATTCATTCACACCGCTCACCAATGTCTTATCCTTGTTTAGCCATGTTCAGGTAAGATTGCAGGGGAAAATATTTGCGCAATGTTTCCTCTTTTGGCCAGGGCTTTAAGAAATGACTTAGACCAGTACTTCACGTTTACCTGATGTCCGTGCCCGAGTAGTGCGATTCGGGTCGAAGTTAAAAGGCTGAAGAAGTGTTCGCTTCAAGAAAGTGTTCGTTCAGGGTGGTTCCACCGTCGTACTTGAATTACTTCTGCTGTAATGTTCTCACTCAACTTACATAGGACAGATGTGGTTGTACACGTGGAATCTTAAATGTCCTTAAATGCTTTCTTCCTCAAGTCAGACCTACGTTATTGCCTTATCTGTGACACTGATCACTTCTTTCTCTACAGTTTTTCAGGATCAACGAAGAGCATGTTCTGGGCGTTGTTCGACAAGATCGACCTGGACGTTTTTAACACTGATGATCACACTTTTAAAATAACCCAAAAGACTGGAAAATGGTTGTTCGCTTTCTACTCTATTTGCGCTGTGATGGTGGCACTCAACATGCTGATAGCTATGATGGCTCATTCTTATGACTACATCTCAGTAAGTGTAAATTAAATTGCTCTTTGGCTCTGCCCACGATGTAAATATGTTTAATTTCAGCAATAGTAATTCAACAAACCGTCAATCAGTCCTATTAGAAGCATAGGAAATATTCAACGACTCCCTTGGCGTGCAATAAACCAACCTTTTATGCCCACAACATTATTAAATAAAAGTTCTCATTTCATTTTAATCCTAATTGTACATTCCCTGTCAGTTACGTTGAATGGAACTGTTAACTATTATACAGCTGCACTTGCGCTAAAGCAAAGATTTCTCTTTCGGGAGGTTTCTGTAACATCACCTTTTTGTCAAGGTTTTTACGGGTTTTTAGCGCGTTTTTTATTGTTTTAACTTTTGTGGAAGCAATAGGGGGTTTTGAACCGCAGACACCCTTGTTCATTTCAATGCTTCTGACTTAAGCTAAATTCTAAAATGGTGATACTGACACAGGGAGCAAAGCAACTGCCTGGTCCTCCAATCTCCTTTGACTTGTTATCATTGGTGGCATCTGCCGTCCCAATAATTTGCAGACGCTGTCTATAGCATGTCATTTCGAATGTTTCTATCTTCTTCCAGTCATCTTTTTTTCCTCCTATTTCAGCACGTCACAATCGTGAGTGGTTTTTTAGCCAGAAGAATGTCCCCGTAGTTAAACTTTATTTGTGGCATGTTTTTTTCCAATAGCAAGACGATGACGTCCAATGGAAATTTAGTAGAACTCAATTGTGGCTTGAATTTGTTGAGAAAGGGAGTGCAATCCCTGCTCCATATAACCTCATCCCAAATCCTAGGATAATCTATCGTTTCATCAGAAAACATGTGAGTAGGATTCTTTTACATTTCTAAAGTGGATACTGTTCTTTCAAACTTGTGTGTGTAAGGATGTACATGTGTTTGCGTGAGTGTGTGTGCGTAGGTGTGTATGTGTGTGTGAGGGTGTTGGGTACGTATGCGTACGTGTGTGAATGTGTTGGTTTGTTTGCGTAACATTGTATTGTTGACTGCATAGGTGCGCGCGCGTCATGCAGTGGACACACGGAAGAATATTCCCGAAGTTATTACATAGCATACATGAGGATAAGATTTTAAAAGCAGCAGGAGACATCGTTAACGAGAGAAAAATGCAAAATAAGGATATGTGTCCGGGTTAGAAAAACTTAGACTTCCACTAAAATGTAATTTTTAACGTCTGAAATTTCGCTAACTATAAATATTCTCCTCGTTTATGCTATTAAGCATGACGGACATTGGCGTGCGATTCGTGGGAGGTACACGGGTGCAGTGCCCTAAGCGCAGGCAGACAATAGTGATCATTTTTCACACTCAAATTCGAACAATGCCAGTTTCACACAGGCAAATTTAAGTTTGCCGCACGCCGATGTTTAGGTGCAGTGTTTACCTTGTGTCTGAGGCTTTATTGTCTGTCTATAATATTTTAATAGTTTCAAGGAATTGATGATATTTTGGACAGAAGATTACGGTGATTCAGCTGCTGACGCTTTGAAAGTACATGTACATAAATTGCCTATTGTTTCTTTTAACCTTTTAGTTGTTCACCGGTAGAATAAAGCATTACAAAAACAGGACGCCGAGCGACGACAAAAAGAAAGTGGAGGTATTCTTCCGGATAATGTTTAACGAGGAAAGATTCCTCCAAATTAAAAACCAACGTCATCTGTTTTAATTTATCACAACAACCAACAATTGAAAACAGCAAGCGTATAATTTGTAAAAATGCAATCTAAATCAGATTGTAAGCTCGCGAATCTCTCATTTTCATAAAGCTTTTTATTATCAAAATTTTAAATGTCAATCGTTCGAAGTTGTGACAGCCTTCCACCAGAAATTTTCCTAAAAACATGTGGAGATGTATGGTCATAAAAACTTATCCACATTTTCTTAAGTTACCAAACCCGGTGTCTTGAAGACATATTTAATTTACACTTTAAATTTAATTTACTTATTGATATAACGCATGCTTAATTTCGAGTCGGTATCTGAAGTGAACCTAGTCCTGATCATTATTGAGAACCCGGTCCTCGTCCTAGTTCAGCTCTCAAAGTAGAGGTTGGTTTGCCAGAGTGAACAAAGTTCTCCCAAATCCAGGTTTTATATATCTAAATAAATGTTTCTATTTGTTATAAATGAAATAGGAATCTTGGTGAAATTTTGTATTCTTTTCATGGTTTTTCCAGCGGAAAAATGTCATCAAGAATCTTGTCAGGCGATATTTTCTGAAACAGGAATCTCAACGAAAAAAGGAGCTCAGCACGTTGAAGGACATAGAAGATTGTAAATCTGAAATTATTAAAGTCCTGAGAGAAAATAGCGAAACCAAAGGTTGGTGGGGAAAAGTTGTTTGGTAAGGCAAACGAATATGCAATTAATAGGGAGTCAGGGAAGGTTAGGTTTTACTGTATCTTACATTGACCAAGCGATTACACATGCAAGGTGACATAAGTTTACCTCTTTCAGTCTTTCGTTGCAGTGACCAATCATTAGTGGTTTTACCCTTCTCAACGACGGACAATTTTACTTGTCAAAAGAAAGGCGTCCCGTCACCGAGGGTTTTTGAAAGGAACGTGTGTTGGGGCAGAGGAAATAAAGTATTTGAGTTCGACATAAAGGGAAATAGTAGTGAAAAGGAAAAAAAACTGCTGCTTAAGCGGAAGGTTTTCCTTACCCCTCGTCGCAAAGAAATCATAAGTTTTTTTGTAAGTGTAGCTTCGTATCTTCTTTGCTTAGGTACAACTTGACCACCTTGAAGCTCTGGAGAACGACATTTTTCATGCACTACCGCCTGGCCGACATTTTGAGTTTTGCAAGTTGGTAAGGTGTATGAGAGTGAAACATTCCTTTGTCAATTTTCATTGGATAACTATGTCTCCAGACTTTGTTTAACTTTTGCACTTGAGATAATCGGACTGCTTGTTTTTAGAATATATTCTGGTTCTTTTAAGAAAAAAAAACTTTGAATACCACTAGTTTTGCTAAGCGTCGATGAATGTTTTACATAATAGTTCAAACAAGAGCACAGTGTGTTCATCAAATGTAAATCACCGAGAAACAGTTGAAAAAGAGAGGCGAAGCCAATTTTTTTTTGACAATTTTCAAAGCATTTTGAAAAAGGGGGAAGAACTCTTGGCGAGATTTTGAAATAGTTCTTTCAACCAGCCCGTATTTTGGGAGAAAACCGAGATGCCTGAATGTTGGCCAAATTTATGGAAAAACTACGACAATTTCGTTCTCTCCTTCATGATGATTTTCTTTGTTTTGGCTTTATGAATTATTAATTAGTCGGAGAATAAATATTTCGTTTACCTGTATCTATTACGCACAGATGAGGCTAGAAATGGTCACACACAGGAAAAATACGTTGCAGGGAATCACACATTACACGTACACGCAGAAGGAAATGCAAGCGACGCGGTAAGCAGTGACACTGTGGTTGAATGTAGACTCATACGAAAATGAAGTACACTAAAAATCCGCACAGAAGAACCAGCATTTCCAAGGTAGTCTGAGAAGGTTCTTAAATATATTATGTCTATTGAGAAATTAGGCTATTTAGGTTCTTGAAAAGGTCCCAGTTCCTTTATTCAGAGGAAAAGGTGTTCGTTGATGGTAAGAAAACCAATTTCACAAATGTGTGATCCCATACCTCTGTGTCAAAAACGTATATTATGTTTATCGTGACTACATTGTTATTTCTAACTCAGCCCTGCTATAGGTCTTATTATTTATTTAAACTCAACGTTTTCCAGAGAAGATCCTATTTTAATTTATAAGTTAAAATAGCCTCTAAGTAGTTGAGAATCTAAATGACAATTTTTAGCGAACAATTTCTCAATCTACCAGGTTCTTATACGCGGCTTTTAACAGCAAGGAGACGTGGCAGTGATACATTTAGTGAGTGTACACTTATAAGGAAATGCAGGCAATACGTGCATATGGCATTTAGTAGGTATGGCGGAATGCCGTTATGATTGCGTGGGGAGTATTGTGGGCAACCGAGTTTTTTTGACTAGGAATATGGCCATAACTCATAGGTGTAGAGTAGGGGGGGGCTGAGGGGCTTCAGCCCCCTCAGAAATAGTTTTGGGGAAGCTTAGTCCCCTAGGATTTTACAACAATTGACAAGCGACTAATGAATGATAGGATTACTGACGAACTGGTTGGGTTACATAACCGTTAAAGCCTCATTATTTCTTCAACAGAAAGTCATCCGTGATGCACCTGTGAAAATGAACTAAATCCAACATCGAAATTCGTAAACTGAGCGAGAAATCACTTTTGAACTTTGGACTCAGCTGCTATCATGAATGTGCACAAATCTATCTTGGTCCGTTTTTCAATAGATAACCTTGTTGAAGATTTTATTAAAAAAAAAAATGGAGTGAACTAGAACACATTTCGGTCATCTAACTTAAAACCTTTTTTCCAACCTCCCCACGCCCCGTTTATTTTATTTTCGGATATTTTCCAGGCTCCCCGCGTGCATTTGAACTATGCCTTTAAATTCTTTTTAGTCTAATGAAATTGAAGCTGGAAATGCTTTATATCTTTCTCATTTTGTCTGTTTACAATTAAATCTGTTCTTTATTATGTAGGGTGAATATCTCATTAAAGAAAGAGCTACATACAGGCTTCTTAGTTCTAAACTTTAGTGAGCTATGTTACAGATTTCTCCAGATATTTTCAGATTAGCCAGAAATGCAGTATTTAATTTTCATGAAGTCTGGGCAAGGAGTTAAATCAGTGTTTCAAAAATTTTAAGAACTAAACAGTCTTGGAGCCATATCTAAGTAGTTCTCAATGGTACATGACCAGAAACGTTGCAGCTAGCTTTGTCGCAAGACTAAACAGTCTCTATGTTGATCTTAACTTTATAATTTTATACAATTCTACTCTCCTAAATGTGTGAAATAGCTGAGCAAAGGCCTCAGTATTCCAAAATTTCCATAGGGAGAATTCCCCGCGGACTTCCCTAAAAGGTTTTATTGCATTGGTTTTTCCCCCCTCCTCCCCCAAATAAAATTTCGTTAGTACGATACTGGAACTGAAACTTGACCGGGTTACAGACCGTTCTTCAAGACAGGAGGCTTGACTTCCCATGTCTTCTCCTGGAGTTGAGACTTGACTTGAATCGTTACATAAGGGACTTCAGACTTATTTGATACTAGAACAGACGGACTTATCCACACCTCTGCATTCAAAATACAAAAATCTCGAAATATTCTCGTTGCCTCGTGAATTTACCTCGTACATTAATTTACCTCGTGAATTTCTCACGAGTTTTCGAAATCATTCTTCAATTTCATGGGCCTACGAACTGCGGGCTATTGAAAGCGCGTGCCCCTAATTTTTTCACAGGATAGAAATCATCCTCTTATTTTGACAAACACATGATTCACAGTGAAAATATACGATTATATGGTACCTAAGGTAGATGAACGATCTTCAAGCTCAATACTCAGAAAATGATTTCTGAGCCCCAGACGGGGATCGAACCCGCAACCTTTTGATGACCGGTGAGACGCTCTAACCATTGAGCTACCGAGACTCAGATGGTGAGCTAAGGTGCAAATTCGATATATATTTGCGACCTAAGCAGAAGCCACTATATATTAATAATGATTGAAGCAGTTTGATGTTTGAGAAACGTGAGAGCTCGGATATATTAAGGTATTTGAAGATCGTTCATCTACCTTAATATATCCAAGCTCTCACGTTTCTCAAACATCAAACTGCTTCAATCATTAATATATAGTGGCTTCTGCTTAGGTCGCAAATATATATCGAATTTGCACCTTAGCTCACCATCTGAGTCTCGGTAGCTCAATGGTTAGAGCGTCTTGCCGGTCATCAGGTTGCGGGTTCGATCCCCGTCTGAGGCTCAGAAATCATTTTCTAAGTACAGTCAACTCTCGCCTTGCGGACACCCCGTTATTACGGACAGATAGTAAATCCCCGGCCGAAACTACTATGAAATGTATTGAAATAACTCTCGCTATTACGGAATTGCGGACACTTCTTGCGGTCCCAAACTAACATTTGTATAGTTTTACTCTCGTTACAACGGACACCTGCTGTTTGTCAGCGGAAGTTCTTTGAATATTCTGTTCGTCATTACGTCTGTCGACAAAAATGACAGACAAAATATAAACGTGTCTTTCAATACAACCAAGATGTACGTTGCGATCTTCAAAGTTCTTCCGCTTGGTTTACATTACTTTCGAGGCTTTTCACTTTGTTATGCTATTTCAATGCTCTTGACAGACTTGCGCTTTTGTGTAGACTATGTAGTGGCTATTCCTTCGTGTTTGTCTCGCGAGGACTGCCTGGCTATATCACTGCCAATAATGAGTTTGTCAAGTCTTGTCAAATATCTATATTCACCATAAAACTTGTGAAGAACGTGAATCTCTAAACCCAGGCCAGCTCCTCTGTTTACCTTCTTTCCACAAATGACAGCTTCTACTCTGATTTACTCTTTTCAAAAATGAAGAAACAATTTTGGACAGTCCTAAAGGGATATGCCCCACAACTCGTCCGTTATTTTCTGTTATGGCCACAGCATGTGGATCTTTGGCATTTTCCGGTTCACGTTGAAGCACGAGAGTCATGTCAATTTCAGGCTGAAATTCGTCTTTGTAAGCATGGTGGCCTCTCAACCAAGAATAAGACTTTTATTCTTCACACTTTTCTTGACTTGCCATGAATTTGTTAGTATTAGTCAGTATTTGTCTAAAACAGGATTACTAACTTCGCATAAGTCCACTGAGTTTTGTTACGTTATCGTAGCTTTACAGTGAAGGAAAAGGCAATTGACACTGATTCATGTTACAATTTGATTTTTGGTTTGGGTATATAATATTTTTTTCTCAATATAAATTTTTGATTTGTATTTTAATTTGTATTTTGTATTTATATGTCACAGTAAAAGTTAACTAGAAATTGAAAGAAGCTGGACATTTTAAAACAAAAAAGCAGTAATACATAATAAAGATATTTTACAGCCTGACTATGGGTCATTTTTCTCGCACCCCGCTGTTGCGGACACTCGCTATTACGGACACCAAATGACAGTCCCCAGGGTGTCCGCAATAACGAGAGTTGACTGTATTGAGCTTGAAGATCGTTCATCTACCTTAATATATCCAAGATCTCGCGTTTCTCAAACATCAAACTGCATATGGTACCTATGTAGGGTATCCCGTCCACGTGTAAAATTGCTCCGAACTCAGTAGTTTCGGAATATCTGGTAGTGCTCGTTTGACAAAGCAGTCAGAAAAAAAAATATCAGTGAAAAATACTCGCACATATTATGCGCCTGGGGAATCCGGGGACTTTTTTCCGCTATGTTTGTCCATGGCCCAAGTGGGGACCTAAGTACGAGGTTGGTTCGTGGGAAGCTTCGGGAAATTTGTGAGTCGAGAGGAGTTTATGGTTAATTTGTAACTTTCAGAAAGAGGGCGCTCTAATGCAGTTTCGCATCTCAGCCACATAAAGTGCAAGTAATGTAAGTAAATTATATGTTATTCGACCGTTTATTACCTGGAAATTACAGTTATACCATGATACCAACCATTCATTGCAAACATAATGGATGATAGCCTCAAAGAACATCCCTGTTACTTGGCGCCATGTTTGAATGTTTCTCTGTACTTCTTCGAAATTGTGTATAAACCCAAAGGTTAGATTAGGGTTAGCGTTAGCTTTAGGGTTAGGGTTTATGCACATTTTCGGGGCTTTTAAAGAGCAAAGAAACAATGGAGAGCGACTATACTTAAATTGTCGACAAATCCATAAACTTTACCGTCTT